>JANJGK010000049.1:21959902-21977402 GCA_039081455.1 Macrobrachium rosenbergii
GCAGTTAGCAGAGAATGATGCATGCAGTCATTTTCTCTTCAATAGAATGAATGGTAAAATGTTACTTGCTGTATACTCTCATAAACAGAGCTACATAAATGGATGCAATATTCATATATAGAAAATTTAGAATATTTATTAGCTATTCTATAACTTTTTTATGTTTGTATTTGCTTTTTTTATCTATATACGCACTACCTGTTTACAAAATAATTCAAGTGTATAAAATTTAGTAGCATGGCGTATGCTGTTTTATGCAATGCAATTAGAGTTTAAAATTGTGAATATTGTTTTGCTATTTGAATTCAAGTTTTATCATAATCAGTTAAAAATGTTGTATGGACAAACAACTATTGTCTTCCATACTGAAGAGGGCAGTAGAAGTGGTTATTTGGATACGATTTATTTGAAAAATCTTTGGAGATATTGACGTTCTTTCTTCCTCCCTATATATAAGTGCTTTGATAAAAAAAAAACACTCAGAAACTGTTGTATCTTTGCTGTACAAATGAACAATCATAAAGACGACCAGACATACATAGCAATAAGTACATAGATATACAATTACATATATATATATATATATATATATATATAGAGAGAGAGAGAGAGAGAGAGAGAGAGAGAGAGAGAGAGAGAGAGAGAGAGAGAGAGAGAGACCTGCATTAAGACTCGAGCGCCAGGCTTCCGGAAAGCATTATTGATAACTCTGGAATTTTCATCATAACCTTCGTTTCCTCCAAAGAAAATATTTGCCTTTCATCGCTCTGGCCTTTTCTCTCCTTGCCCCATTCATGGCCTGCATAGCAAAGAAGATTTCACCTCCGTCTCAGGTCTTTCTCATTTTCTGAAGGTTTTTCTTTTGGCTAAATTATTGCATGACGGTTTTATGTGTGAGTGATGTTTACAGAACATTTTTTGTTGTAATTATAAAAATGAATACTTTTTTATAATTTTGGGCTAAAAATATGTTTGAATTGGTTTGAACTTGAATTAGTTGATGTTTGGCTTTACCGATTAGAAGAGCATTGCTGTTTAGGGATCGTTAAATAACACCATATGCAGTGAGCACTGCTGGTAAACAGATGTTTCAGGAAAGTCTAGCTGGTCATTTTCATCGTGTTCAAAATGGTAAATGAAAACCTAAACCAAATTGAGGAAAGGGACCTTTGCAAAAATGCATTGTATGCTAGCTCTGTGCCAGATCAATGGTCATTAATAAAAATGTGTTCCAATCCGAACCGTCTATTCTCTGATATTTATTTTTCTAATACTACTATAATTATTCTTATATTAGTTATCTTATTTTACGATCCTGGCCAGCGGTAGATCTATCTAGCTCTAATCACAGTCTAAAACACATCTGACCGACTTGGCCAAACCCATAAAAATAAGTAAGTTAACAGTAAATTCAATGGTTCTTAAAGAAAGCAAGACTTCACTAATTTGATTTATATTACAAAGATCAGGAGGATATTGCAAAGGGAACTCCTGATCAGCTCCTTGGCACTGTTATTACGTTGATCATAAATCAAGCCGTGCCAATAGCAAAGACTTTACGGTCTATGATGGAAATTCTTATCCAGCTAATTAATCATAATCTGAAATAAATCACACTGTGGTAGGGACCTCTAAAAGTGAGTAAATATACAGGAACTCCGCCACGTAGGCAGATCAATCTTCATATATTAATCTTGAAGTGTTCCACCACGTCGGGAATTCAGGAATTGGCACCGTGGACGAACAGGTAGGTACACAGCATCAAACGCCTATTCTGCCAGACAAACTCACTGTCACTTGGTTTGCAAGGGTAGCGCTTTCACATTCACTTCGGGAGTGCTGAAAGGCTGAGGGGGTAACAACTTAGCATAGCAAAATCTATGAGGTGTTTACTTTACTTAAAATGGAAAACATTTAACACTTCACTTATTGTCTCAGGACTCCAAGGGGTGTGAATATTAGAAAGAATGGAAATAATAGTGGAAGGATGGGCTTCGTAACAAACTCCAAATCCAAACTGTACCTTTTCCCATGGGATGTGTTGTCTTGATGTGTAGGCCAGACTTTTGTTAATTAAGGCAAGGGACTTTGGTGGGACTATGTTAACACGACAAAAGTTAACTAGGTCAGAAGGGGAGAGGGCGGTCGGAGACTGACCTGGCAAGGACTCTACTCTGTGTCTGGATGGTAACGAACTCCGCGCTTGACCTTTGGTCAGGTCCTATATAGCTTTCGTTCCCCCCGTGCAGTCTCTGTCCCAAGTGTGGACGATTGTCCTTTAACTCGACAGTTTCCCTCCCGCATCTTGGCGACATCCATAGGAACGGCGCTGGAATAACTGATAAAGATGAATCCCACAGCTGGTCTCAAAATAGACTCATTATTTTGTCTCATTTATACGGGCTGAGAAAACGCTCTGAGATCTCGAAAATTTCATTTTCATTTATTTCCATATTTACAATCGTCAAAGGAAAGCTATTTTTCTCTTGGCTTACACAAGCATTGTTTTCACTTTTTCAACATTCTTGAATGACTGTGCATCATAGGTCATCGATGACTATTCAGAATGTTCTGATTATTTATTGTCAATAAATTTCTGTGATTAAGAACAGTACAAACTAAATGTGCCCCAATACTTGTAGGATACAGGAAGTTCCTTTCTAAATATTCATACATTATCACATTATTTTTCCACAAAATTTTTCCTTCATAAATTTCCCTTATAATGCAAACAGGATGCTCCAATCAACTGGTCTTTCTGTGTACCAGATGTTCAGCCGTTTTAAAATAAAGACCTTGCCTTCATCTCGGCTGGTCCATACCGGGCTTCTTATTCCCTTTCACACCTCACCATTCATATGGGCCGCCTATGTTCACCGTCCGTGCTGGTATAAGGCCGTATTTACCTAAGCCAACCAACCGTCATCCTCAGCCTTCTTTACAAAGTCTGTCTACGATTTGCAAGTTACAGTGCATATTATTTCTATAAATTAGCTATATCTAATTTTTCTCTCGCCTTGAGAAATGAAATGAAGGTGACATTTTGACTGACTACAAATATTTAATTTTGACAAACATAAACTTTCACAGAGTGGCACTATTTTCCTATAAAGTTTCTTCTCGGCAACTTCTCGGCTCAAGTAATCACACGAAGGTCTTACATTTGCAGACTGCGCAAACAGGTATTTCATTTGGACAATAAACATCTCGACTTTGCTTAACTATGTTTGCTCCAAGTTTGCAATGGAATGATTTCAGACTCTCTCTCTCTCTCTCTCTCTCTCTCTCTCTCTCTCTCTCTCTCTCTCTCTCTCTCTCTCTCTCTCTCTCTCTCTGTCTTCTGTGTATCAAATGTCTTTTGTGTCGCAAAATATATCTGCAAATGAAAGATGGAATAATATACTATCCTTCTTGTTGTTGCTATTTTAAAGTTGCTGAATTTTCACAAGATATCAGTTAAATATAAACTGTAAAGCATTAGTTTAATGAAACCTTAGCAATTTTTCAAAATGATTTTTTCGAACTAAACAAGCATTAAAAAATGCCCTCTGTTTGTAAAAGGAGGTGAACCGTACTTGTTAAACTCTTTTATTCAAGAAACCTCGTTTCTTAAAGAAATTTGTCTCCATTCCAGGTAGGTGAACTTAACCTGGTATCCATATTTCTCTAAATTAGATACAAATAAATTATTAAGGCTACAAGAATAAGAGAGAAAAGCTGGAAGACTTTCGTTATTCTAAAATGAAAATGAGATAAGTGAGACGAGTTTATGAAAATTAAGTTCTGACCTAACTGGTAAAGTGTAAAAGCAGTTATGAGACCTGGCGTAGACCTCTGAATTTGGAACCACCAGACGAGAAACGTACCCCTGGCAACACATTCAGGTTGGCTTCTCTGTCTTTCCTTTTTAACCAAGCGTAATTGAAGCCTGGAAAATATCATTAATATTAGAACATAACTGATTAAAAATATCTGAAGATGCAATTTGTACTAATCTTGATGAATCCAAGTGTTGATCACGATGAAGATTTTTTTTAAATACCTCATGCAGCAAGGCGTCAGAATCAGATGATATAGCACTCCATTACACCATCCTTTGACGGTTTTTGCAACGTCCATTCCTTTACATTTCTTTCATATTTCGGAGATTTTTAAAAATGGTGGAATCATGAAATTGAAAATAATATTTATTCTAACTGGACATCGCATTGTGCAAATTGTAGTACAAGGAACTCGAATTGGTGGAATCTTTAACATTCAGTAACATTTCGTAGAAAAAACGTCCCCCTCTTCTGAAATGTTTATATCAGTTACAGTGTGTAATAACGTAGCAAAGGGGGAAAAAAAGTTAGGTTGAAACTTGCTTCCCAGAAAGCTAAACAGATCTTCAAACTTCCTCATACTTGAGATATACATAAAAAAGGAAACTTGATCTTATTAAATTCCTTAAAAGTTTGGTAAGAGTCATTACGAGGCCAAAGCGATAAGAAAAGCTCTCAGGAATATCAAAACAAACACCCACGTATGACACACACGCACAGTAATCGACCACTAGCAGGCTGAAGCCTCACAACGGATAATATTTTTTTTTTTTTTTTTTTTTTTTTTTTTGTCCTAAAGTTTACTCTTTAATTTTGTATTGGGCTGTTCTCCTAATTGGAGCCCTTGAACTTCGAGCATTTTGCCTTTCCAGCAGCTTTCCTACTACTACTACTACTACTACTACTACTACTACTACTACTACTAATAATAATAATAATAATAATAATAATAATAATAATAATAATATAATAATAATAATAATAATGTCTGAGAAGATTTGAAAATGGCAGGAAATGGAAGGATAGGCGAGAGTGTCTGAGAGAGGACGTAATTCGGACGTCACTTCGCTGAGCGAACGGGGAAGACACAAGGTCCCTAGAAGAATCATGAGTTTCTTTTATTGTTTCTCACTCTCAGCAGTCAAAAATATTTCACTGGTACTGCACGTTGGTGGCTAATCCGACAATCTCTGGTTTCTTGTTGCCAGAAATTGAGGAAGGATCTTATTCATCAAAATGTTTTAAGATAGCTTTTTTTGTAAGTTTTATCTAATTTTTTTATGAAAAGCTCTTTTCGAGAAAATTTTTGCTTGATATATAATATTTCCTATTATGATAAATATTTACTTACTCTTACTTAATCAAATTCTTCACTACTTTGTTTCCATCTATAAAAATTGATCGGCGTTCTCACGGAACCAACTAAAACACTGGATGTCAAGCATGAGAAGCCGATGGTAGCAGGTCGATCTATTTTTGTGAAAGTTGGTATGTTATTGCTAACAGTATAAAAATACTGTGTTTACTTTCACTCAATCCACTTTTATTCTAACAGCGAACAAAAATACTGCTGTTTTTTTTTCAGTTACTAACTTTATTCAACTTGAAACGTATTGACAAACCTAAACCCCAAGCGAATGGGTATCTGGTTTGAACATCTACTGTTTTCATCGGCATTCGCAGGTATCCAGCTCTTGGCAGTATCATGTATAACTGACCACCTTCTCACCAATGATTCTAAAGATATACTGCGTGGCTTTGGTTAGATACTCAGCTTGAGAATCTCGTTTCGGTAGTATTTCTCTTTCGGATCAGTGGTTTATGGAACTGCCTACCTGGTTTGTTACCAGTATATGTTGGGCAGAGAAGTGGGATATTTGGAAGTAACAGGACAAAGACAAGCAAGAACTCCAAAACTATCATAAAAAGAGGCATAAATCGAAACACAAAACAGACAGGAATTCAGGGAGGAAGCACACATCACAGAAGACATAGCAAAGAACTCTGTCATTCATGTCTAACCTCCTAAAGGAAATATCTGACGTGAACGACAAACAACCTGACCTATCTGGTGGTGCTCGCAACACTAGGCAGGCTGCTGCTGCAGTGTGTCGTTTTCTAGACCCAGGTTTAATACTACTCACTTTGCTAGAAGCTTTATTTTGGCTACAGCTAAAATGTTCTCTTAGTGCAGTTGTGGAATCTTCTGATATCCAAATGTTAAAACGAGGAGCGAATTCATTTCTGCTCTCTGCTGACCTCTCCTTAATTTCAGGTGTATCGGTTTTATTTTTTATTCCTTCGTACTTATTTATTTATCACCTTTCCCTGTAATTTGTCTCTCTCTAAAGACTGATTTCCCTTTGGAGAACTCATGGGTTTGTGGTCTGTTGACTCATTACGTAATTGTTTTCAGCAGCAGATTTAAAGAAAAAAAAAGAAATTTACGCATTGATGATAATATTGAGCGGTGCCATGTTTGCTATTAAGTGTTTAGCAGGGGGTGTGGTTTTCCAGTTTAAAATGATATTTAAGTGATGTTGCCAGTATTTTGTGCCTAGTCTATAGCCGTCTGTCAATGGAGTTAATAACTAAGGTGATGAAGAAGGGAATCTCGTTAAGAAAAGTCAAGAATCACAGCAGAGCGGAGAAGCTGATGTAGAACCGATATCAGCTTTAAAAATGAATTTCCAGGATGTGAAAAGGGAAATTTAAAGGTTGACAATTGACACTCTGATGACGATAATAGTCGTCATTCATCTTTCAACCCATGAGATTTTGATGACGACTGTATTCGTCATTAATAGATTTTTTTTTTTTTACAAATTTGCCAAAAATCGAAAAATGGGCATAACAACAAAATTTGAATATGGCACATAGGGATGTTTGTTGTTGTCATGGAAACATATCTATTATGATTTATGGCAATTTATTTTAACAAGTTCCATAAACCGTTACTCCGCTCGCTGCTCAAGTATATTTTATATATTTTATTAATGCGCTTTGTGGTGTCATACGTGGCTCAAAAAGTATTGACTTTCGTGACATCGAAAAGGGAATTTATAATTTTGCACTTCGTTAACACAAATTGGATATCTTTTTCTCAGATTTTTCGTGATTATTTTAAAGTGCCAAACATTTTTTTCATTACAGCTAAGTTTTACACAAGATGTCGAGTTCACTACCAAATGAAAATCAGTGCTTCACACAAAAGAAATATATAGATGGATACTGATTTTTCAGACAGATTTATTTAGTATTTTTTGCCTCTTCACTGCATTTATGTAAAATAAAAATGGTTGAAGAAAGAAAAGGAAACGAGAGGTCTTTTATTTTTTGGGAATTTCTAAACATATGCTAAAGATCAATTCTGTAGCTTTAAAATAACACCAAATTCATTATAGCAGCAAGAAGTATAACGTAAAACGGTGAGTGTCCTGTCGCAGCTCTGCCCAGAATCCTTAAAGGGGTAAAAAGGATCCAGGTGCTAATGAAATGTTGTGTAATGGTGAGGAAGCGATGTCAGGCAGGGCAGCCGATCGAGACTACGGTCTACCCCAACGCCAAATCAAAGTCCTTCAAAAGAAGGCATCGTGCTTACCTCATACAAAACATGGGAAAAAGCACGTTAAAAGAAGAAGAAGAAGAAGAAGGTGAGGATAGGGTAAAATAAGGTCTGGCACAGGTATACGAGGTATGTATGGAAGCCATTTCCCGTAGAATATCTGTTTCGTACAAAGAGAAGTGATTTATGGATGCACTTGAAACCTGAAGAGCTCCCAATACCGTGAAGAAGTTCAGCTTTCGGAAATGAGCCCGCAGTGCAGATGTATGAATTTACTTCCAACGCTTGTGCCACTTGGATTATCTCCCCTGAAGAGAACACTAGTTACTGGAGAATTTCTATATTTTGGGTTTATTTCACTGTAGATACACCTTGAGTCTTATTAAATGCAGATAACTGACGTCTGGCCTTTGTCATATCTTGACTGTTTAAAAGTAATGGACCTCTCGTTTCCTTTTTTCTCTTCAGCCATTTTTTTTTTTACATAAATGCAGTGAAGAGACAAAAAATACTAAATACATCTATCTGAAAAATCAACATCCATCCATATATTTTTTCAGTGTGTAGCATTATTTTCAGTGGTAGTGAATTCCACTTTCAGATATTTCGTCGTCCAGCCCGGGGCCAGGTTCTCTTACCACAGAATCTTCTTCTTCTTCTTCTTCTTTTAACGTGCTTTTTTTCCCATTTTTGTATGGGGTAAGCACGATGCCTTCTTTTGAAGGACTTTTTGATTTGGCTTTGGGGTAGACCTGTAGTCTCGATCGGCTGCCCTGCCTGACATCGCTTAGACCCCGGTAGCGTATGTTTCATGTATCATACCCGACCCAACGCCCTTTCTTCCCAGCAGCGAGAAGTTACCACAGAATCTCATGTAAAAATGCGGAAAGAAGGCCCGGTGTTCCGAGCTTCTGGAAGGTTCGTAACATCCCAATAGTCGGGACTTCTCGCCATGTCGATCCTCTTTTATATTACCGTCATTTAAACAGCGCCGATTTAGAGTTACTCCCATTGGAAATATTGTTGTAATTTACTCGAAAATAAAAGTGAGTTATTTCCGGTGAGTTCCGTCCACTTTACCAATACAACAAGATGTTCTGATACAAAAAGAAATTGTTTCCTAAGAAGAAAAGCTAAACTACATAAAGCAGAAGACAGGAAGGAGGCCCAATTGATAAACCAAAAAATAGTTGCAAAGTGTTCTCCCGCCTTTTATCTTCGCCCAAACAACTTTCCTGGAAAAATATCTCGTTCTTTTATCCTCCATTGTTTTCTGACAGCCCACCGCTCGCCCTGGAAGTTCCCACAAAAAAAAAAAAAAATAAATAAAGATGGAAAAGAAAGAAAAAAGTCTGGCTCTAGGTCACCTGACATTCTTTCCTTGGGAAATTTTGGAAGAAGGCAAGTTATTCAAACACTTATTATTAAGAGTGAATATAATGACTGAGTTTCATTAGGCTAAATTAAAATGAGAGAGAGAGAGACAGACAGACAGAGTAGGACCACTAACAAATAATATTACCCTGTTTATGGAATAAGAACGATTACTTAACAACAAAGAATGCTAACTCTTCTTGCAAATGAACACCATTTATTCGTCCATTTTTTTTTATTATTTGTTTTATAAATTTATCTTTCTTTGTATTACTTCTTTATCATCAGTCATCTATCTATCTACACCACTTGTAATTAATGTTAATCAGCATTCTGATATCTCGACGCAGTACCGAAGTGGGGAACATAAATGTTCTTTGAATTCTTCAGTTACGGGAATTTTTTTCATCCCTATTGCATGGAGGCATTAGGGTGGTTTTCCCTTATCGTCTTCATGTCTATGTCTTTTGTCTCCGGCCTCTCCGTGAAGTTTTGTATAGAGGCAGAGGGTAGAAATTCTCTGTTTCTCCTTCAATAAAGCGCAAAAGATGACGCTAGAAATGCCAGCTGAAAGAGGCAGACAGACAGACAGACAGAAAGAATAAGTTTTTATTTATTTTTTTCCCTTTCAGAAAACTTCTTGAAGCATAATTTCGACTGAGGCGGTTATGAGGCCCTAAGTCTCCATAAAATAAAGCAAAATCTATATGCATTTTTTTTCCTCTGCGTAACAACGATATTCTAAGGGCAATAAAAACCAGCGTTCAAGCTTCCTGTCGTTCAGCCCGGGGCCTGTCTTTCTTACTATTGACCCCTACCTAATATATGGAGTGGAAGATCGAACCTGTAGTCGGGACCTGTTGTCTCGACCCTTCCTTATATCGTCGCCATTTCAGCGTCCTGTTCTTGCATAACAAAGTAACAGCCATAAATATATTTTGAATAAACAGGAGAACAATGACTGAATAATACTTATAAAAACCAATCTACAATCAAAAGGACGATGCGTCACTTCATTGAGTTTTCCGAAAAATATTGATTTTCGTTGAAGTTCATATAAATATTTCCACAATTTTTTCTGCTTAATTTTTTTTTATTGCTCTGTTTTCTCATTTATTTTCTTTTATTTTGTTTCTCTCAGCATATATTTCACTTTTTTGTTTTGCCTAAGTTGAAATACACATAGGAAAGAAAACAAACGCATTTCAGTGAATAATTGCGGTCTGAAAAGAGTTATTAACAGTCCTTAATAATCAAATAAAAGTTAGGGATAAAACTATAACTTTTTACCTATATCAAAACAAATTCGAATTGTGGCGTTTGAAAAACTTTAAATACTTAAGATATCGGTTAATTTAAGAAGCTTTATTTTACTAACTATTATTATCATAATACGTCGAAAAATCCGGTAGCAGTTTTACAAGAAAATCATCGTCAACGAAAGAAAGGAACTTTATCTTCTTGTAAAAACGTCTCAACAGATGAACGTGACTTAGATTTTTATGCAGAATCGTTTCATCTAGAATATCAATGAGTATTAGATATTGCATTAAAACTGCATTGGGCATGAAAATTAAGCGTTGTAGTATTTTTGTGTGTGCGCGTGTGTTTATGATAATTATTGAAGAAATTTAATCGCCCTTCGATTTGATAATGAAGAGAGATATTTTGAAAGCTTAATTTTTCTGCCACTGTTGTATTTTTTTTAGCTCCCTAACAGTCAGAATCCATGACGTTATTCCACCTAAAAAGTAACTTCATATATGATAATTTTGCATATTAATTCTAAATGGCAAAATTAAACAATATAAACTGTTTTATCTAGAATATGAATGGAACTAGGTCTTGCAATAAATTGCATTGCTCATGAAAATTAGGAGTAATAGTTTTTTTACGATAATTATTGTAGAGTCAATTGTTCTTCTATTCTGATAACGAAGATAGACACTTTGAAACTGCTTCTCTCTTTACTGGTGATTGTTTTCTTGGATTTCTGCCACCATGTTATTTTCACGGTTTACATAAAGAGATTTTTGTTAGTGTCGTCAGTGACCTGTAACTAGAACGTTATTCCATCTGAAATGTAAGATTCAAACTTGGTAATTTGACCTACTAATGTTCATTGCCAGATGAAACACCATAACCGATAGACAATCAACCCTCCATTTCCCTATTCTTTTCGAGTCGAAAGTTCATCAAAGCGTAACGTCCACTTAACGGCGGAGTCACTTTACAAAATTATAGTTATTATGCAGCTGCATCTTTTAGCTCTCATAAAGTCTGTAAATAGCCTCACTTTCAGGCCATTAGCCGTACACATTCCGACACGGAAGACGGACATTACAATGGGAATTAAGGCAAATGATACAAATTAGAAAACAGGAAGAATACGAAAAAGCAACCTGCTAATTAAAAGGACAGTAATGAGGAAAGTTATTGTTACTGTTATGAGACAATTGGAGGTGGGAAACTACGCCATTAATAGTTATGATAATTCCTCCAGAAGCGATTCCAGCACGTTTCTTCAGAAATCGAAGCCTTTACGACTGAAAATCTCATTTTATGTGCATCATTTCACTCTGATTCTCAGCCTGGTTAATTGATTTGCTACTGCCAATCGGCGCAGTAGCAAAATATAAATATTAACACCATGGAAAGGGAAGGGACGTTTGCGATTAAAACTATCGCAGTTATTGAAACTGGTTTTACTCACTCCGCTTTTATCGGAAGGTTTAAACAATATTATGAATTATATTCTTCCCACCGTACGTCGGAATGGATAGTAGGTAAAATACGCACAAAGACATTCTGTACGAACAGCCATTGGGCTGGAATTGTTTAGCTCAGTCTTCAAGGTCTTGCTTTTAAGAAGACAGCTTACGGCAGCCCATCGTGAATAGTCTAGGAGACGAGAGTTTAAAAATGATAAAGAAAGAAAGGACATTAACAATTATACTAATGAAGGAGCGTGGTAGGCTTTTGTGTTAGGAATATAGTGTGTTGGCCTCCCACAGGTAAGACATGATACACTGGAGCCGATGATGAGAGCAGCTCTCACAAATTATTAATTTCGTTCTTTTCTTGAAGGTTTCCCAATTATGCCGCAACATTCCCAAACCTAATATTGTAATTAATAGTTAAGTTTCACAGTCCCTAGAGAGATCGTGTGACATTAATGAATTGAACTGTTAGATTTTAATCAGTCGCTTATGACAATCAGTAACAGACCCTGAAATTTAATGACTTTCTCTTTTTTAAAAGAGGTGTTACCTCCCACAACGAGATTATGTGTTTTGGTTCAACTTGTTTGTTGGTTTGCCTCTCTGTTAGCCTGTCTGTTGACCGGATTAGGAAAAGTGAGCCTTGTGATTACTGGAAAGAGATTCGTTCGGTAGCTTTGGTAGATATTTGCAGTCTTCGAACGATCTTGTTCAAACTGCACTGCAATTCATTCAGTTATTTTGTAGATATAGGTATGTATGTATGTATGTATGTGTATATATATTAGATAGATAGCTATTTTCATATATATATATATATATATATATATATATATATATATATATATATATATATATATATATATATATATATAATTACATATGTATAAATAGATATATATTTGATTTGTGTGCAGCATCGGTAATCTATGGGTAGTGGATTCCAAGTTTGCACTGGCCGTTGTCCAACTCAAGGGGCCAGCCCCTTTTACTGCAGACTCTTACGTAAGTAAGTATACAGAATGAAGTTCCCTTATTCCGAGCTTCGGGAAGTTACGTAACGTTTCGAAGGTCAGAACTTATTGTTTCGACATTGTTATATTACCGTCAGTACTGGCGTATAGGTACGCTAGTTTACGTTGAATTGATTACTTTCATGACTAATATAATTTTGTAATAGTTATAAAGAGAGATCGATTTCCTTTATTCTCAAAATAGCATAAGACAATTAGCCATTTACGTCTGGTAAAAAAGCTGAGTCATTAAGACTTACAGTCTTTCATTGCTGGAAGGCCGATCAAAGCGAACAAACTCCAGGCAGCTGCCCTTCAATATTTCTCTCCAGCGATTGTTACCAATTCCGAGTCCAATCCATCTTCATTGCTCCGTCGTCGGGGAAGATGAAAGCTTTGCTCACTCGGTGCAGGTATTTCGAAATTTTTTGATAGTTTCTTTTGTTTTTAGTTACATACGTCAAGGAGCTTACTTCCCTAACCCAGTTTTATGTTTGTTTGTTTGTTTATTGGCAGCATTATGGTGGCATTATGGATTTTTACCAAACTTTATGAAGTTGGGCCTCTTGACTTGACAACAAATTGTTACATGTTGAGAGAAATAGGAACTTAACTCTTATGGAGAAGGCACCTTTTTTTTTTTTCCTCTATTAAGAGTCATTGGAAATATTGCGTCCACGGCTTTGTATCAGGATTGTATTACAGCTTACAGCTTCAGGCAGGGACCTTTGATGAATCCAAAGCAAATGACGCTTTGACTAAGACTTCAAAAGGTATACTTTTCATCTGCTTTATTTACTGACTGTTGATCAAGACTTAATCTTCCTTCAGATTTTTTATGGCTCTCTTTCGTTCCAGTTTACTTTGCGTTTTTTATTCTCGTTTTTCATGATAACACAAAATGAACATTATCCTCCTCGCTTGCGTCATAACGGAATCGAAAGCTATAAAAAATAAACATGGCGAAGAAAAATGAAGGTATGTATTGTTTTGAAATATATCTCTTGTTAAAAACTGATTCATTTTCTCTCCGCTCTACTTTTGCTGTATATCTTCTGGCAGAACTTATTCAAAGATGTTTAAAGTAAGGTCATTCTTTTAAGTATGAATAGCAACTTCCCCACAAGAGTCTTTAGATTTTACTCTACAGTTCAAAAAACTCAAATACCAGTTTACAAGCGAAGTTATCTTTCCTCGTTTATTTTGAAGTATATTCTGTGTTTTATATTTGACAGTGAATATCCACATCCGATATTAGAACATTTAGTTTGTTTCTCATTGGACAAATATTGCAGCATTGTACCATGAGTTTCCGCCAATCAAGATTTGCTTCATTGATATTACAAGTGGATATTTACGTCAGCTCCAATAAAAAATCTCTATTAGTATTTCCACGCCCTTAGAAAAGAATGTTGATATCGGAAATATTCGTGAGAGAAACTTCTGATCACAGGGACGTTACGTGCCCACCCGAGGTTCGGACAAGTCATCTGCATTTTTCATAAGGACCGGCGTTGAGAGAGACTGGCCCCTGTTGGACGATTGTAAACCTACAGAGAGAGAGAGAGAGAGAGAGAGAGAGAGAGAGAGAGAGAGAGAGAGAGAGAGAGAGAGAGAGAGAGAGAGAGAGAGGACTGTTGCGCACAAAATATAAATATCCTGGTGAGCTCTGCCTGTTGTCATTATCACTCAGGATATTCGTAAAAAAAAATATGAAAACCCCTTCAACTCAGGTTAACACAGGCAAGAACATAAACAACGATTTGCCAGTGAATGAAACCAGAAACAATTGTTTGAAGTACAAAAGGAAAATTTGACAGACTAGCCTATACATCATTCTTAAATCAGTGAATACCTTTCTAAAGGTGGTCGTGGCGGGAAAAGTTTTGAGCAATGCATGACACTGAACCAAAAATTTGATCATCTGGGTTTTTAAAGGCTTCCTCCACTTTACTGACGCAAGAATTTGGAAGAAATGTAGCTGACGCAATCACATTGATTGAAAAAGTTGATCGTCTAGGGCCACCCCAAACTGCAAAGGAAAAAGAATAGGATAACTTTCAGAATGAGATCATTTTATCTCCAAAAAAATCATACCTTTCTGATATATATGTTTTCCAGAAAAGAATATATAGGCAATTCTCACTTACAATTAATGCCCTCCTCTCGGGAAAAAATCATTTACTTTCGGTGGTCATATTGAATTAAAAACATTCAGACATTTATGAATTTCCATTAAGTTAGGGTTCCTATGGATTAAATATTCCAATACACCATTATTGAAGAGGAGGTGCTCAAACGTAAGTGTATCCTTTTCTGCTCCACATTCAGTAACATTCCAAAATGCGACGAATTTTCCGTTTAACGAATAAAACAAATGAATAACTACCTGCCCAGTGATGAATGTCCCCACTCGATGATAATCAACGATTTTTTAGTATGATTATTTGATTAACCAGTTTGATCATTCCAGTTTTAAGATCAAAACAAAAATGCTTAGGTAAAGCGTTACATATATTTACATACAACAGAAAATAATCTCTGAGACTTGAGTGTATTCTCAGGTAAGAATGAAATCTGGCAATAATATAATTGTTGCTGAGATAAACACGGATAATTTCATTCTGTAATAGGTCTTTAAAACACTTTATTATTATTATTATTATTATTATTATTATTATTATTATTATTATTATTATTATTATTATTATTATTATTATTATTATTATTATTGTGGTTGTTGTTGTTTTTGTTGTTTTTTGCTGTTGGAGAATACAACGATAAACTGAACGCCATGAAACCAAACGCATCTAAATACGCCACTAATTACAAGCAATTACATAAATATATGAGCCTTTAATGTTTTGGGAAATATCATCCCCCTAAAAATACTGCGCTGTAAATTAGCATCCATTTTCCCTTCCTCTGCTTAAATTTCCTCTTAATGAACCGTCCATTTAACACCAGAGACAAATAACAACAATGACTACTATTATGCAGGAACACTAAACTGCCCTCGACAGGTCAGAGAATAATGTCCCAGTAATAAATCCGTAAGATGTTCGATGGAGGGGAAGGAAATCAATAGAACAACGGAAGGAGTCTTTATCTGAGGGGCTGGGAAGATGGAAGAAGCTGAAGGGGAGAGGACTGTCATAAGGTCAAATACCCTATTGGTTGAGGGATGGCGAGGGGAGAGGTGACTGACTGGTCGATTAGCTCGCTGGTCAAAGCGGTGGCTACCAACCCCAAGGTCACTTCACAAAAACGGGTCACTAAGATTTTCAAGTTGGTGATAAGGTTTAATGAATTATCATTATTATCAATGTACCTCTACAGAAAAAAATATTGGTGGTGTAAGAGAGAGCTAAGATAACAAGTCCCAACCGTAGCGGCATGTGCCACTCTCGTGAAAAAATTCGATGAACTTGTTAATGGGTGAAATAAAAATCTCTCTTAATTCAATCATTCTCTAAATATTAAATATTAATTTTTAATTTTATTGCACTGAAGGCGGGTCAGAGCAATCATCCAAAAGCACCATTGTGATAAAAAAAAGCTATTTTATATTCCTGTATCTATCCCAATAAAACAATGGAAATGAATGGTGTTGCGTTTTCTCTATTTTTACTCATATGCACACATGTTTCTGCGCTGAGACCTGGTCATCGGAATGACGAAGCACTATTGCATTGGAAAGCTGGTTCCATATTGCCATTTCTCTTGCAACAAGGCAGCAGAAATGAAAGGTGCTACAATTCCCCGGGGCCCAAATTTGATCAAATGTGAAGCATATGTCACAAACCACGGTTGAATCGTCAATGTTTGCTCGGTCGGAATTTCATTGTTTCCCTTGGCGGATATCCATCTCCAACTTCTGATATCAATACCACGCATGAACGACAGGTTTGCCATGAATCCTTTCGGATCATGCCTTTGCATTTTTCGTACTTTTATCAATATTCGCGTCTCGTATTTGTTGATTATTAAAGTTGCAGAAGGCAATAAGAATATCATATCTGCTCTTGAGTTTGCAATGCCTAGATGCCTAGTGAAATAGGATACGTATTCGAATTCTTTCCCAATTTCTCTTCAGGTCAGGGAATTTCTCTTACATATTTCGTCCAAACCCTGTGGCCTGGCTCAGTTTCAGAGCATTGGTCTTGCATTTGTTAGGCCAGTGGTTCTATCCTGGTCTGCCCTCCAGAGGTTGATATAGTTGTGAGGCAATGAAAGGGCATGGGCTACCAACTTCATCCCAGCACGTCCCCCTGAGAGTCAGAAAGCTCATTTTTTTCGTGTTTCCTTTCTTTCCTTCTTAAATACTTCAGGTGAAAACCCTTACTGACAGAGTTAACAAAAAATAAACCCAAGAGGGCTACGAAGGGAAATCAGCCTGAGAGAGACAAATTATAGGGAAAGGTAAAACATATATAAATATGAGGGAACAGAAAAATAACCGATACACCTTAGATCCAGATGTTAGTAGAGAACAGAAATAATTAATTTGGTCCTCGCTTTAACATTTTGAGATCAGAAGATTCTACAACTACTCTAGGCAAGCTACTCCACAGAGAATGTCTCTTTGTTGTAGTACGTTTTATGCAATAAACACTTTACATCTATGCCACAAGTCAACAGTAAGAGTTGACAAAAAATCTGACTTATAACAAGACTGTCCAAGAGTATAAGATGAGAGTCAGTACACTTACATGCACACACACACACACACACACACACACACACATATATATATATATATATATATATATATATATATATATATATATATATATATATATATACATGGATAAAAAGATAGGTAGATAGACAGATAGATAGATAGATAGATAGATAGACAGATAGCTAAATATTTAAAAAACGGGTGTAGGCTACATCAGTGTGAGGGGTACTTAGGAAACGAATTAACTTAAATATATTTTAAATAATGAATTATGTTCTACCTCCACGCCGATATACATACATGCACAGTAAAATATATATATA
>JANJGK010000049.1:21985610-22032950 GCA_039081455.1 Macrobrachium rosenbergii
TCTCTCTCTCTCTCTCTCTCTCTCTCTCCAAAAACGTCATCTGTTAAGGATAATGGCTTAATGTTTAAAAGATTATATATACAGTATATATATATATATATATATATATATATATATATATATATATATATATATATATATATATATATATATGTGTGTGTGTTGTGTGTGTATAATATATATATATATATATATATATATATATATATATATATATATATATATATATATATATATATATATATATATATATATATATATATATATATATATATATATATATATATATATATATATATATATATATATATATATATATATATATATATATATACATATATATATATATATTATATATATATATATATATATATATATATATATATATATATATATATATATATATATAAAATATATATATATATATATATATATATATATATATATGATGTATGTATATATCTGTATATATGTAATATATGTATAATGTGTGTATACATATGTACATATCTGTATATAAGTAATATATATACAGTATATACTATATGCATATCCATATACATATATATTTAAAATAAAGTCTTTAAGATCTTAAATCTTATATTTGATGAATATGACGACTTGTACGTCACTATGCATGTGAATGATCTCTAGGAGCAATAATTTGTTTTGTTGGTGCTTCAAGGAGATTGATTAAA
Organism: Macrobrachium rosenbergii; assembly: GCA_039081455.1. Classification (NCBI taxonomy): domain Eukaryota; kingdom Metazoa; phylum Arthropoda; class Malacostraca; order Decapoda; family Palaemonidae; genus Macrobrachium; species Macrobrachium rosenbergii. The sequence continues at coordinate 21,986,309 of JANJGK010000049.1, forward strand.
ACGGTGAATCTTAAAGAGACAGCGCTTAAAAGCGTCTTTGCTGCAGTGGGTGGGCGATCAATAGATGGCGCTGCACGGCAGTTGCAGACCTCACGTTGTCTTATCGTGTCATAAGACATTTCTTAATTGTAATCAATACGGTCTGACAAAATAAAACCACAGGAGCTGTATTCGAAGGATATAGTTTCCTATTCAACATGGATAACCCCCCTATATATATGATAATAATAACTGAGCGACGGAGTTGACCTTTGCTGCCATCTATCGGTGAAAGGCCAGACTATACGAAGAAAGTAACTTTTGCCATCGCACTATAATATCCTGCTTTCATTCATATGAATGAAGAGTCGACGATGTCTCCTGAAACCTTTACATGACATATTCATATATCTTTACTTGTTCATTCATAAATGCATCTACGTACTGTATTTGCATACTTTGTCAGCGGAGTCTTCAAACACGAGTACTTGAATTGGAAAGTAGCTTGACAGAGTGGCCACTCCAATGTTTTTATGAAAGTCCCCTCCTCCTCCTCATCCTCTCTCTCTCTCTCTCTCTCTCTCTCTCTCTCTCTCTCTCTCTCTCTCGCTCTCTCTCTCTCTCGGATTATTTTCGTTCACGTTTGGGTAAACAGATCTCTCTAAAGAGGAACAATGTTTCAAGTGTTTATAGTTTCCATTTAGGATTTTTTCTGTCGGAACTTCCTCTCAAACCGACAACAAACAAGATTAAAATTGACCTTATGAGGTGAGTCCCATGTTTCCCTGCGCAATTAAAACGCATTTGTACACAGTTTGAAATGCTGAAGCCCTGGCAGTTTAATTGCATGTTTAATTTTCCTTTAAACTTATAAGTAAAAGAACGACGAGAGGTCGTCAGCTCCTTCTCTTTCTTCTCCTTCGCTTGAAGGTTATTGCCCTCTTGAGTGAAGGATCTCCTGGTCTCCTGCAATAACATCCTTTGTGATACAGAGATGAGTTAATCGCGCCGTTATTAAACTCTCCTCTTCATAACAACATTGTTGGCACCCGCTTTGAATGTAACATAGTGAGCAGCAAAAATGGGGGAGACCAGAGGAAAATATTTACAAGAGCGATAATTAATAAAATCATTGCTCTATTTACTATTATAGTTATTACTATCATCAATATTATTTATGAGTGTTTTCCAATTTTCTCATGACCCTTTTTTATCCATGGATAGTTATAGATTATTATTATTATTATTATTATTATTATTATTATTATTATTATTATTATTATTATTATTATTATTATTAAGAAGAAGATAAAACTGATTCATATGGAACAAGCCCACAGGGGACATTGACTTGAAATTCAAACTTCCAAAGAATATGATCTTCATTGAGAAGTAAGAGGAGGTAAAGGGAAATACATAAAGAGTTTCCACTTATTATAAAAGAAAAAACAAATTAATAAATAGATAAAAGTGTATTAAAATGCAAGGAGAATGGTATTAGGGTAGTAATTCATTGCATCTTCGCTGGAACTTCTGAAGTTCCAGTTGCACGACATCCTTTGGGAGGCTGTTCGACAGTCCAACGGCGTGAGGAACAAAGGACCTCTGGAACTGAAGGTAGACAGCGAGGCACATTTACTGCATATTGGTGCTGCTGTTCAGCGAAAGGTAAAGGGGATAAGGGCTCAGTTGTGAATGTGAAAGATCTCTGTTGAAATAAAACTTGTGAAACAGTGACAAACAAGAGACCATCCGTCAGTGGTCCAAGTCACAAACCACTCTATCTAAAAGAAGCAGACATCCACACCGGAGAGCAGTGTTCTAGTAAGGGAGGACAAACGACCTAAAACAGATTGCATTGATTTTATCACTGGTATAAATATATGAGGCCTTGCGAACAATACCTAACTTTCGTGTGGCATTTACTGAAACTTTCATTAGAAGTTTCTCAAAAGTTGGACGTGAATCAGAAGTTGCACCCAGAATAGTTAAAGCTTCATACTCATTTAACAAAGTTCCATCCACCTGAAGGGGTGGGAAATCTGTACGAGATCTGCTAATCAATAGTGTTTTTGTTTTACTGGAGTTCAGCCTCATACCCCACAGACTACGCCACTCACTAATCTGGTCTATGCCCCGATTAAGGCTGAGGGCAGCTTCATTTCTCATAAGTGGAGAATTTACTAATCCCATAAGTGTTGCATCATCTGCATACTGAACAATCTTGTATTCCAGGCCAACAACCATATCACTTGTATACAGTAAAATAACAGTGGACCAAGAACACTACCCTGTGGAGCTCCAGACAAAATAAGTCTTGGTTCACTAAAGGTCCCCGTCCACAGCAACTCGCTGCTGCTTACCTGTACGGAAATCTTGAAGCAATCCTAAAACATATCCACCCACTCCAAGATTCTGAAGTTTATAAATGAGTGCTTTGTGATTTGCTAAATCGAAAGCAGCACTAAAATCTTTTCTAATTACTCTGCACTCAAAACTCTTATCAAGGTTCCCTTTCAAATGGTAAGCCAGGTATAAAGGAGCATAGCGGGTACCTAACGGCTTCCTACATGCATATTGACTATCAGCTAATAATCCTTTAGATTTAACATATTTATATAGTGGCTTAAAAATAAGTTTTTCAGCAACTTTCGAGAGCACAGGAAGAATAGAGATTGGCCTGTAGTTACTGTAGTCTGCAGATATGCCACTGTTTGGAACAGGCACTCTATTACCAAGCTTGCACTCATCCACAAAGGTACTACGTCGACATAAAAATCTATAGAATCTACTGAATCTACTTATTTTGAGATCCAACAGACTAGGAACTTTTTAAAATACAAAGGGAAGAAACTATAAGGATTTTCACCCCACCTATCAAGATTATCCAGAATTTTCTTAACATCCCTGAAGCAAAATGCAAAGTTTGTAAGAATAGGTTCAGGATGATAAAAATCAGGGGGAGAGACATCCTCAGCTGATTGCTTAGCTTCAAAAGCTCGATGAAGCAGTTCAGCCTTCTCCCTGGGGCCAGTAACCAATCTACCATCATCTGTTAGTAGTGGTGGAATGGAAGACGAACCTGACCCAAAGATAGATGATGCCAATTTGGTCCACCACAGATGAGGCTGAGTAATTCCTTCAAGTTTCCTCTTCAAGGAATTGTTGTAATTTCTCTTGGCTGTATGGTAAGTTCTATTCGCAGCACGGAGAGTCTCGGCAAGAATGGTGGAATTTTCATTTGAACAATTTCGTCTCCATGCAGTGAATTTGGTTTGTTAGTCATGGTAGGCTCGTCTACCTATTTCATCAAACCATGGCTGTTCATTTGTCCTCTGTAACTAAGGAGTTGTTACAATCTTTTGAAAAATACCGGGGACTAGTTATATATATATATATATATATATATATATATATATATATATATATATATATATATATATATATATATATATATATATATATATATATATATATATATATATATATATATATATATATATATATATATATATATATATATATATATATATATATATATATATATATATATATATATATATATATATATATATATATATATATATAATTATATATATATATATATATATATATATATATATATATATATATATATATATATATATATATATTATTAAGAGTAGCAAGAATTCGCTAGAAAATTGCTCCCTTTCCTTTTGCTTCTTGTCTGCCGATTGATATTTCGCACGGTCAGAATACAAGGGATTAAAACCAATTGTACGCCACTCCCTTTAAGTAGATAATTTCTGATTTTCGAGGCAAAAGTGAATCTGTCTGGCTGTCCTTTACAGGCAAACCCCCCCTGCAAGCATCAGCTGAACATGACTCAACTCGCTATGTGCTGCCCCATAGGAGGAGATAAAAGCGACAAACAGACCAAGGCTCGCTCTCAGACGCGCGCTGGACGAGATGGTGTAAGGACAACACCACAATCACCGCCATGCCCTGGCCCAATGACGCCCTTAGCTCCTAACCACGTGGCCTTTCAAAGTATACTTTTCCTCCGTGCACTCCAACCGCCACCCACATGTTCCCTTCGATGCTGGCCTGACTGATGACCCACTCCATTTGCTTGGCATTTCGTGAAGTTCCCATCGTCTTGCCCTTTACGTTGAAGCCCCTGCATCCTACCACATGGAAGATCGCACTCGCACTCAGAAATCGCAAGTCATCCATGGACCGCCTTCTGTGCTGGAACCAAATCTGCCTTACGGTAAAGTGCTCTATAAAGACATCCATTCATTCACGCTTTTCCTCGTAACATTTACTTAATTTGAGTGAAAGTAATCACCGAATCTCTTGTCAAATGTTCGTGCTCCTCGAGTGTCGGCAGTGCTAAGCCATTTTTAATTTATCGAAGCCCCTTGGCACCCTCAGTGCAGCTTCGAATTCATTATTCTTTTGTCTGTTTTCATTACTGGCATATAATGTGCATATCTCTCATTTCAGAGGGACCCTATATTGTGGAATCTTCTTGGACTGTGTCTGGAATCCCCCCAGTCTCATTCATCCCGTAGGAATCCCCTTCAGGATCAATAATCTACTTGCATTCCTCTTTCCCATACTAATGTTATTTATGTAAATACACTCCTGTAAGTTTGCCCACGTGTTTACGTAATATTTTCTTTCAGTAGTAAGAGCCTTACGCTCATATGAAATTCCCCCTTTTTCCTCTTGTTTTATGTTTCCCTGGACCCACGAAGTCGGAATCACAAGGCTAAATTAGCTGAAATTGTTGCTATCTGTCTCAGAGAGAATATTTCAAACTAGATTGCCAGGAAAAACATAAATATGGTGACCTTTTGCCTGAGATTCTTGTTTTCTGCTTTTGTTTGGGTTTGCATCTGCCAAATCAGCAATTAGCAAAGCTACGCTGGGTACGAGGCAATTACGAACCTTTTGTGTAAAACCAGCACACAGATCCAGAAATTCCACATAAGTAAATTGTGTTTATTTTAGCATAGGAATTTTAAAGACGTACCTGAGCTTAGGGAAAAAAACGAGAGGAGTACTGCCGAGATTTAGATTTTGAAAGCCTTGCACATGGCTTGCATGACCTTTATGATAGGATATTTAGGTATTAACAATTTCGAGGAATAGTGTTATATTTCCTCCTTCAAAATCACACAGATTCATGATCGCAAAACCTAGCTAGGCATATACTCACATTATCCCATGTGGGACGAAGTCAGCCAGAATCGCTGATTTTCTTTTCTCTCTCTCTCTCTCGCTCTGGTATAGCGAAGGTAAAGTTCCAGGTAGACAAACAGATTTGAGTGGTAGGCAAGTGTGGAATTGATTTAGGTTCCCAAAAAAATTTTGTTCTTTTCCTACACAATTCACACTCGGGGAAAATTACCGTCTGTGCATATATAAATTCCACCCCACCTGGTGTCTAAGAATAGCGCACCGCTACTAGTGTCTCGCCGTTGATTCATTGCTAGGATTTGTTTATTTACTTTTCTCTTGTTTACTTTGGCTCATTCCAGAAATTTTTTTTTTTTTTTGTGGTGGTGTTTTGTGTTGTTTTGTGCGCGTGTTTGGGGCTATTTGTGTGTGTGTCGTCTACCCATTAAATTAGGGGCCTTTATCATTTCAAGAGTCTTTGATTATAAAAGGAACCCTCTCCCGTAAGCCCGTTTTGTCGGTAATTTGGCGAGACCAATTCATTTTCAATCCAGTCCCCAAATAAGCCCGTTTTGTCGGTAATTTGGAGAGACCAATTCATTTTTCTTCTAGTCCCCTAATAAGCCCGTTTTGTCAGAAATTTGGTGAGACCAGTTCATTTTCAATCCAGTCCCCAATAAGCCCGTTTTTCGGTAATTTGGTGAGACCAACTCATTTTCAATTCAGTCACCAAGAAACCCGTTTCGTCGGTAAATTGGGAGACCAATCATTCGTTAATCATTATCCCTAAATCAATCCTGTTTTGTTGGTACCTTGGGAGACCAAAGAATTCCAATTCCTAAGAGTTCGAAAACCCTTCCTAATGTAAAGTCACCGCCAGTCTCTGTTAGAAATTTGCATGCCTTTATTATACCCGAACAACTCCTTCCTACACCCTGGGAAAATTTTGTGTATCACTTGAGTCGACCCCACCTGCAAAATGTCGGCAAAATCTCAGCAGAGCAAGGACTTTAAGTTCTTCATGTCGTCCGGGAAGGAACTCGGCCTTACCGGGAAAGATCTAAAAGACTGGGTACAGGAGAGGATGGACGCGATAAAGGCAGAACGGGAGGCAGCAAGATTAGAAAAAGAGGCGGAACAGGAGGCAGCAAGATTAGAAAAAGAGGTGGAACGGGAGGCAGCAAGATTAGAGAGGGAGGCCCTAGCGAGAAGAGAGGAGGCAGCAAGATTAGAAAGAGAGGCGGAACGAGAGGCAGCGAGATTAGAGAGGGAGGCCCTAGGGAGAAGGGAGGAGGCAGAAAGAGTAGAGAATGAGAAGAAGCACGCCCACGAACTCCAGATGCTGGCACAACGTGGCACTCCCTCACCCGCTCTCTCCTCGGGGATGAGCGCCCTCAGCCAGGCCCACTCATTTATGCCCAAGTGGACCGAAACTAAACCGGAAGTATGGCTCGACAGGGCCGAGAAGGTCCTGGAATGTTGCACTCTCTCTCCCCCACCGAGCTCTCTCTAGTGCTAACTAAATTCCTCGGTGGGAAGACCCTGATTGCCTACAACGCCCTACCTGTGGCCGACCAAGAGGACTGGGACGTCGTGCGCCATACTATCACAAAGGCGTACGAGATAACCCCTGAACGCTGGAGGAGGTGCTGGAGAGGGCAAGTAAAGGAAGTCGGCCAGACGTGGGCAGATTGGACCTTCCAGTCGGAGCGAGCCCATGCAAAGTGGTTCGAATCCGTGGGAGTCTAGACCCTTGCAGACTCCATAGAGCAAATGAAAATAGAGCACTTCTTGCTCTACGCACCTCCCGCCCTCGCCACGCACAAAGGGGAGAAGGAGCCTACGACATTGGTGGAATGCTGTCGCATCGCCGACCCCTGGGATACTCATCACCCCCAGGAGAGCTCCCTGCAGCGCAGAATTAATCCCCCGGCCTGCCTTTCGGGTGTCCCTCCACCGAAGAATGGGCAATCACAGAAACCTATTGTATGTGGGTTCTGTCGAAAGATCGGGCATTCCAAAGAGCAATGCCGAAATAAATCCACAGAGCCTCTTCCTCCCAGAAAACCAATTAATGAGTCGCCTGCGCCCTCTGCAGGGGCAGTGCGAAGAGATTTCAGCCAAACCTTTTGCACGGCGTGCAAGGTTTATGGCCACTCTCCCTCATGGGCAAAATGCTATAGAAATAATAAGTCCGGTAATCCTGCCGTCGCCCTAGCAGTTACGAATCCTGAGTCCTTAGGCCCACCAACCGAGGGTCCTATATATGTGGCACCTCCTCGAGGTAGATACCCAGCACGCCAGGTCAAGGCATTTGACGACTCTGGCGCGCAAATTTCCCTCATAAGGAAAGACAAAGTTCCCTATGGAGCTATAATTAATCGACGCAAACTCGTCACAATTGAGGGTATCAACACATTCAAAATGATACTCCCTACTGTCCAAGTGAGAGTCACAAGACCTCATATATCTAAAATTTGCAATCTTGCAGCAGCAAGCTATCTTCCCGGAGGTTATGACATCCTCCTGGGACAGGACTTCCAGTCCCCATTTAAGTTGCCACAATCACTGCCAGTGCCAGGGCCCCAATCGGATCTCTCTCCAGGAGATTCCAAAATCGATTCCAAATCTCTGCCAGTGCCACTTGCATGCACTGAGCCATGCAAAGCTCCGTCCATAACAGACGATGAGCAAATTCCAAAGTAAATAATTGTGCCTGCCCTTGCCTTAGTGCCAGTGCCAGAGCACGCCCCCGACCTCCATTCAAGAGATCCCAATAATGAACCCCCTCTCGTTTCCTGGCTTGGCTCCGCTACCAGTGCCTGTAAGGGAGATGGATCCTGCCAACCACAGAGGAAGCTCACCCAAAGGTGCGGCCTCGCAACCCGTGCCTGATCTGGTCATTCCTACCTGGGAGCTCCTCACGCCCCCCCCCCCCCCCCACCACTTCCTCTCTGTCTCAGTCCTCCGCAGACACAGCAGTGAGTAATGATTCTGCCGTGGTTCAAATGGCCGATGAACTCAAGGAACTGCGACGGATCGTGATAGAGCTTGCAAAGAAGGCCCCAGCGTCAGCTGTCAAGGAAGCCGACACAGGTGGCACTCCAATACCCTCCCCGGGCTCGGCTCCACCAATTCCCCAGCCAAGACAAACCATCAAAGTCAGAAGGTCCATGGGAACAATACCACGGGCGTTGATTACTCCAGGTAGCTTCCAGTGAGCTCCCAAACTCTCCTGGCACCTATGCCACCCTGGCACAGTACCATCATTTTATCCTGTGAAGACTTCGGCACCTCTATCCAGAAGAGGGTGTCAGGGCCCTTCAGCATTCGTTTCTCTCTCTCTCTCTCTCTCCCTCTATCTCTCTCTCTCTTATAAAGATGTCCTTTATTCTTCCCCAAACCTTTCCCTTCCTTCCTTTTGATTATCAATCACATTTATTTTATGCCTCACCCAGGCCTTCATTTTACGTGGATCACTTCTGCTCCTGCAGAGTGCCATGACAGATATGCCAACACTAAGCCCTACGACTCCCCATTCATGCCCACCGTAGCATGTTGCATTTAAAAATGCGATATGCCATCGCCATTAGTTACTATTACATAAGCGCCAATTTGGCACAGTGCCATTACTGCAGATTCTGGCAAAATGATCCTGCCAGAGGGGTCGCGCACTCTGGTTATCCTTGCGGCAGTCGCAGGCCAAGAATAATCCTAGCTGGTTACTATAGGCTAAGGAATGTAATTTTAGCATATTTGATTAACATCTAGTTACAACAATTTATGTTTAATTTGTGTTTGCCATTTATTCTTTCGTTATTCTTTATACCTCATGCACTTAGATGAGTGCCACAAGGCACCTATAAAGTCAGTGCCATCTTTGTAATAACGGGAACTTCATTCCAACCCCTCCCCCACCCCTTTTTCCATTTGCTTGCTTATCTTAAAAGTGTAACGTAAGGTCCCCACCGTGGAGTAAAAATGGCGAACCCTTAAAATGATTAAATAAGCCTTACGCTGAAATAATTTTACTTCCCTTTGATTACACCCTTTTCAGGCGCTTTTTATTTTATGAGTGTCATGAGATTCGGTGCCAAGTCTGGCACGGATCTACCAACCGACGTAAATTACGATGTCAATTGAACCCAAGTATATTTCGTCATTTCAATGCCGTTTAAAAGGCAAATTAATCACATGCGTTTAGGGAATATCGAGAATAAAGTAACCATGTATTCTAATTCTTGAACATTAACCTTTCTTTTCATTTGTTTGCCACAAGCCTCATATACCGTGGTCTTATAATCCTAATTAATTCACATTGTTCATGTCACTTTATAAAGTTATCAATGTGTAACGAGATCCAAAGTAATTACTCTTTGCAAGTGTTGAGAATTTCCTTATGTCCTGTTAAAGTAATTTGTTCCAGTATGGTAACAACAGTAGTGACACAGAGTTTTACAAATACATTAGTAGTAAAGTCCATTGCAAGGCAGAATGTAGAGTAAAGTAAAGAATTTTCCGCGCATTCTTGCGTATTTCGATGTTCACACCCGAATGAAGGTGTGTACATCATCTTGTGTGGGGAGCTATTAAGAGTAGCAAGAATTTGCTAGAAAATTGCTCCCTTTATTTTTGCTTCTTGTCTGCCAATCGATATTTCGCACGGTCAGAATACAAGGGATTAAAACCAATTGTAGGCCACTCCCTGTAAGTAGATAATTTCTGATTTTTGAGGCAAAAGTGAATCTGTCTGGCTGTCCTTTACAGGCAAACACCCCCCTGCGAGCATCAGCTGAACATGACTCAACTCCCTATGTGTTGGACGTGGCCCATGCCCCATAGGAGGAGATAAAAGCGACAAACAGACCAAGGCTCGCTCTCAGACGCACGCTGGACGAGATGGTGTAAGGACAACACCACAATCACCGCCATGCCCTGGCCCAACGACGCCCTTAGCTCCTAACCACGTGGCCTTTCAAAGTATACTTTTCCTCCGTGCACTCCAACCGCCACCCACGTGTTCCCTTCGAAGCTGGCCTGACCGATGACCCACTCCATTTGCTTGGCATTTCGTGAAGTTTCCATCGTCTTGCCCTTTACGTTGAAGCCCCTGCATCCTACCACGTGGAAGATCGCACTCGCACTCGGAAATCGCAAGTCATCCACGGACCGCCTTCTGCGCTGGAATCAAATCTGCCTTACGGTAAAGTGCTCTGTAAAGACATCCATTCAGTCACGCTTTCCTCGTAACATTTACTTAATTTGAGTGAAAGTAATCACCGAATCTCATGTCAAATGTTCGTGCTCCTCGAGTATCGGCAGTGCTAAGCCATTTTAATTCATCGAAGCCCCTTGGCACCCTCAGTGCAGCTTCGAATTCATTATTCTTTTGTTTGTTTTCATTACTGGCATATAATGTGCATATCTCTCATTTCAGAGGGACCCTATATTGTGGAATCTTCTTGGACTGTGTCTGGAATCCCCCCAGTCTCATTCATCCCGTAGGAATCCCCTTCAGGATCAATAATCTACTTGCATTCCTCTTTCCCATACTAATGTTATTTATGTAAATACACTCCTGTAAGTTTGCCCACGTGTTTACGTAATATTTTCTTTCAGTAGTAAGAGCCTTACGCTCATATGAAATTCCCCCTTTTTCCTCTTGTCTTATGTTTCCCTGGACCCACGAAGTCGTAATCACAAGGCTAAATTATCTGAAATTATTGCTATCAGTCTCACAGAGAATATTTCAAACTAGATTGCCAGAAAAACATATATATATATATATATATATATATATATATATATATATATATATATATATATATATATATATATATACATACATACATACGGGATGTTTCAAAATTAGAGGGCCCCCACTCTACAGCATCAACTAAAATTGATAAGGACAAAAACAAAAGTAATTCAGAACAGGTATTTATTTAAGTTTCTCTCTGAGTATTTAATATTTTGTGTGGCCTCCATCTGCCTGTACCACAGGCTGCATTCTTCAGGGGTATGATTTCAGCAAATCGCAAAAAAGCTGAGACTCAAACTCCATTTCCCTGAGCACTTCGGTCACCTCGCTTCGCAGGTCATTGAGGCTTGGTATACCATCATAGTTCACTGTGAGCACTTCAACACGATCCTTTAAGACACTACCAATGTTTTCACACACATTAAGGTCAGGGGAGCTACCTGGAAATTTACTTGACGAGAAGAAATCGATACCACTGTTTCGAAGCAGTTCCTGTGTCTGAAGAGCCTTGAAACATGGTGCTTTATCATGCAAAAATATGATTTCTTCAACAGATAACACATTTTCAGGATCTTTGAGGAAAGGAAATACTCCACCAGTAAGCACAGTTTCTCTGAAGTATTTGCCATTCCATAACTGTCCTTTTTCTTTGATGATCCACATTAACCATTTGGCTGTGGAACAGAAAAATTCCCAAACATTCAGGAAATTTCACAACTTGGCGATAGCGCACGTCATTGCTGATATCATCCAATTTTTGCAGCCCAAATGATGTCATTTTTATGATTTGGCTTCCTGACTGTGTAAATGAAGAATTCATCTGATGCAGCAACATGGAGAAAGTCAGCTTCATCCCAATCTTTAAGAAACAAAACCATGCACGGTCTTCTCTCTGTTGCTGAGTGACGTTTGGGCTTGCTGATAACATGAAATGGCTTTATACCAGATTTTTTCAACTCACAATATACAGCACTATAACTCCTCTTCTTTCCCCTTTTTGTTTCTAGTTCAAGCGCCAGCTTACATAAAGACTTTCTTGGTCTACCCACTGCCTTAGCTATGATGTCTTTTGACTCCTGAGAAAGGACTTCAGGCCTTCCAAGATTCTCACTCTTTTTGCGATGACAGTCATATGGATTTTTGTTCCAGTTTCTTTTAACAAAGGATTCATCTCTTTTAATGTATCTAGCTATCCAGGAACGTGAAATGAAGGATATGCCAGCATCCCTGGCCTCTCTGAAGGTTATAGCCCGGATTCGGTCAATCCATCTGATTTCCTCCGAGTCGTTAGCCATGGCTGTATCTAACTCCATCACTCAGTCTGAAAATACAAGAAATGTAAAATGAAAAATAGTTTAATAGAAACTTAAAATAATGTACTTGGAGACAGGCTATAGCAGAAAACTTCATAACTTTTCATTTGTTCTGTGGAGGGGGGCTCTAATTTCGAAACACCCGGTATATATATATATATATATATATATATATATATATATATATATATATATATATATATATATATATATATATATATATATATATATATATATATATATATATATATATATATATATATATATATATATATATATATATATATATATATATATATATATATATATATATATATATATATATATATATATATATATATATATATATATATATATATATATATATATATATATATATATATATATATATATATATATATATATATATATATATATATATATATATATATATATATATATATATATATATATATATATATATATATATATATATCTTAAAACTCGGTTGACTGGTAGGGCAAGCAAATTTCAAACGACGAATCAAACCCAATGATCCACAACTGAGCTACCTTATCCACATAGGCAGACTGATAGCCAGACAGGCGGATATATAGACATTTTACAACCATTATTTATTTAGGTTAGAGTTTACTCTTATGCAAGTATCATTGTCGTTCAATATATAAGACATTTTGAACTTTACGGTGAAGATTTCCTTCTCTTCTAAAATTTTCATCGATCAAGAGTCAAACTTGGAGAAAGCCAAGTGAGCATATTTTTGGTGTTGACCATTTGCTCTTTCTCGCGGCTGTCTCGTTATTCAAGCAAATGACGTCTTCAGCAAGTATTATACACTTGGGAGAGCTTACGTGCTTTTATTTAAGCATGGCGTCATAAATGTTAGGCCTCTGATGAAGCGGGATTATGGATTAAGCTCTATTTTCATATTCTAAATGCATCGAGCTTTTTCCACACGCTGTGCTGATGCAGCTATTTTTAAAATCTACTTGGGTTTAGTTTTCTATAATATGAGGGTAAGTCCATTAAGCTTTTTCCCCGGGCTGTGTTGATGCAGCTACTCTTCAAATTTCTTCTGATCTATTTTTACATATTATGAGGAAAAGAAGCTATTTTAAAATTCTGAATGGATTAGGCTATTTCTGAAGAGTGTAAGCTCTCTTAAAATCTCAGTGAATTAAAGTGTTAAGTGCATTCAGAGTGAATTAAGCTCTCATTAGATTCCGAAAAGGATTCAGTTATTTGTTAAATTTTGAATGGATTAACTAATTTTTTATTAATTAAGATGTGTCCAAGGTCTGATGGGTTGGGCTATTTTGAAATTTAAATCAATCAATCTGTCTCTTAAAAGATTAAGCTATTTCTTTATTTCGAATGGCTGCAGCTAAACCCTAGATTTTCAATGGATGAAACTTCCCAACATTATAAATGGATTACACCATTTTTCCGAAGACTTGTTCCGTGAATATAAAAAAAATCATATAATCGATAACAAAAGGATTATGAAAATGACATTTCAGTAGTAATTTCCTGTTAACAAAAACATCTATTATTATTATAAGGGCAGTGTTGGTATTAGAAGCAGAGAAATTCAAAGCAATAAGAACCAGGCCAAATCCAGACGTGTCTGTACGTAGCCATGAAAAATTTTTAAAATTGTTTCTCCGCAGGAGTTAATGATGATGTAGACAATTGTCGGTACAATGTAACGAGATTTGCTTATTTTGCTTATGAATATTTCCGTATGAAGAGAAGAAAACATAGAACTTAATACTATCATAAATGTATGAGGCAGAGCCAGAATTAATGGTTATTGAATTTAAAAATGAATGACATTTAATCAAACACAGCTCAGTTCTGCCTGGCACATCCTCTGCGCCAGGATTGATCAATAGCACACACGACCTCAATTCGAAAAGGATGAGAAATTAACAAATAAATCTGAATTCTAAACTGATTCGTACTGTGACGTCGCTGATCCGTGACACAGATATCTATTGTTTTATCCACAAACGGAAGCAATAAAACTCCAACCAACCCATGTGGAAAAACATTGACAACCCAACCATGTGATATGACATGTGCTTTAGTTTCAATAAAATTCCCCTTTGAAAGCTGTACTATTTTGATTTTACCCACACACACACACACACACACACACACACACACACACATATATATATATATATATATATATATATATATATATATATATATATATATATATATATATATATATATATATATATATATATGTGTGTGTGTGTGTGTGTGTGTGTGTGTGTATGTATGTATGTATGCATGTATGTGTATATATATATATATATATATATATATATATATATATATGTGTGTGTGTGTGTGTGTGTGTGTGTATACATATATATAGAAATAATCAACACACAATTTCTGACTAATGGCCTAATGAGCAGCGCCCTTGCCTTTCAACTGAAAGACCTGGGTTCGATCCTGATGTGAGTCAGAAATTATATATATATATATATATATATATATATATATATATATATATATATATATATATATATATATATATATATATATATATACATATATATATATATATATATATATATATATATATATATATATATATATATATATATATACTGTATATATATATATATGTGTGTGTGTGTGTGTGTGTGTGTATATATCCGACTCCTTGTAAGGATTCAGAAGCCTGCTCGGAAAAAAACATCAGGTACGGAGTACTCAGATTCCAACTTCTTTTATGGCCTTGGCCCGTCATTCGGGGGTACGAGGTTCGTTCCCGATTCGAGTAAGAAATTTGTTTTGTGAAACATGTGCTCATTTGTTCATTACTTCCATATACATGCGTATATATATATATATATATATATATATATATATATATATATATATATATATATATATATATATATATATATATATATATATATATATATATATATATATATATATATATATATGGGAGAAGAATAAGCTACGTTTTCCTTCCAAAAACTTGTTAAACGACTGAAAGACGCTGAAGAACGTTTCCTATTATGTCAATATAAAATCGGTTTTGATTACCGTTTAAGAAATTTCCGGAGAAGAACAGAAACGTCTTCATTTTATGCCAGTGGTGTCAAAGTCTGCAAGGCCAAGATTTTAATCATTAAGAATTTCCTGTTTTATCAGTGGTAAATTTCCCTTTTAATGATCAGGACGTATTACTCAATTTCCTGTCAACATTTACCACGCTGTAAAAAAAAATAGCTGCACCAATATGTGAGAGGGCCGACGTTTTAAGTTCCGACATGTAGTCAGAGATGATGGCAATATAAGATGGTACGTACCGTCTCGGAACTTGGACAAAGGTACCACAAAAGATATAGGTACATAGAGATCTTGATTGAGATTATGAAAAAAAAATCAGTCATTTCCATTATGCATATATAAGTTGACCAAAGGAATAAAGGAAATTTTTCCAGAAAAACTAAAATATTATATGTGCCTTAAAAGTAACGTTTAAGAAGTATGCACGATTGTTTTCAAGTGTATAAGTAAAAAATATGTAAGAAAACTCCAATGGAATACTAAATGAGATATCCCATATCTCTTGCGTGTCGACTACAGAAGCAAAATAAAATGGCTAATCAAGTTGTTCCCAGACGCTTGTGAGAGACAAGGGACAACTGAGGAAGTAAAACAATGCCCGAAACTCCAGGAAAGACCAAGGAACTCGATTTACTTCCAATATCTCCAGCTACCGCACTCAGGTCTGGCACTATACAACCTCTTAGCATGTTCTGGTCGCTCGGGAAAAGAGTTTCCGAAATATATGACCTCATTCAGACGCCCTTGTCTCGCCCTTATTGCGTTTTCCTTTCTTCTTAGGATCATATTCCCTGTGTGTGCGTGTGGTGTGTGTGTGTGTGTGTGTGTGTGTGTGTTTGTGTGTTGGGGTGTGGGAGGTAGAGTAAAACAACTTGTTTTTCTGTCTTCTTTTATGCGTTACACCACCCGCCGGAATTACAATTCGAATGCATCTCCCACGTCAGAAGTAAGAAAGAGGCACTAATTATATCGGTTGCGGATATTTACCGTCAGCTCAAGAAAAGGAAAATTCAAAGGCAGACTTCAGATATCAGGTTATGCAATTTCACTGATTACTTTTTTTTTTTTTATTTGTGAATCGCCTCAAGGGGTTGAGTTATGTTAAGCCGCCTGTAAATTGTATTCATAGATTAATTCCTTTATTGGAATATACAGGATTTAGTAAAATTAAACTTGTTACAAGCTTAGGTTATCCCTGAAATCTGGAGAATATCAATGATATACTGAACTCATGGTTTCTTCTATCAAAAAAGAAAAAAAAACTCAAAAAGCCAATAGAGAATCATGTTACCAAGAATACACAGTCATTAATGTACTCTCTTCATTTTCTGGGTCTATAACGACTTGACAATTCTGTAATGTATTGATATAAGTTTTATTTTTACTCTTACTGTGATCTAGTCAGTGATTCTTTTTGACTCTTTATGTCTTTCATATTAACTAAAAATGTTAATAATGCCTTGAGGGCATAATTTAGCTATATATATATATATATATATATATATATATATATATATATATATATATATATATATATATATATATATATATATATAGTATATAGCGCAACAAAGATGATCTACGGATAATGAACTCATCTTATCCATTTTCTTTCGAGGACGATGTAAAACGTTCACAAAATCGGAGGTTACTGTCTCGACACTCTCTTGCATTACTGTGATTTTTTGCAGTATGGTTAGCTAGACATGAAGTAAAACTTAAAGACTGGTCCGGGAAGATGTTATGCCCGTTAGGTAAGGAGTCGTTTCCTGAATAATGATTTCTTGAAGCAAGTTAAGAGACGCCAGAATTTAATAGTATCTTTGATCTCAGCGATTTTGCTTTCCCAGTTCCTTAGCATAAGATATCATAAGTTTTATCTAGCGAGTTCTTCCTGAATAATGATTTCTTAGGGTTAATGTTATACCTGACCTCAGAGGAATTTAATGCCGCAGGCTCTTACAAAGAGTGTAGTTTAATTTTTATGAACCGTCTATTTCCGACAGGACACTTGAACCACATTGAAGTATGTAGGTCAAATCCAACTTGCAGTAAACTTATAAAAGAATGTTTTTTTCCATATTAGAGTTATAAACAGTTTTTAATCGAGCTTCTCCCTTATTGTTCAGACAGACACATAGTCTTACCTATAAAATATAGTGTTATGCAAAAGAATCAAATATAGTATAAAAAAAACAAGCAGAGGATGAAAAGGAAAAAAAGACCTTACGAAGTCTGCAAGTTTGAAGTGAGTTTTGTGTTAATTTTCTCACCTAACTCATTTCCTCTAAAAACCTAAATATTTTTCCCTTCTCTCACATTCAGACTTGAGGAGGAACACGTGGGTTGGAAAAGGCTTCACAAAAATAAGCTGGTGAGAATTTACATATCATAATTCAGAAGAATTTTCCAGGATACTTCTATTCATATTATTCACTGCTGGATATTTTTAGCACTAAACTGAGAAAGTATTACTTGGCGCGACTAACATTTTTGGGTAGAAATAAAGAAGCTGCAGACAGACTGGGAGAGAGAGAGAGAGAGAGAGAGAGAGAGAGAGAGAGAGAGAGAGAGAGAGAGAGAGAGAGAGAAAGAGAGAGAGAGAGAGAGAGGGAAAAGCTTTTGAACATTCTGGTTTACAGTCATGTTGAAAACAATGTAGAAAATCGTTTATATTATATAGATATATATATATATATATATATATATATATATATATATATATATATATATATATATATATATATATATATATATATATATATATATATATATAATATATATATATATATATATATATATATATATATATATATATATATATTGTCACGGCACAGTCGTGGAGGTTGAGAGATGGTTCTAAACTAGTCTCTTTTTGGAAACGGCAACTAACTGTGGAGGCTACGCTCCAGTGATCAGAAAGTAAATATTTGGTGAAATTAGTATAACTCAATATCAGTAAATAAGGATTCAAGGTAAACTTACAGTAGAGTGTCTACTTAAAACATATAATTCACTAAAGTCATCAGAAGATGAAATATATACAGGAGCTATCAACAGAGCCCCGCAGCACTGTTAAATTACTGTACTAAATGACGGTCAACAAACAAGAGTGGCACCCTACTGCAAGCTATGTATCTCTGCCTTACGAGGTTAACACATTTTGTGGAAATGGGGAAAAGGGTCCTTGGATAGTACAGGGTGGAGTACTGTAGACAAGGGAATGTTCACACAGGGCTCTGGCAATCTTGACCAGTTATGGCATCTGCAGTTTGCAAGAAGATGGCACCACTGATTTACAGGTGCTTTCACACAACAGATCCTTTAACACTGAACTTTTAACACTGCCGTCGAAGCAAATTAAGACTAAGTATTCCAATACTTATAAACCAGATACACCAGTCAAAATCAGGAGAAATCTCTGAGAGACAATTCAGAAGGGGGATGGATATGAGAACAGAACAGGTGGAAAATTCAAGTAAAAGGCAAAATGGTGAGGCCGAACAAACAACTTCCAATCACTTTACCTTGGTCTGTGGACAAGACTTGGGAAGACTAGAGCCAGTTCTCATAGCAGGAATAACCATGGAAATCAGATGAAAAGTGGAAGGATGCTGCTGGATTACAGAGTCATCAGCAGTCAAGGTCCAAGGCTGTTTGATAAGAACAACCTTCAGTGTGACAGCATCACAGGGATGTCTTTGTGGGTCTCGATCGGAGCCCCTATCCAACAAGATATGTGGCAGGGTGACATAGTAGACTACACTAGCAAAGGCTGTCCTGTCGCAGCCAGTATATATACTACATCGGCCGTCGACGGTAGTCGTGTTTTGACAGTTCCTTCTTAATGAAGTCATCTACTGTCCTCTTCTCAGGGCATGCTGATAATTCCGGCAGGTACCTGGAAAGGTCGTTGAGAGCCGGCCAGTAAAAGGTTCGTGGGATAGAGATACAATAGTGAGATGATTTTAGATGTGAGCGGCAAGGTTATGAGGGCAGAGACACAGGTGCGGAACAGGTCAAGGAAGTGACCCACAGGTAGCAGTTGCAGGTAGCAAAGCTGGGAGAATTTTCCCTTGAAGATTTCAGATAAATTAAGTGGGGACTAGTTAAACAATATGTGGAGGGTGTGAAGTCTCAAAGGGATTTTGTTTAATGTGTGAGAAAGGTTACTAACTCCCCCTCGGATGCTGATAATCAGATTTGGCAAGGCGCGTTTTTAATTACTTGGGGAATGACATGTCTACCACTTTCTTCTTTTAGGCCCGTTACCCAAGGCATTATATCATGGGTTTTACAGACATGTGTTAAACAGACTCGTTAATGAGAAGGAAAAATACCCCACATCAATAAACAAGCAAGGTTCATTGAAAATTAAACATGCTAATAAAAAGAACGCAAAATACACAGTATGCAAAGACAGTATGTAGTCTTCCCAAAGAGTTTTTGATATTCACTTCAGCAAACCATGGAGTCCATCTTACAAAAAAAAAAAAAAAAAAAAAAAAGACAAGTTGCGCCGCTCAAGAGAATGATACTAAAAGTCAGGGCCGAGTGAAAGATGTTACACTATTTTGTTTCCAGCAAAACAGTGACCCACTAACGAACACACTTGTGTCTGGGCAAGTATACGCTATGCCTGGGAAAGTTCTGTGATGTCACAACGGAAGACTTCGCTACCCACAATGCAATACGGGTCAACATGGCAATCGGATTTTCGATCACCTTAAGGAATATCGATCCCATGTCCTGATCACGTTTCGAGACACTGTACATACGAGGTCAGTGTTCCTGGAACGATGAATTTTTAGTTTTAATATTTTTAATATGCGAACGAAGTTTCGCATTGTCTCTAGGCAAATAACCCACTGATTGCGTCATAAAAGGCATTTTCTAAATACATGTTTCAGTCTGTATCTAGTATATATATATATATATATATATATATATATATATATATATATATATATATATATATATATATATATATATATATATATATATATATATATATATATATATATATATATATATATATATATGTGTGTGTGTGTGTTTTAATTATATAGAGATATTTTACCTCATCCCAAGAAAGCTAACATCTGTATTTGCAACATTTCATAAATAAACAGAAGATTTGAACATTGTGTCATGAACAAAATAATTTCACGAAATTACGCAAAACCACTTTTTCTTTATACACCGGGACAAATGTAGGAAAGGAATCGTAGAGCACTACAAGAGGTAGCATATGGATAAGTAATAAAGTTGAGGCAATGTTTCTTTATTCATGTTTGCATACCCTCCGTTAGCAAAAACCAGTGAAAGTAGAACTTTTTTGCACTGTTGCTGTACTTGGTTATCTAATACTTCCCATGAAAAGAAATGCATATTTTGAATGCTTTTTACCATATCTCCATTCATATTCTCTTTCTTCAATCTTGCTTTGCATCCTCCCTTAACAGTTGTTTCATCATTATTGACAGAGCTGAATAATCTCGTAGGACTTAGCGCTTGTTCTTTGGTCTAAATTTCATATTCCCATCGAATCCAATCCTATATTTTGGCATCCCATTGTACTTATATATTCATAGGTATTAAGCCACAAATTTTTTTTACTAATATCAAATTCATTATACCTTAGGAATTACTTAAAGGGAATAAAGACGCTCAGCGCGCCTACAATGACCGGAATTCGAACAACTGGGCTGGAACATGGCTGACAGTGACTTTTCTTATACATAAAATAAGGGATAAAACTATGGCATTCAGGTTTTACTTCTCAGGTAATGATAATGTCATTGCTTCTTAAAATTTGCATGATAATCTAATGTACCAAATTCTATGCATTTGTTCATACAAACAGTATGGGCTACTCATATTTATCAGAAATAACTTCACTCATATAAAACTTGTAAATCACCAGTCCCCATAATGTGAAAAATGTCGCAACCTCATTACATTTTTGGATGACAATTATTTTTACAAAATACGCAAATTATACAATAGTCCACATCAAACGATGTGGACAGCGTAAACTCCAATGAAATCCAAGAGTTCATAGCTCAATATGTAAATTATTATAGTTATTACACAGATTAATATATCTATAAATTATCTCTTTAAGGCACTAAACAACTTTCTGACTGACAACCCATTCATTTCCACTACTTGGTTCTGCCTGGTCCTAGATTACTCCTAGATTAGGTGGGAAGGGACCTTTGGCGCTGACCATACGTGTATGTGTTCGATTTACTAGAGATTGTGAAACAGCGCAGTGCCCTCTCATTTTCATTTACCACTTATGAGCAGCATTTCAGCCTTTAAACTGCCAATATCCTTAGGTACATTAGCATTTAACGCTTCCGGTTTTCATGAAGTAAGCAAGAATTCCCGGATCTTTCCTAGATAGTGACCACCAAGGGTTTTCGGGGGCCGTTGACTAATATTTTTGGGGGGTCATTATCTTTATGGCATTTACAGTCTTTTGTTTATGCTTTTACGGTAATCCCCATCGGGTTTGTGCTAAACACACCGCAAAGGTGGATACATACCGGGTTAAAACCCTGGAGGGTCACTATCTTGGAAAGATCAGAATTCCCTTCAAAGAAACTGGAAACGGAAAGTCGGGCCAAATTTTATTTATTCTAGAACGGTTATTCTTCCAGTAAACGTGAACTTGGAATGACTATTCTCTAGGAAAACGTGAATCTAGAACCATTATTCCACCAGCAAACGGGAATTTAGAATTATTATTTTCCCGGAAATAATGAATTTAGGAATATTCTCCCGGCAATGTGAGTTTAGAATTATTATTTTGCCAGAAAATATGAATTTAGAATTATTATTTTCAAAGCAAAAGTGAATTGAGAATGAATATTCACCCAAAAGACCTGAGATTAGAACGACTGATCTCTGGGACAATGTGAATTTAGAAATATTTTTCTCCCTCAAATCGAAAATTTAGAACGACTATCGCTTCACGCATCATGAATTTGGAACTGTTATCCTCCCATGAAACTTGAATTTGGAAGGATTGTCCTCTTACAACTCGTGAATTTAAAACGATTATCCGCTCAGACCACAGGACTTCAGATTGATCACCTTCCCCAACACAACCAAACTCATTTACCCGGTATTGTAGCAAAGATTTGGCAACGTTTCTATTTTATATCACGTCCGGTGGCCACCTGTAGGGCCACTCTGGTTTGTTTTCGACTTCCCTTCCCCATAAATATGAGCCAAAAACAAAACACTGACGAAGCCCTGCCATGCAATATTTCTCTGCAACTTTCCGCCAGTATTTGGAATTCATCCGATCTTGACTGATTTTTTACCAGGAATAAAAAAAACTGTTTACAAAACAGCCAGCCTTCTATTTCAATCGGAGAACACTCGACCTTTCCTTCTATTTGGAAAATATTTTATCTATTCTTTTATTTCTTAAAATAAATGACCGTTATTTTTATTTCAGAAATACCTGATCGATTAACTAATTAACGTTTCTCTGGCAACGTAACGGATTTTTCAAATATATTCAGCCATACTCAGCCTGTTTACTTAGCTAAAAGGTACTCGACTTTTTCTGTATTCTCAGAAATGTTCGGTCTGTTCATTTACTTCAAAACTACTCGACCATTTCTCTTATTTAGAAAATACTCACCCTTTTCTTTTACTTCCAAAATACTATACCATTTCTTTTTTTTATTTCGAAAATACTAGAACTTCTAAATACTTAACTGACGTAAAATGCTCAACTTTTTTTCATTCCGTAACTACTAGACTATTTCATTTGTTTATTCGTTTATTTCGGAACTATTAAAACATTCCTTCCATATTTCGAAAATACTCAACTTCTTCGTTTATTTCGAGAACACTACACCATATCTTCTACTTTGAAAATATTTTATTTCTTCTTTTGCTTTGGAAATAATCGGCCCTTTCTTTCATTTCGAAAATCCTCATCCTATTTATGTACTTAAAAAATAGTCGACTTTTTCTTTCATCTTGACAATATTCGACTTCCTCATTTATTTCTAAAGCACTCGACCATTCTTCTACTTCCAAAATAGTCGCTCTTTACTCTAATTTCAACTATACTGAAGCATGACATTTATTTCGAAGATATTCGAACTTTTTATACGCATTTATTTAGCTTGCTTTTTTGTCTGTTTGTCTGTTTGTCTATTTGTCTGGGTCAAATTTTGTAACTCAATTTTCGACCCGTTCCCTTCGTCCGATGGACTTGAAATTTTGCATGGTTACTCACTCCCGGTGACAATACAACCTTACAGGATCAGTAGGTCAGCAGTGACCTCTAGTGACCCTACAGTGACCTCTCCGTGTATCTCAGGATTTGTGCAGAACTCTTCGGATTTCCATACCTACTTTGACTAGGTACACTCTTCGGATTTCCATACCTACTTTGACTAGGTACAATAAGTTAATAACTCTACGGATTTTTAAAACCTTCTTTGGCTCAATTTCGTTGGTTCTGATCATAAATCGGTTAAAATTTCTGTCAAAACTAAAAAGTATAAAATAAAAAACTATAGAAAAAATTAAAACACGCTTTTATTAATGTGTACTTAAAAGTAAAAAACAATTTTTTGAAACACGCCAGGATTTTCTTACAATTAATCATGTCTACAAAAAATAAAAGCATGGGCGCCAAACATGGAAGGAAATGCTGCAATAAAAGAAATAGATTTTTCTCTTTCTTGTAGCATTTCCTTCGATGTTTGGCGCCCACGCTTTTATTTTTGTAGACATGATTAATTGTAAGAATATCGTGGTGTCTCTAATAATTGTTTTTTTACCTTTTAGTGTATTTTAATGAAAGCATGTTTTAAAAATTTATATATATATATATATATATATATATATATATATATATATATATATATATATATATATATATTGTTACATGTGAGGGCTTGGCTGATGAGTTTATTACTTGAGTAACGTAATTTATAAGGCCCTGCGTGCCAAGGACACACATAACCTGTCAATGGAAGCTACAAATTAACCTCAAAGATAGCTGTTTAAATAATCAAGGTCGCCAGTCGAGGAAAAATAACCTCAACACAAAGAATATGCCGTTAACTAAGGAATTGACGATAAACGTCGCCCGACTTCGGACGCAGTCAATCTCTACTCGTTAATAAGGTATTAAAAACACAACGGATTCGAGACACAAGGCTGCATAAAGAATTTGAAATGACTTGCTCAACCTTCCCTAATTCCTAGTTACTTCACTGGAATAGTTGGATGACGCTAAACCATAAAAATTATACTTAATCTAGACTTCGTAAAAGCCAAATGCTTGGGTATTGGTGGTGGCAAAAGACTGAAACAAGGGAAATGGAAATAAGGGAGAGATACTAGTAACTCGACGAAGTTTTGAACGAAAATTCCAGACTTACTGTTATACGAAGGTTGCTGCCCATCAACAGATGATCGGAAGTTCTGGGAGGGATTTGCCACTTCACTTTGCCACTTAAGAACATAAAGATGGAGAGACAAAGGGTTGTCTGAGCAGGAAGAGCTGACGTGCTCTACCCTTGATAGTTAAAATCTCTCTGCCGACCTCGTTGGGGCCAGCTACAGGTGTGGCGCCCATGCCTTCAGGGTCTGAAATCTTGTCAAAACATCCGTCGAGCAGAACAGGAAAAAAAAAAGCTTAAGGCCACCTATCATAAGGTTGATTATGGAAATTTTTCCCATGGGGGTTAAATCCCTAATGCTACCTATCCTTGCTTACGAACGAACGTTAAAAGTTTGAAATGTCTACGCAAACCCTGCTGGACAAAGTCTTTTCCCTGTCTTGGTCAGTCTGCTTAATATTACTACATCAAGGGCGAACAGCAGAAATATTTATATAAAAAAAATATGTATATATATATATATATATATATATATATATATATATATATATATATATATATATATATATATATATATATAGATATATATATATATATATATATATATATATATATATATTATCGCCTTTAGTGGTCGTCATCTTAACTTTCATCTTACTTTCCCCAGACTAATTCATTAGAATTTAGAATAACAAAAAAGCTATTTAATAGTTTAGATTAGGAAGGCTCCATGCCAGCACGGACCCTTGCTTAAGGGCGACTCGTGACTGTGATAAGATACGCAGGAAAATAAAGAAATCCTGGTATGGACCGTCTAAGACAAGTCAACCGACTTAGGCAATTGCAGTAAGACTGTATGAAATAGTTTTTTTTATTACTGATTCAAAATGGAAAATATTTTTCACTTCACAAAATATTACCACAGAGTAATGCATTACCTCATGAATTTGTTTTCCTATTAATTTGAGAGTGACAGCCAATAAAAAAAAAATCATATTTTGCTAGGTACGTCGAAGGTTCAGGATACACGAAGTAAAAGATAGACAAACAGACAGACACACTGAGATAACAGGATGTAATGTTATTCACGCAAGTAATAACACGTGACAAATACGTCATCTTCAAACATTTTTCCTCGGAGTCGCTGAATAAAAAGTCAATACTTCTGGATTTATGGGGAAATTACATTGTCAAACCAAGGAAATTTATGTTGCATTTTACGAATCCGAAAGCAATAAAGAGGGAACCGAGCGAAGAAAAACAATGACAGATTAATATATTCGACTGTCAGCGGGAAATTTCTCGGAAAATATATTACCCAGTTCAAAGTTGTGCTCCGCTTTCATATGCGACTCGTTCCTCTCTCTCTCTCTCTCCTCCTTATATATATATATATATATATATATATATATATATATATATATATATATAGAGAGAGAGAGAGAGAGAGAGAGAGAGAGAGAGAGAGAGAGAGAGAGAGAGAGAGAGAGACAGACAGACAGACAGACAGACAGACAGACAGAGAGTTTTGGCACCCAACTACCACCATATATATGTATATATATATATATATATATATATATATATATATATATATATATATATATATATATATATATATATATATATATATAGGGTGGTATTTGGGTGCCAAAACTCTCTCTCTCTCTCTCTCTCTCTCTCTCTCTCTCTCTCTCTCTCTCTCTCTCTCTCTCTCTCTCTCTCTCTTTATAAATTTATATATATATATATATATATATATATATATATATATATATATATATATATATATATATAAAGAGAGGGAGAGAGAGAGAGAGAGAGAGAGAGAGAGAGAGAAAGAGAGAGAAAGAGAGAGAGAGAGTTTTGGCGCCCAACTACCACCCTTATAAAAGGTGCACGGTTCACGTTAGCTAGGTCCGTGAATAGCTTCTTGCCAGTCGCTCTCTAGATCATTAAATTGTACTGAGATCGAAAATGGAGGGCGTTCGGCCATTAATCTCACCCTCAATGGGTTTCTAAAAGACAGGAAGGCTGCAGCAGTGGGGAAAATGACGTATGATAATACACCCATACACCTACCCACGCATTCACACACACACACAATTTATATATTCATAAAGAGTATATGCGATGAAAGACAGCGAGGAAGTCATTCTAAAGATTTTTTCCCTGTACGATGAAAGATTCCCAACCTGGAATAGGCCTAACGAGAACATGAATGTAGTGAAAACAAGAAAGCCTGCGTCTAATTGCTGAGCCGTCTTCAATAGCAAGAGCGCTCAAGTAGGCTCTATAACGTGGTTATGGTCCCGTCTGTTCTGTCCGACACATTTTCCTCGCACTCTGGAGAAGAGAAAATACCCTCCTTTAATATAAAAGGCTGTGAATAATTATTCCGCTCGCCGGTTCCTTTTGTACCCTTAAGTAAGCCTCCAGACTCAGAGTTTATGAAGTCCCCCAACGACGCTTTTTATTTCTTTTTTTTTTTTTTTACAGCCTCTGTTACTTTTTATCTTGGCACACTGAGAGGATCTGTCTAGGAGCGCCATATTAGATCAGAACTCTTTCTATTAATATGCTCTGCACGAGGCAAGTAGTAAACTCTTTTTGTTATTTTTATCATGGGTGACTGCTCTTTCTGGAAGAAACCTTAATGCGAAGTAGGGCTTTGAATACGACTCAAAAAATATTTTTCCTGTTTAAACTCAGTTCATTTGGCAAGTCTTAGTGCGGTGAATTCGTTGGGGAAAATGTGTATTATTACCAGAGCCTCTATATACGAGCCACATCACTTCCAGGCTTCCCATTTGATTATGACAGGACGCCATGTTTGTTTACATTTAAGGCAAGGTGCATAGCACTCCAAACGGCCATGGGGCACAACTATTAGCTTAGAGCAAAGACAAAATAATATACAGGCTCTGCCTAGAGCACTGTAGACAGCAGATTTAAGTTGATATACATTTTTTTATGTTATAATGGGTTGAAAGGACAGAAATACATTACTTTACTGTACTTTAGTGTGGAACAGACAATATTTAAATGCATGACAGGGCTAGTCTGACAGCCTCACCACCACCCATACTGTATTTTCCTGGCCTAAAGAGAATTCACAGCTAAGATACTGTTGCTTTTTCAAGACACGCTGCAATATTTATGAAAATAAGCACGTGTGCAATATCAATGACATTTATTTAAACAGCTACATAGGCAGTTCGTATGACTTCATGTTATGGCAGGCAACCTCCTCAGCTGACAGTTTACACCTGTCAAAATTATGGCTACAGAAAGGGGTCAAACCTTCAACCGTTACTTAAATGCAATTTATTCTATATCATTACTTTCTGAGATAAATTGAGCATGCTTGGCTTTTTTAACTGTTATTAAAAAACTACAATATTTCATTAAAATCATTTATTATCTATATACAACAATAGTATAGAACTTTGCACACTATTATTTACACCACATCCAGCATTGTTTAATATAATTGTGTGCGATAGTTATTCTTTTGCCATTTTTTTACAATCACAATCATTTACAACGATACAGAAAATAGTATAATAACTAGCCCAGTAGATGTAAATATCTCAACAATAAAGCTCTACTGCAAGGCAGATACACTATGGCATTATCTAATATAACACAGAGACACTGGTGACAACATGTACATAATGTAATATGTAGGACATACTATGAATCACATTAGATAGGCCTGTTGAAATATACACCTGAAAACTACCTGGAGACTGTGCAATAGAATGGACAGCTCTCAATCTGTAGAGTAGTGACTCAGACAATAAATTTATTGTTTATGTATACTTCCAGTTGACTGAAATTATGATCATACATAAATAAACCCACGTAACAGTGGTAATTGAAAAAAAATACCTTATGTACAATATAAACAATCACAAGTACATTGGCACACTATAGATGCTGAAGTATCTTTGCTTTTCTGTTCTTTTTGTTGCTTTGAGTAAACATTTTTCTGGTCTCGAATTTGAAATAGTAGTAGAGCCTGCAGCCAAGATAGAGCCAGATGATGGAATTCAGGAGACTTCCGTCTTGATGAGCTGGACAGAACATAATCTGTCTGGAAGGTACCTGCTTCTCAACTTTGCTTAGCAGTTGAGACAGGATGTTGCTGCTGACAAGCAGACTGGGGATCTACTTTTAAAATGTCTTGACTTTACAGCCATAGGCTGAACAATAAGCCAGCATTGTCCAGCAAGTTGCACTAATTTGGGAAAATTAAGCTGTGTCAGAGCCTACCATCACCAAAAAGTGTTTATAGGCTTTTACCATCACCCACCAAACTGATAGTTACGCCCCGAGGCCGTTTGGAGAGGCTGCGCACCTTGCCCTGAATGTAAGCAAACATGGCGTCCTGGAAATGACGCGGCTTGTATATATTGGCGGCTTCATTATTACTGCAGCCACGTGCAGGTAAGATGAATTTTATAACTAATGCCTTTTTTATATTAAAAAGGAAAAGTAGACGTAAATATTATTTGCATCCTTTTTATATAGTGTGATGTTCCTTTACATGAGGATTTGACATAGAAACACACATAAGATTCGTCCCGCATAGTCAACTCAAGCCAGAAGGAATAACGAATCCTTTTAGATGTCTATATTCAACATCATCCTTTTCAGACTCGTAAGAGGATCTGGGTCTCCAGATATCTCATTTCCTTTTTTTTCACACTTAAAGAATAAATGACCAGGGAAAACAGAAAGTGTTGTATCCTATTTCCTGTTCCTCGAGCAAAAGTCCACCATGGTATATTGGTAGCTTTCATATATTTATGATTTCGATAACAAAAGTTCCTAGTTTATTATTATTATTATTATTATTATTATTATTATTATTATTATTATTATTATTATTATTATTATTATTATTATTATTATTATTATTTCAGTGTTTTTATTTAATTTACTTAGTTTATGTATTCTTTTATGTGTCTAATTTTTTGTATTTTTTCAGATATTAATTTATGCTTTAAATTACTTAATAATTCTATTTAGAGCACTTATTTCACTCTACGTGAAATTTGAAAAATAAACACAAAGCAGAAATGTTGAATAAAATTTTACAATAGAAATAAAATTTATATTTTCGTGTTATATCTTTTCTTGCTCAGTGCCTATCTTACAACACGGAGGGTGGTTGATTTGAATACCTCAGTATAAGAGCTTTCCTTCCCGCAGAATAAAAATGACATAACTGATTCACTCTTCCTAAAAAATTAAGCAAAGGGCAAAGTATCTTACCTGACTTCGATAAAGTAAAAAATTGAGAAAATGTGGGCGTGTGTGTTTGCGCGTCACGGGAGATATCATCTGCAGAATTTGTAAGAGAAACAATTATATTTAGATGATGCAGTTTGTATGAAGGGGGTCGTCAACAGCCAAAAATTCCTTCTTACCTAACCAATCATGGGTGTGTGTGTGTGTGTGTGTGAGAGTGCGTTTCAGTGCATAAAGGTTCCAGACTTTTGTATCTGCATCAGAGATTTCGCCCACAGAACAAGATAATAGTTGGAAATAAGTGAAAGAATGAGACTTCTCCAACAATGACTTTAATTACCTGAAATCCTCTGCCAAACATTCATGATATTAACACAGACGTAAAAAAAATTGAATCGTGCATTCGTTTGAGATTTTGGAATGGCCATTTAACTTTCTCTCTCTCTCTCTCTCTCTCTCTCTCTCTCTCTCTCTCTCTGTATATATATATATATATATATATAT
Organism: Macrobrachium rosenbergii; assembly: GCA_039081455.1. Lineage (NCBI taxonomy): Eukaryota > Metazoa > Arthropoda > Malacostraca > Decapoda > Palaemonidae > Macrobrachium > Macrobrachium rosenbergii. Next base: position 22,016,782 of record JANJGK010000049.1, read on the forward strand.
ATATATATATATATATATATATATATATATATATATATATATATAATATATATATATATATATATATATATATATATATATATATATATATATATATATATATATATATATATATATATATATGTATATATATATATATATATATATATATATATATATATATATATATATATATATATATATACTATATATATATATATATATATTATGTATATAATACATATATATATATATATATATATATATATATATACATATACATGTATTTCAAGACGTGTGTGTATGTTTAACATGTCCAACATATTTCGCTTGTATGAACGTAATTCAGGTGAGAATAAATGATTGTCCTTAAAGGAAAAGACGAGAGATATAGGAAGCGATTATTTCTGACGATGGGGAAAGTTCAGAAGCAGTTTCCGAGAACCAATAGTCTAGTTATGAAAAGAATGTCAAGGACGCGTCCTCTGATGTTCCTCCTTGCACTGATAGCATTCTTTTAGAAAATTATATACTTCTGATATTTATATATATATATATATATATATATATATATATATATATGTGTGTGTGTGTGTGTGTGTGTGTGTGTGTGTATGTGTGTGTATATATATATATATATATATATATATATATATATATATATATATATATATACATAAATAGATAGATAGTAATAGTAATAGTAGCAGTAATGGTAACCAATTGTTCTTAGCTACGTAAAATAAGTCTAATCCATCGGGCCAGCCCTAGGAGAGCTGTTAATCAGCTCAGTGGTCTGGTAAAACTAAAGTATACTTAACTTAGTAATAGTAGAAACAAGCTTTAACTCGTATTATTGATACATATTATCAATCGGAAAAATATAAAAAAAACACTGCATCCATTACGAAAAATATATCCAGATAAGCATATGTAGCTCCGTTAAATGATAATTACATTAGAGACTAATAAAAAAAAAGGAATACACACACACAAAACAATCTATTTCTCAACATACCTAAAAAACAAAATATTTCGTTTCAGCTTCAGCAAGAGAGAGAGAAAGAGAGCATATCTATTTCCCAATTTGACTTCAAAACAAAATAAAGGTAATTTTCGCTCCAACTTCACCGAAAGAGAGAGAGAGAGAGAGAGAGAGAGAGAGAGAGAGAGAGAGATCACATGATATTTATTCCTCTTTCTCTCTTTCTCTCTGGTCCAGTGCTATAGTGGTTAGTGTCGTGGCATGCCACTCAGATGTCGCGGGTTCGCGTCTCCCCCAGGGCGATGAAAAATCACTGGCTCTGTATCATGATCAGTTACTGCTGCAGTGTGGGGTCTGCTGTGGGTTGGGAGGTTGAAACCAACATTCTTTTGAAGCTTGAATTTTAAGTCAGTGACCCCTGCGTGCTTGTTCCATGTGAATAGGTTTCATCTACTGAAATAATAATACTATTCTGAGACCCACAGCAGTTAATTGATCGCTAGGGATTCACTGAACTTCATTAACTAGGCCAACAGCAGTGAGGTGGTATTAAGGAGTGAGATGAAATCGACCCAGGATCCCTCACTGATTAGACCAGAGGGCCACTGATAATGACACCGTTTCCTCTAAGTTCAGTGATCTGGTTAAACTAAGATATACTTAACTTTCTGGGAGGATGTACAAATGAAGACGTGACGCGTGAGCAGTTGAACAGGTGGATAAGAAGATTAAACAGCAAGTCCTTACTCTTCTTTAGACATCAAAAAGCAATCTAAGCTTTATCACTGAGTAACTTTTCGTCGATTTGTCGTTTACTGGTTTAGTGACAAGACAAAAGGCCAAAAAATATCCTTTCCATTCCTGTGCTTTCACATTGACACATATTCCGAGGCCATCGAAGGAGATTATTTCATATCAGATAAAAACATATGGAAATCCAAGAGAGAATTCTCTCTCTCTCTCTCTCTCTCTCTCTCTCTCTCTCTCTCTCTCTCTCTCTCTCTCTCTCTCTCTCTCTTGATACGGTAGTAAAAGTGTTAATGGACTTGTTTTCTAGAAAGGCATGCAGATTAAATGACCTAGGAAACACGGCGGAAGGTAAAAAATCTATATTATGAACTGGGGCATTATGAAAGGACTGAGCACATCAGTTGCCCCAAGAGTGCGTGCCACCACCTCTGGGAGATTGTGAAGATAATGATGTCGTCATTCAACAGCATATAGAATGTTTTCTTTTCAAATGAAAAATACCTAACCATCCTCTTCATGTTAGTAACAGAAAGTGTGAAAGATGGTAATTGCATAAATATTACTGATTGCTTTAAATTAAAAGGCATTGATAAATTTCATATTTCTTATTCACTGCAGTCCATAGAGGGTTGGGTTGGCAGTAAATGACTCATTTCATAAATTCATGGGATTCTGATGAGTGGCCTTGATGCTTCAGTCAATGAATTTTTGGAGTCGTTTTGGAGGAAGTTTCAATTTGATGGTTGTGGATCAACCTTCCCTCAGCCTCTCTCTCTCTCTCTCTCTCTCTCTCTCTCTCTCTCTCTCTCTCTTCTCTCTCTCTCTCTCTCATTATTTTCTTTGAATATTTTTGTGCGTTCATTCACGACAAACATACTATATCTTACGGCAATATCACTTATCAAAAACACCCAGGCACAGACACACACACACACACACACACACACACACACACACACACACACACACATATATATATATATATATATATATATATATATATATATATATATATATATATATATATATATATATAAAATTTCTCTCTCTCTCTCTCTCTCTCTCTCTCTCGCTCTCTCTCTCTCTCTCTCTCTCTCTCTCTTCTCTCTCTCTCTCTCTCTCTATATATATATATATATATATATATATATATATATATATATATATATATATATATATATATATATTTCATAGATAATAGCCTCTGTGTGTGTGTGTGCCAATAACCTCAAACCGAATTTGAATAATGGTCGCATGAAATGACCCGACAGACGCTCAGTGAGGCGGTCGATGAACCGGAAACATGTCGAAAATGTTCGACGACCTCAATCGAGGCAATCTGTCAGGTCGATGGGAGCTTCGAGAACCTCACTTAGCCGCACTTTCCCGACGACGTTTCGAGTACAAAGAAAGTTGTATATTATATACAGAAAATCGTTTCTCTCGCCCATTTTTAGCTTGATGTAACAACTTTTACGTGCTTAAATCGGTCATATAAATTACGTTTTATTTATAAAATTCCATCCAGTTGGTATTTCTTTTCGCATATACATTTGTTCATTTCACCTTTAATCATTTTAAGTCCTCTTCCAAGTCATTTCTGTATTAAAGTATCTGATAATGAATCTGCAAATCAGTTCATACAGTTTTCTCCTACTGACACGAAATACTGTGAAATTACACTTTGTAATTTCGATAGAGATTATTCTCTTTACTAGAAAAGCAACAGACCTTAAAAATTCCCCAAGCTCTTTTAAAATTCCGAGAAAAAAGATTTAAGCTCTTACCGCTGAATAACAATGTTTGGCCTTTTGAATTTAGGAATATAAAAATGAACTAGGAATCAAAAGAGAAGGATTTTTTAGCTGCCTTTGCCGCATTACAGCACAGTCATTGCTATTATAAAAATACATCAGAGATGTCTCTAGATATGACGTGTTCGTATTCGAAATTGTTTCTGAAAAACAGTCAGTAATCCGATCGAGTGGAGGAGAGTCAGTTATTATTATTATTATTATTATTATTATTATTATTATTATTATTATTATTATTATTATTATTATTATTATTATTATTATTATTATTAAACCAAACAAAAACTTCTTTCAGTTTTCTTCTGAAGATGGAAAGAGAAACCCACACGATTCTTGTGTATAATTTGTTTACTGGTAAATATTTACATATTACTTTGATCTCGAGCACTTTCAGGTCCTAACTGTGACCCTTTTTCAGAGATGAGGTAGTCAGGCTGGGCCTTATATTTACCAGTAAACAAGTTATACACAAGAATCGTGTGGGTTTCTTTTTCCATTATTATTATTATTATTATTATTATTATTATTATTATTATTATTATTATTATTATTATTATTATTATTATTCATAAATCGCTACCTATTATTAGGATCGAACCAAGGCCCCTCAAAGATAAGGCAAGGGATACCAACTGACCACACCATCCATGAAGAAGCTGGAACCTCAGTACGAAACTATAGCTAGGGCTTCACCTGGACAGGCTCCAGTCCTCTCATACCAGCGAGTTTTACCTAACTCCGGACTCACCAGAGACTCATGTGATAGCACTGCACTTGAAATACTCCTTCTAAGCTAATATAATGGAAAAAATCTGCCCATATTCCTCAGCTGGATCATTTTAATGGTATTTTTGTCTTTTTCTTTATTTCCTTTGGTAAATAGTATCATCCGACAGATTTGACGGCTATTAAGGAACAAATGTTTAGTACCTTTAAATGTCTAAATTCATTCTAATGTATTGAGCCTCCTTCATACACCGCTCCCACCCCACCCTTGGGAGTCTTCTCTCTATTAATTTGACTTCTGCTTCTTTCTGTCAGTCTGTTTGGGTCAAAGCTTGTAACTCAATTTTTGATCTGCTCCCTTCATCCGATGGGCTTGAAATTTTGCATGGTTACTCAATCCCAGTGACAATACAACCTTACATGATCAGCAGTGACCTCTAGTGACGCTACAGTGACCTCTCCCAGTATCTCACTATTTGTATGAAAGTCTTCGGATTTTTCATACCTTCTTTGACTAGATATAATAAGTTAATAACTCTACGGATATTTTAAACCTTCTTTGGCTCGGCAGGATATCACGTTCAATTTTTTTTAGTTACAGTCATAAATCGGTGCATAATAATAAAAGAATGTTTTAAAAAATTTATTTATATTATCTCTTCTTCAACAGGTTAGCGCTTCGCTCAGCGCCCAGTTTTATTCCGACTTCAGATCCTATTTAACTATTTATCCCAGAGCTTACTGAGACTGAAATTAAATACGCTTGCTAACATAGCACTACCAGATTCTCAGATACGTAGCAGTCATATAGTCATTGGAAATAACCTACACAAAATCATGTGTGCAATAGAAATAAATTTAACTCACATCAAAATCAAACCTGGGAATCTCAAATGCAAGGCAAAGGCGAGACCAAGTGAGCCACGAAGATCACTATTATGCACGTGACTTTGTGTTGATCATTTGCATCAAATTCACTCAGGACGGGTAACTCGAATGAAAGTCCAACAAAGGGTCATCGTGATACGAGAAGTTGGTTAAAACCGACAGGTATGCAAGATTGAAGCACTGAATATGAAATATGTGCTTCAGCTTAAACACGCTAATAAAAACAAATCAGAGGAAGCTAAAGATTTATCTGCTCCAAATGCAATGAAGCTATTAGCCAGGTACAAGGGGCTCTCCGCAATATTAGACATATACTAGGTGTAACCGCATCAACTATTAGCTGATTACATGGGGACCACCAGATGGCCCAAATGAAGGCTGATGGGAAGTCCTCCGAAAAATAAACAAGGATAATGAAGAGAATGATGATGATGGTTGCTTCTTATGGTCTGCCCAGGTACAGTGGCCCCGCGCGAAGCACAGTTTTTCGCGATATTTCCCGCGAGAGGACTCACAGAAAGTTACATGCGCGACGGCTGTGGTTGGATGTGCCAAACTTCACTCCTCATTGGTTTCCTAGTTTTGGCTTCTGTGATCACCAGATACCAAAGTATATTTCCACATACTTTTACCTTTTGATTTATAAAGCCTTTTGTTACAGAGTTTTAGTGACCGTATTGCGTACTAACATAAGTTAGTTACGTGGGCTTCTAATGTTCCACACGGATTTCCCAGTGTTGAGCTTTTCATCACAATACCCTGATTACTAACTTTGCATTTTCTTGACTTTTTCCAGATTTTGATACTGTCTAAAGGGAGCCTTGAGGAGGACGAATTATTGGATTTTTTAGACTTTTTGATGATGCAAGTCATGAGCCCTTAGGTACACCGGTATTCGTACATAGAACAGGAGACGTGAGTGAGGAGGAAGAGGTGGCCCTGAAAAGCGACAGAAACCCAAAGATGAAGCGGCAGGCTGTCACAACCCGAACCGTACCCCTCTCCCGCCCTTCCCCCAGCTTCGTACTTTCCCCCAGTTCTCTGGTGACTCCTTCGTCACTTCCCCGCAAAGTCTTTACGGGAGTTTTCTAAAACCAAGGCTCGAGAAGTCTAACTTAGAAGACTACGTTATGACAATGAAGAGAAAGAGCAGAGTAGGTCATTCTCTGCCATCCCATTGCGAATCCAGATAAAAGGGTTACAGGTAAAAAAAATCACAGGAAAAAAGTCACAGGAAAAATAGTCAACTTAATCTTTCCTAGATAGTGACCCCCAAGGGTTTTTAACCCGGTATGTATCCACCTTTTCGGCCCGTTGGGGATTACCGTAAAAATATAAACAAAAGACTGTATCATAGAGATAATGACCCCCCCAAGAAATTAGTCCTAGATAACGACCCCCGAAAACCCTTGGGGTCACTACCTAGGAAAGATCCAAAATATTTTCTGCTTTATTAATTAAATGCTTTAATTGCTGCCATAAATTAATATGACTTTTTTCCTAGCCAAAATTGTGACTTTATTACCGGCCACCCCTATTGCTACCCCTCTTTGTGAAACCCCAGACCCTACCTTATGTAAAACCACTTTAGTGCCTTGAATAAGTGCTACGTTAGTGAAATCGGCAAATATTACCTCGGCAAATCTCACTCTATGAGTACCGAATTATGTATGAATAAAGAGTATTGTATGAATAAAGAGTATATTCATACACAGAGTGAGATTTGCCTGCAAAATATGCTCAACACCTTAGAAATGCCATAAATTAAAGAACCCTCTAAAATCTTTGTTTGAATATTTTAATTTTTTGGACATCCAACCAAATCCAATTTTTTGGGCGGGTGTTACTGATTTATAAAATGGTAAAGGTACCTGCATTCGAATTTTCTTGTATATCCATCCTTATATAAGCACCCTTCAAGCAACATGTTAGAAATTAGAGGGCTCTAAAAATTGGATTTGCGTATCTCAATTTTCTGCTCATCATAAAGCTTCAGTTTCTTTTCTGGAGATGTTACTGTATTATAAAATGATAAAGATACCTGCGTACAAGTTTCAAGTATATCCATGCATATTTACGTAACCCTCCGGCAACTTGTACAAAGAATAGGATTTTTAGCCCCAAAAATTTACATTTTTCCCGGGTCTCAGGACTTAAGTGATTGGCCCTAGAGATCTGGTTTTTTGGCACAATCGATACTTATTCTTCGTCCCTCACGGTCCCCCAGTCAAAACGACTTCAGCAGTTGCAGAATAAGAGATGGAGGCCTATATTTTTATACAAAATTTTAAATTGCTTTTATCTTTTTAGGTACTGGTAATAGAAATTAATGTTTCCAGCATTTCCATTTCCTCCTAACATAATATTGAGGGATGATGGTAGTTTCCATTGGTACAAAGATATTTGAAATCCGTAAAGTATCATTAAAATTGGAATAATTTAAAGTGCTAGTAACCATTTAATGTCCTCAGTGCCCTACGCGTGAAGAATTGCACATCATACATTGAGCAGTGACACCATAAGAAGCGTGGGATGAGTCAAGAGAGCAGGCTGACCATACGCAGGATTTCAGCTGAAAGGGCCTTTTGCCAGACCGCGTCTAAAGCCACACAGACCTCTGAACTTCTCCGTTCATCATTTTATAAATGCTTACATCTGTAGACACTGAATCCAGACGGAAAATATAAAAATACACACCTATTTTCACTGATGGGAATTCGAATCTATGCAAGTTAGATTAGGGTGAATTAAAGTATTGCATAAAAAAGAAAGAACTTGAAAAGTCAAGAGATCATAGACTTTATCTAAGAAAAAAACACATGCTCAGTGTGAATGTTACGGGAAGAATCTCTAACAATATCTTAAACTCACCAAATGCCTTGAAGGAAATCCGTTCCTGTGAAGAAACTATTTTCAAGAAGGTCTTTTCACGAACAAATGAAGAACGGACGCCCTTCAGCGAAATCAGAAAACTTGTCTTGACTTCTTCGACAGTTGTTACCGTGGAGTTCAAGCGAACCCTTCAAAGTTACGCCGAATTTCCGAAGTCATAAAGAAAGTTTGCAAAAAGGACTTGGAAAGGGAGTGAAGTGTCGAGTGGCATGAATATTGCTTTCGTCGTCTTCGTGTTCTGTTTTTACTAGACAACGTAACTTCTCATGCAATATATTTTTCCTTGCACCACAGTTTATTTATCTTTTTATATGTCTTGTTTACATAGAAGTGTCTGGATGGTTTATTTATTGTTAGCCGACTGTTCAAGTTGTTAAATTATGAATGTGACAGTTACTATTGCGCTGTTCTGTCTTTTGAGCCAGACCACAGACTGGTCATAATTTTTGACAACATAATGTTATGAAGAGCTGTTAGAACCTGACACACTTTCAACTACTGAAAAGTCCTTTAAATCATATAAGTATTTATCAACGGATAAATCCCCGTAGGGGGTTAGGACCGTCCATGCACCTCTCTCAGTGTATTGCAAGCATCACTTAACGTTCTTAGCAAAGTTTCTTCGGCCCCTAACTGCAACAACTTAGATTTTCACTGTACCTCTCCTCTTATTCTCTTTCTTCCATTTTACTTTCCACCCTCTCCTAACAATTGCTTTATAGTGCACCTGCCAGGTTTTCCTCCAGTTACACCTTCATAAACTATTTACTTCCAATTTCCCTTTCAGCTCTAAATGACCTCATACGTCCCAGTGCTTGGCCTTTGACCGTAATTTTACAATCCATTCCATTCTATTCAAAGGATAAATCATCCACATCAAGACGTCTAAGGCACGCTTTGCAAAGGGAGGCTGATGAGAGGAAGAAAAGGCAGTAGGAAGAAGAAAGGGACGAAAAGTAAAAAGAAAATTTATGGCTATGGTCCGAAGATAACGAGATGAAAAGGATTTGGTTAATTGATCCAGTTATCTAGAGTTATAAACTGTTGCTAAAATTGACATCGAACATCAAAGACTTCGAGAATCTAAAAACGTTTGCAAATACACACACACACACACACACACACACACATATATATATATATATATATATATATGCTAAAACCCACGTTTAAAAAGTACTTATTGTTAATAACACTTCCTCCTCTCTTAGGCTTTAACAAGGTCATTATCCCTCTCCGGGAACCTTAATTAAGCTAAGGAAAAGCCTCTCCTCCTCTTCCTGCCCGGAATTTGAAAATCCAGGAAATTTTAACTTGGAAAATTCTCTAAAAGAAAATGAGGGTTAAGTTACTATAATTAAAGATGAGAAGCGTATGAAAAGATGAAGCAAAAATTAATATTTTTATGTCTAACACTGACTCTCACACGCGAACACGTTATATATAAATTTGTATGTATGTATATAATATATATATATATATATATGTGTGTGTGTGTGTATACACATATATACATGTGTATAAAGCATGTGTACGTGCGCGTGTATGCTATGAAAGCGTTCTCTTTTTTTTTCTTATTAAGCTTTCGTTCAGTCAGATTCAGTGATGAAAAAAAAGGGTTTGAAGGCCAAGATTACCAAATACCCGGATTCTTTTACGGAATGGTACAACATTTACAAATGGTCTCCCTCCTTGCACTGAGCGACTGATGCCTAAGTGGAAGAAAGTATCTAGAAACTTATATATCGCAAGATAAATAAGGCTGGGTGGAACAGTGTGTGTAATTTATACATAAAGTGTTCGTATGTGAGAGTCAGTTAGACATAAAAATATTAATTTTTGCTTTATCTTTTCAAGCGCTTCTCTTCTTTAATTATGGTAACTTAATCTTCATTTTCTTTTAGAGAATTTCCCAAGATGATATTCTTTGGATTTTCAAATTCCGGGTAGGAAGAGGAGAGGTTTTTCTTAGCTTAATTAAGATTCTTGGAGAAGGATAATGACCTTGTTAAAAGTCTAAGAGATGAGGAAGTGTTATTAATAACGAGTGCTTTTTTCGAAAGTTGGTTTTAGTAATTATGATTTTTCCATAATTCTCTCTCTTTCTCTCTCTCTCTCTCTCTCTCTCTCTCTCTCTCATATACCTTGTTGCTGTACGCATATTCAAATTATTCAAATTATGGAAGCTTAGGAATATGGGGATATCATTTTACAAGGTAAAATGATATCCCCATCTGGGTGTCTCTCTTGGCTGTACGTACTTCAAAGGACCACATAGCCTCTTATTCCCTTGAACAGCTTACCACTCTTACTAACCACTTTTCTGCAAGGCATCCTGCTGGTATAAGGCCGGTTTAACCTAAATCAGTCACTATCATCTAGATATATCGCCCCACCCCCCCTTTCTCTCTCTCTCTCTCTCTCTCTCTCTCTCTCTCTCAACAAAGAAAGATGATCATTTTAAAGAACTCATGTACTTAAAGTCTGTCTTTTTTCGTTAAAATGTTAATTAAAAATGAATGGCAAAAAATGTGGAGAGGAACAAGAATCAAATTTTTACATTTACGTTTTCCTCTTTTAAATGCAAAAGTAGAGAACGTTGCCAGGACAATAGGTGAGGAAAGGACATTAATTCTTTAATTCTTTTCACTCGAACTTGAAACTAAATAAAATCACAAACGTCAGCGAAAAGTAAAAAGAAACGTTTTTGTTTGGGGAGTCTTTATCTTCTCTTAACTCTCGCCACTACAAAGGATTCTTACCGAGAGTAAGAAAGAAGCACCGAAATGAGTTTGTACACCGTTTTTCCCCACTCCTCCCTCCTATATCTACGTCCTCCTCCTCCTCCTCCTCCTCCTCCTCCTCCTCCTCCTCCTCCTCCTTTTTTTCTTCCTTATTTTCCCAGCTATAATTCGAGCATGAAAAAAGCTGTGAAATAAAAAAGTTAATATGAGGTCAATTCTACTTATAATTCTCTCTCTGAAAACGAGCCAAAAGTACCTGGATGTTGCGACCCTAATTGCAGTTGATTTCAGAATGAGCTGGCCTTATACCAGTACGGACCCTTACCGTCAGGCGGCACGAAGGTGTGGAAATGTATTAAAGGTCAATAGCGTGGTGCGGACCGCTGGAACCATCAACCGAGTCATTGTGTCATTTTGTCAAGAGTCAGAGATCCAGCCTTCAAACAGATTGCTCTTCCTCAAGATGTCAGGTAATATCGCTTGCAATGAGCCAGCGCCGATTTCCTTGGTCTCTGGTGTCTCCTGGAGAGTCATCCAAAGCCATGTGACGTCCTTGGTCTCTGCCGTCTGTTGGAAAGTTGAATATCTGTCATCTAAAGCCATGTGATGTCCTTGGTCTCTGCCGTCTGTTGGAAAGTCGAATATCTGTCATCTAAAGCTATGTGATGTCCTTGGTCTCTGCCGTCTGTTGGAAAGTCGAATATCTGTCATCTAAAGCCATGTGATGTCCTTGGTCTCTGCCGTCTGTTGGAAAGTCGAATATCTGTCATCTAAAGCCATGTGATGTCCTTGGTCTCTGCCGTCTGTTGGAAAGTCGAATATCTGTCATCTAAAGCCATGTGATGTCCTTGGTCTCTGCCGTCTGTTGGAAAGTCGAATATCTGTCATCTAAAGCCATGTGATGTCCTTGGTCTCTGTCGTCTGTTGGAAAGTCGAATATCTGTCATCTAAAGCCATGTGATGTCCTTGGTCTCTGCCGTCTGTTGGAAAGTCGAATATCTGTCATCTAAAGCCATGTGATGTCCTTGGTCTCTGCCGTCTGTTGGAAAGTCGAATATCTGTCATCTAAAGCCATGTGATGTCCTTGGTCTCTGCCGTCTGTTGGAAAGTCGAATATCTGTCATCTAAAGCCATGTGATGTCCTTGGTCTCTGCCGTCTGTTGGAAAGTCGAATATCTGTCATCTAAAGCCATGTGATGTCCTTGGTCTCTGCCGTCTGTTGGAAAGTCGAATATCTGTCATCTAAAGCCATGTGATGTCCTTGGTCTCTGCCGTCTGTTGAAAGTCGAATATCTGTCATCCAAAGCCATGCGAAGAAATGTGTCCAACTGTTCGTCATTGGTCATGCTTTCCTTTCAACCTCATGACTGAGGGCCATCTTCTGTGGGTATTTGCCCCACTGGTGTCATACGATGGAACATCCTCACTCGCTTTGCTTGTGGGATGATACTTCCGATGCACAAAGTTTCGATGCGTTCTTAAGGACTTTGTATAATCACTGATGTAAATTTGATTAATTGTGTTGAAGGATTTTGTGATATGTTCGGAAGTCAAAACAATGACCAGAAATCCTAGCAGATTGTCTTTAATTGTCTCCGAAATTGCATTGTCAAACACATCTTCAACTAAATGAAGCCTGACGATGATTCATAGAACGTGTATGAGACTGAATATTATGGCTTTCTAAGCCAGATAAAGATGTACTTTTAATGTTCTTTTGTAACGAAAATATCTAAAAGGACAGTTTACTATCGTTTACCCCGTTCTGTTTAACGTGGAGGGTCGGGTCTTGCATAATGAATCTACCAAGTTACTTTTCCAGAACGTTCAGGTATTCTCGCTAAACCACGTTTAGAGGTTAGAGAACAGGCAGAATGTTGGCTTCTAAGCAATGAGGGGAGACAAGAGCTCCACAGATTGAAGCCAAACATTTCTTTCTTAGGCGAGATATTGAAAGTTAAAATGCTAGTCGTTAAGCTGATGTCTGTTGATGTTGTTGTATTTGCAAGATTGGAATAAAATGGTCGAAAAATTAATTCAATTTCTCACTTACAAATCAAACACAAGATTTAGTGACTTGGAATGTTTAGATTTAATTTTTAAGAAATATTCTGCAAATGCTTCACACGGGAAGACAAGAACAAGTTTATGAAAGACATACCCTGCAAAAAGAGACGAATTTGTAAAAAAAAAAGAAAAAAAAAAATATGTATAATGCCAAGGAAAAGTGTAAACTTGATAAAAGCGAATTTCACTGCAATGGAGCATCGTAAACATTGGTTACTAGGAGATTCGTTCTAAATAACGACGCTTATGTCACGAAATACGAGAGGCTTTGGTGGCCAACTGCAGTCGAACTGTGGCATTATACCCCTGATGGACGATAATAAAGCACCCAAGGTCCCTTCCTTGTGTCTGAGCCAGAGATAAAAGCATACGTCCGGTTTAGAGCGAAGAGAAATAGCTGATCATTATCATTCCCAGCGACAGACCAATGTACGAGGATTTTACTCCTTATATCCTGGTATATATATATATATATATATATATACATATATATATATATATATATACATATATATATATATATATATATCAAAAAATAATAAAAACACTATCACATGTGTAACAGAAGTAAATTTCTGACTCACATCAGGATCGAACCTAGAACTTTGAATCGAGAGGCAAAGCACTACCAACTAACCCACACAAGTCATTAAAGTAGTTGGATCCTGAGTACTTTTGCATCTAAGGCCTTTACCTAGGAAGGCTTATTGCCTAGCATACCAGCGAGTTTTACCCAACTTCCCAACCCAGCAATGATCCAGTTGACAGGTTCTAACTTCTTTCATTACTTGTGCAGGTCATTAGGTAGCGCCCTTACCTTTCAGCTGAAAGACCTAAGGTTAATCCTGATGCAAATCAGAAACATAAATATATATATATATATATATATATATATTATCATAATTAGCAAGAACTCGCTAGCAAATTGCTTCCCCCTTTTTCCTTTTTTTTTGTTGTTTTCATTTACTGTCGGCCGATCGATATTTCAATATTTCGCACGGTCAGAATACAAGAGATTAAAACGGTTAAAAGGCCACTCCCTTTAAGTAGATCATTTCTGAGGCAAAAGTGATTTCTATCTGGTCGTTTCCTTACAGGCAAAACCCCCCCGCTGCGGGCATCAGCTGAAAATGATTCAACCCCCTATATGCTGGAAGTACCCCCTGCCCCATAGGGAGGGGATAAAAGCGACAAACCACGAGGCCTCGCTCTCACACGTGCGCTGGATAGGATGGAGTAAGGACCAAGCCACATGCCCTGGCCCGCTGTGCCCTTAGCTAACCACGTGGCCCTTTTCAAAGTATACTTTCTCCTCGTGCCCTCCAACCGCGAGCCACGTGTTCGCTCCACCGTTGGCCTGCCTGATGCCCACATGCCATTTCCCGGCCCTTCGTGAAATTCCCATGCATTGCCCTTTTACGTGAAGCCCCTGCATCCTAACACGTGGAAGAACTCGCCCTCTGAAATCACAAGTCATCCGCGGACCGCTTTCTGCGCTGGAACCAAATCTCCCTTATGGTAAAGTGCTCTGGAAGACCTCCATTCAGTCAGGCTTTTGTCTCGTAACATTTACTTAATTTGAGAGCCAGTAATCACCAAATCTCTTGTCAAATGTCCATGCTCCTTGAGTGTCGGCAGTGCTAAGCTATCATTAATTCATCGAAGCCCCTTGGCACCCTCAATGCAGCTTCAAATTCATTATTCTTTTGTCTACTTTCATTAATGGCGTATAATGTGCATATCTCTCATTTCAAAGGGACCCTATATTGTGGAAGCTTCTTGGACTGTGTCTGGAATCCCCGCAGTTTCATTCATCCCGTAGGAATCCCCTCCAGGATCAATAATCTACTTGCATTCCTCTTTCCCATACTAATGTCATTTATGTAAATACACTCCTTTAAGTTTGCCCACGTTTTTACGTAATATCTCCCTTTAGTGGAAGAGCCTTATGCTCATATGAAATTCCCCCTTTGTTTTCCTCTTTTTTATGCTTTCCTGGACCCACGAAGTCAGAATCACAAGGCTAAATTACCCTGAATTGTTGCTACCTGTTTCACAGAGAATCAAACTAAATCGCCAGGAAAAACATAAAAATATATATAATTTATATATAATTTATATATATATATATATATATATATATAAATATATATATATATATATATATATATACATTAGCTTTAAGGTTCATTGGCTTTTAACCTATGCTTTAGGGAGAAAGAAAAGCTTATTATTAATAAGAGGGAATTGATCCCAAACACATTAGTTGTATGCTAATGCTTTTGTTTTTTCTAGGCCACCCTTGCCAAGGAAAACAACTTAGCATTAACACATGAACAAAAGTAAATTGGCATGAAATAAGAGGAATAAGATTAAATGAAAAGGAAAAATATGCGAAGTACAGAAGAGAATGAAAGTAAGCAGGTAATTGTAGAGACCAACATGGGTTTTGGTGTTCTGAGAAGGTTTTGTCATGTGGAGAGAATGGCTGACGACAGTATAATGACAAGAGTGAATAATTAGGGAATGGTAGGTGGAAGGAAAACAGAAGACCTAGGTTATGTTAGAAAGGTGATGTAGAAGAGGTTTCGGAGTTTAATGGCCTTAATATCAGTATGCTTCGACGTTCTAGTGATGTGTTTCGAGGCGAGTACTGTAGGTGTGTTGGTTTAAAAAGTGGCTAATGTTGTGGCGGTTGCTTCCTCTGGGGGCTCATCGTCGATTTAATAATTGAAATGATAACATGGCTGCTACCAATATCACTTCTTTGGAAGCCTCCTTATTTGAAGAAGTCTATATATATATATATATATATATATCTGACTCACATCAAGATCGAACCCAGGTCTTTCACTTGAAAGGCAAGGGCGCTGCCCACTAGACCATACAAGTCATAAAAGAAGTTGGAACCTGAGTGCCACTGCTCACAAGGAATTACCTGGGCAAGCTAACTTCTTGCATACCAGCATGTTTTCCCCAACTTCCCGACTCAGCAATATATATATATATATATATATATAGATAGATAGATAGATAGATAGATAGATAGATAGATAAATAGATAGATAGATATAGATATAGATATATATATATATATATATATATGTGTGTGTGTGTGTGTGTGTGTCTGTGTGTGTAATATAGTCAATGAGATTATGATTTCAGAATAATTTGGAAAGGAAAAACCAAGAGAACATGGAAGGAGTTGAGCGTCATTTTCTTGTATCAAAAGCGTGTCAAAGTTTCTTGGTGATACATATATCCTTCCTAACTTTGTCTGGCTCACTAAGACTGAAAAAAAATCTGAAGTCACAGCAAATACTG
>JANJGK010000049.1:22033050-22130550 GCA_039081455.1 Macrobrachium rosenbergii
TACGTTCAATTCATCAGTGATTATTTATGCGAATGTGGTGAAACTTTAAAGTTTTAGGCCCACATTCGGTACGATTTCATTCAACCTTAAGCCCTCCTGCCCTAGCTTTGAATGAGACCAAGTTACAGTGCTGAGGAGTTTACTAACTTACTTAAATGTACCATGAAGTCAAGAAACATTATATTCTTTCCAACAAAGTGCAGTTGAGAAACAATCAACTATATTTCCTGCACCAATTCTTTTTGGGTGATGCCACACGGGTTCACAAATACGCATTTAAAAAGTTTAACACATATAATTAATATTTAAAGGACACAACAATCATCCAAGTTACATTAAGAAGCAAGAAAACATTAACATATTACTGCAAAAATTGACAAAACGTTAAGTTACTTCGATAGAGGAAAACATAAATGGCAAGAAAAAGGGGATTTCAGAATATTCTTATGAAGAAATTACTGCAATCACGACGACAGTTCACGAGGTGATGGGGCTGGATTTTACGAGAACTTCTTCTCTAACTTGCCTTTCTGGAGTTTGCTGCGAAACAGCCAGAGCTTCATGTTCCCACCCTGGAAGAAAACTCGGGAGGAGTATATTGGATAGCACAGCTGTCACATCTACAAAACTACAGGGTTACGTAACAAACCATCAACTAAAACACAAACATTAAGTTGTTTAATCGTAACCCAACATACAAAAAAAAAAAAAGGTTTCGTCCAGAAGGCAAGCTTAAACTACTGGCATGTGCCCTTACAACAAGAAAATAACATATACATTCTCCACAGGAAGAAGTTTGACAACACTGCAATCAGACGTCATTTAATTTTATAGAGATGGATAAAATCTGCGAAAAAGGTGTTTTACTACTTTAAATATTAATGTACTAATTTATACAAACTCATTGCTATAGTTAATATAATAAAAAACTTCTTCTGTGGAGCAAAACAATCACATCAACGTATTTTTCATAGAAACTGGGAAATACATCAAAAATAAGTATTCAAGAAAACTAGGAAATTTTATTCAAGGGGAATAAATGGCAATTTTTGACATTCTCCCCCAAGAAGAATCATAATTAGAAGTAATCACAACTGCACCCAGGAGCGAATTCAATTGAATAACGCTATGCAGCTGTGACCATCTTAACACATCAAAAATTTAAATCAAATATACATTTTAGAGTACATCCATAGAAATTAAATCCTTTCTCTCTTGATCACAGCGGATTGCTGCTGCACGCCGAGGTCTAGTACCACTCAGAGGCACACTATCTGGCTCCTGAGTTACGACACTATCAAATTCCCTCTCGGGTAATTCCAGAAGTACGAGCTTTGTGATTGATCTCAAGTATAGTTTATTATTCACTCTCACTTCTACAGACCTAATCACACCATCAGACGATGGAAACAGCTGGGTAACCTTACCCAATGAGAGGAGGGATCTATAGCCTTTCCCCAGATGATCATCTAAGTCTACCATCACTATGTCCCCAACTTTCACATTTGCAGAGAGATAATCACTAGAATTAAAATGTCTCTCTCTCAAGGACACTAAATAGTCTCTTTTCCAAGAGTTCTCAAATTTTCTTAGCACTGATGATAATCTAAAATATTGTTCTCTAAGATCACTTGAACTCATGAAATCTGGGTCATCAGTTGCTGAATTGTTAAGAGGAGGGGAAATACAAATATTTCGCCCATAAAGTAACATGGAGGGAGTCAAAGCCTCACAATCTCGATCAGAGGAGAGATAAGTCAGTGGTCGAGAATTTATCACAGCTTGAAACTCAACAAGTAGAGTTCTCAACTCTTCAAAGGATACACGTTTGTGATATAAGGCTTTGGACAAACATCCCTTTAGAACACCAATAAGGCGTTCATAAAAGCCTCCAGACCAGGGGGCTCGCGGTGTAATGAACTTCCAATTAACACAATTTCCTTCAAGGTATGACTTTACCTCTGGTTCATCCATAATTTCCTTCAGGAAATTATTAAATCCAACAAAATTCCTACCATTGTCAGATATAATCAGACTCGGCAGAGAATGATATGCTACAAAGCGTCGAAAAGCCAGTAGGAAATCGGAAGCAGTCATGGAATGAGTCAATTCAAAATGAACTGCCCTGCTCGTAGTACAGGTAAATAGACATATAAAGACCTTCTCCTCCAAGCCAGTCTCATGATCAAAAACATTAATAGCACCAGTATAATCAACTCCTACTGATTGGAAAGATCTATCATATCTCACTCTTTCTGTGGGTAATGGTGGAGGAGGAGGCAAACACAACCGTTTCTTGGTTAACTTCTGACACAAAACACACTTTGACAGAATTGATTTGATAACTTGTCGTGCTTTCGGTACCCAAAAAGTTTCTCTCAACAATACCAGTACAGAATTGACACCACAATGGTGATGATGTCTATGCAAATGTTCAACTATCAACACTGTTAAATAACTTCTGGAAGGCAATAACATTGGGCACTGAGTATCATAAGACATGGAAGCGTTTTTCATGCGACCCTGAGACCTAATTAGATTTTCCTCATCAACAAATAAGTTCAACTGATTACAGAAATTCTTAATATCCATGGACACTCCATGTGAATTCTTATCACAGAGGTACATTCTGGTAGTAGAAAAATGTTGCTTCTGTTCAAGGAGGACAAGTGCTTTCATTTCGTTAACAACAAACTTAGAACCTTTACTGCATTTATTAAGAAAAAGCAATATTGACCTCATGATACGTTTAAGCTTACTTAAATTACTGTAACGTGGGATGTCAATTAATGGGGTTGGAGGGTTAACAAACTTAGGTTCTGAAAGAATTTCATTAACATGCACAGTTTCTGTAGCTAAAGATTGGGGATAATCACCAGTTAAAAGCCATTTAGGGCCATTCCACCATAAGGAATTTTGCGCTAAATCTTTACTAGTACTACCTCTGGATAAAATATCAGCTGGATTATCCTTAGAGGGGGTATACCGTAGCGGAAACTTGAATTCATTAATTTCAGTGACTCTGTTTCGTACATAGGGAATTTTACTATTATTGTTCTTCACCCAACAAATAGAAACCATGGAGTCACTCCAGAGAGTGCAAGAACTCAATCTCAAATCATTATTCTGCATTAATCTTCCAGCAAGTTTCGCACCCAAGGACAAGGCTGTCAATTCCAAACGCGGAATAGTCTGTTTAGGGTTTGGTGCAACTTTACACTTACTGACCAGTAAATTGCTTACACTTCTCTTGAAATCAATCACATAGGCAGCAGCTCCATATGCCTTGTTAGAGGCATCACAAAATACATGTAAGTGGGAACCTTCAGGATGTACAACAAACCTAGGAAACTTTAAACTTTCTACATTTCTAATACACTTGCAAATTTCATCAAACCTTGAACATAATGATTCTGGCAAAGGGTCATCCCACCCGTAGTTACTCCACAAACATTTAAGAAAATATTTACCTCTCACCTGTATTGGTGACAATAATCCTAGAGGATCAAACATTCGAGCTATTACTGATAAAACCTTTCGCTTGGTTAAAGGTCCTTTATACTCACAATTTACTTCCTTCAGTGACATCTCATCTTGTGTTAGATACCACTCTAAACCCAAAACGTTCACTCTTTCTTTGATAACATCTATGGTTCTGTTAAACTGTGAATCATTACTGACCCATTCTTGTAGAGGCATATTAGCATCTTCAAGAATCTCATTTATTACTGGATACTCATCCATCAAGACTGACACATCCTTGTAAGTTTTACTAAAATTATCTACATAGAAATTCTTCATCAGAGATGATGCAAGGGGATTATCATGTAAAGATAAATGATGCAAAAGGGTTTGCTGCAAGAGAAAGGGGGAGCATGTAGTTCCAAAACAAACTACACAAAACCGGTAAGTTACAGTAGACTTCAAATCGGAGGGATCAGTTATCCATAGAAATCTGCAATAATCACGACAGTCAGGTGAAATGCCTATCCTTAAAAAGGCTTTACTGATATCTGAAATCACAGCTACTGGGTTTGTACGGAAATTCAACAGGGAATCAAAAAGTTTAGTAGTTAATGAGGGACCAGTTAATAAACAATCATTTAAGGAAAGTTCTCCTTTAGCCTTGGAAGAAGCATTAAAAACTATTCGAATGGGAGTTGTTTCTGAATCCTTCAATACAGCATGGTGGGGTAAATAATGCCCTATAATAGGGGAGTCTGAGGGAATTAATTCTATAAACCCAGACTGAACGTAATCTTTGATAATCTTATCATAATGAGCATACAAGGAGGGGTCAGATTCGAATCTATGTAGCGAGGAATTTAATTGACCAATGGCTATTCTATAGTTGACAGGCGGTCTATTTTCATCTTTAAATGGTAAGGACACTTCATACTTATTGTCAACCCTTTTTACTTTATCCTTAAAACACTTAACTGATTCTCTTTCTTCAGGACTAATTTCAGATTGACGAATACCAACACTTTCTAAATCCCATAATTTTCTAACTTCACAACAAGAATCAATAGGGATTTCCTCTACTTCTATTCTTGAACAACATACATTTGATGTAGTAATCTCATTAGATTCTACATCGTCATAAGACCAACTAGGAAGAGGTCCAAAAATTAGTGCACCGCCAGAACTATTCAATATCTGTATTCCAGAGCAAATTTGACTGTTGTGAATGAATTTTCCATAGTAATCAGCTCCAATGACCAATTCTATACCATTCACTTCATCTGAATTTAAATCATTATCTGCTAATTTTATGCCTTTACTCGTCAAGAACGCAGCTGACTTACTTAAACCTGGAGAATAAATTCTGGAATTAACTCTATCGAATGCAATGGCATTAATGACAGTACGAATCTTACCTAGTCTCACCACAACTCTTACTATATTACAATTGACTTCCATGGCATCACTGCCAAATGGTTTTACCTTTAAGGCTACTGTTGCTATGGACGGTAGGCTAAGCTTATGAGCTAATTCCTTTGCAATAAACGTTCTTTGTGCACCAGAATCAAAGAGTGCTCTCCCAAAGGAACGATGTCCATTCCCTGACACAATTACATTAGCAGTAGGAAGAGCAGTCGAAACAGAACTCTTATTAGTCTGAGAATGATCAATACCCAAAGAAGCAGTCATAACTACTGGGGAATCACCTTTACTTACAGCACCTTTAGAATCATTATGAGATTTCCCAGAATTAACATTTGACTTACTAACATTAGTACTATTTACACTCAACTTTGGTGGAGCAGGATTAACAGGGTTTTCTGTTTTCTTACAAATCATCGGGTAATGAGGCCCATCACATATATTACATTTCGGTTTGTTTCTACATTCAGAGAATAAATGACCTCCTTTGAGGCAAGCAAAGCACAATCTTAAATATTTAACTCTGTCCCTTCTACTATCAATGGTTTTGAAAGTCTTACAATCGCGAGAGGCATGGTTCGATGAGCAAAACACACAATTATGGTAAGAACTACTATTACTAGGCTTACTGTTACTTTGTTGTGCTCTCTGCACGTTTTGCACATTTGAGGGAATCACTTTAGAATAGTTACCCTGATCACGTTTTCTCTTATTAGAATTCTCACCTTCGTAACAAAATTCCATTAATTCACAAACATATTTCAAACCTGAGGAAATTTGCTTTAAATCAAGAGACATACTATTATGTTTATTAGCTATAGCCTTACGTGTTTCAGGTGATAATTTCTCGCATATTATACTAGAGAAAATGGGGTTCATGGCCTCTACATCTAAATTCAATGTGTTCATTTGTAAGATAATCTTCTCATATTCCAATTTGAACGTGTTCAAATCCTCTATTGTATGACTGGGAGGGACTAAATGCGTTAATTTGGACATAAGTCTACGTTTCAATTTGTCCTTATTATCATACTTCTCCTTAAGGGTCTGAATAGCTACTGAATAATTGGCATTAGTGACAGGCAAACCTTCTATGGCTTTAAAGGCGTTATCCTTTAAACTAGCTCTGAGGGTAGAAAACTTAATCACATTGGAAATATCCATACGATCGTGAACTAAACTGTTAAATATATCCCAAAATGCA
Organism: Macrobrachium rosenbergii; assembly: GCA_039081455.1. Lineage (NCBI taxonomy): Eukaryota > Metazoa > Arthropoda > Malacostraca > Decapoda > Palaemonidae > Macrobrachium > Macrobrachium rosenbergii. The sequence continues at coordinate 22,039,142 of JANJGK010000049.1, forward strand.
AGCCATTGTTCTTCCCCACCGCTAAATTCAGGTATCTTAATTGCTGGGAGTTTAGGGGGAGGGAGAGGGTTAATGGGAGCCGAAGGAGGAGGCAAAGCGGGCTGTTGATTTATATCTCCCGTGTCAATCTCGCTCATAGTTTTCTGTGCAGTAGCAATAGCTTTCCTTACACATCTAGTTATTGCTCTATAACTTCTACATAAACTATCATATTCACTATCCTGTGAAATAATCGTCACATTCTGTGACCAACTATCTTCAAAACGTCGTAGACCCTCAATAAGACAACGTTCATACATTACAAGGGTCGATTTTGGTGTATCAGTATCACCAATGCAGTTATCTGTCTCATCAAGCAAATCTTGTAAGGAAATAATTTCCCTTTCAATAACTACCCTAATCTTGGAATCCATTATCTTGTTAATGGATCAATAACAAACTTGCTCAAATATCAAAATGTATGGCAAATTATCTAAACCTGATTGAAAATATAACTAATCTTATTCATAGGTCGAATAACATTCACTGAATGATAGATAATTTGACCACGTGCTCTTCATCACTTCACAAAATACATCTGGTCACGAAAACCTAAGTTCAAAATAGCTACGAAATTCAACAAGAATTTCTTCACAGAGTGATCACTAAATACGAACAATAATGTTCCATAAACAATAGATTACTTGGCAAAACACTCCAAGTAATTCAATACCTTACCCTGCTCACCAAATAACTTTGGACACGTGCCAGCTACACTAAAATGACTTTATAGCCATCCATCACCAACGTGAACTTTATCGTAAATTATCTTTAACATCCAAAAAATTCCTTTGTGAATCGTTATGGCATCCGGTTCGAAGGACCAAAGCAAAGTACTACTATAACTAGCAAAGAATGTGGTGAAACTTTAAAGTTTTAGGCCCACATTCGGTACGATTTCATTCAACCTTAAGCCCTCCTGCCCTAGCTTTGAATGAGACCAAGTTACAGTGCTGAGGAGTTTACTAACTTACTTAAATGTACCATGAAGTCAAGAAACATTATATTCTTTCCAACTAAGTGCAGTTGAGAAACAATCAACTATATTTCCTGCACCAATTCTTTTTGGGTGATGCCACACGGGTTCACAAATACGCATTTAAAAAGTTTAACACATATAATTAATATTTAAAGGACACAACAATCATCCAAGTTACATTAAGAAGCAAGAAAACATTAACATATTACTGCAAAAATTGACAAAAACGTTACGTTACTTCGATAGAGGAAAACATAAATGGCAAGAAAAAGGGGATTTCAGAATATTCTTATGAAGAAATTACTGCAATCACGACGACAGTTCACGAGGTGATGGGGCTGGATTTTACGAGAATTTCTTCTACAACTTGCCTTTCTGGAGTTTGCTGCGAAACAGGCAGAGCTTCATGTTCTCACCCTGGAAGAAAACTCGGGAGCAGTACATTGGATAGCACAGTTGTCACATCTACAAAACTACAGGGTTACGTAACAAACCATCAACTAAAACACAAACATTAAGTTGTTTAATCGTAACCCAACATACAAAAAAAAAGGGTTTCGTCCAGAAGGCAAGCTTAATCCACTGGCATGTGCCCTTACAAATAAGAAAATAACACATATACTTTCCACAAGAAGAAGTTTGACAACACTGCAATCAGACGTCATTTAATTTTATAGAGATGGATAAAATTTGCGAAAAAGGTGTTTTACTACTTTAAATATCAAAGTACTAATTTATACAAACTCATTGCTATAGTTAATATAATAAAAACTTCTTCTGTGGAGCAAAACAATCACATCAACGTATTTTTTCATAGAAACTGGGAAATACATCAAAATAAGTATTCAAGAAAACTAGGAAATTTTATTCAAGGGGAATAAATGGCAATTTTTGACAGAGGACTTGCAAAAGCTTAGAAGGAGGTGAACACAAAACAAGTTCAAGAAAATGATGCACTAGGATAATTAATGTAACTGTTTGCGTAAAAGAGAGGTATACAGATACTGATAACATCTTAGATAATTAAAAAGAACTAAGCCTAAAGTATAGAGATTTTAGACGAATTGCTTCTCATAGAAATCCATTTTCGGGTGTTAACCAAAGATATTAAAGGTAATTACAAAGTATTTGCAGGAAATGTAAAATCAGATTGTAAATAAGTTAAGACAAAAGTTGTATACTAACTTGAATATAAAACACAATCTGAAAGAAATATAAGTAATGAAACGCAAGATATTTTACTGCTTTAACAGAGAAGTGGCGCGGCATTCACAGCTGAAGTAGTTTTCTTACAAAGAAATATACTGAGTGAGAAAAGCCTTATCAAGTTGCCAGTAATGCTGTATGGAGTCAGTAACTTGATAAAAGTGAAGACGAGATAAAGAGATCACAAAGAATATAAAATCAGGAAGAGCAATAAAAATGTCTAAAATGGTTAGAATAATGGGCGGGAGCTCAGAGCATATGACGAGGAATGATATGCTGTATAATTAGAGTTGGAAGAGAATGGAAAGTGATATGGACGATAAAATAGATGAAATTAACTCTGAATTATTCAAGAGAGATAAGAAAAGGAATTACAGGAGATTTGAGGAGGAATTAGACGGTGGAATAGGCTAGGCTAAGCTGACTGACTTACAAAAAAACATTTAAAGTAAAAACAAATTGCTTGACCCTTCGTAACAAAAACAGACATCAAGAACGGAATACAGTTATCTAGATTACTTCTGTTTAATATGGAAAGCTCGCAGAAAACAGAGAATTCATTTAACATTTCGGTAAAAATAGAAATGAAAGAAAGTTCCGAAACGAGAATTATGAAGAAGAAGAAATTATGAGTTGCCGTTGTAAAGGGAAACCTCCAATGTTGACTTAACCTAACCTGAGTTGTCAGTAACAACGCAGATTCCTGGACTCTTTCGGTAAGCCGTTAATGAGTAAATATTCGTATATATAGTATTTAAGGACATCTGAAGAGTCAATTTAGGCCATTATAGGCTGTAATTGGGTTAGAGTACAGCTGTTATACAGCTGGCGTCGCCTGTTAGTGTCTCGTCCAGTATCGTCTACGGTAGCTTATTCTTGTTCTAGGAAATGAACTTCTATTTGCTAATAACGTAAAACATTGTGGCTGTTATGTTTTTACACCATTCTTTTCCAAATGTTGTTATCCATGTTGTGATTTTCTCTAACAACTGACTGGAGAGTTCGCTAGGGTAGGCTACGTTGGCTAGTTTAGGTCCCGTGGCGACACTTGAATAAGGACCATCAGTGTCCGTCAGCGTCCGGCCTTTTGTAGCCCTTCATTTTAGGTTTAGAACCTCTGGTCATTGTAACACACTCGCCTTCATTCCATAACCGATGAAGTATGGTTTTCTTGACAGGCTAGTTTTTGAGATTCATTTTCACTAAGCCTGAAGACCCCCTGTAAGGGCTTGCCTAGCCTTTATCTTATGGTAAAGGGGACCCCCACAGGGAGAATGGAGTCTTTGGTTCTGGGGAACAACTGGAATGAGTGGAAGTCAGGGATACACAATAACCTAACGGTAAAACTTGACTTTAGTTGCGCAGCCTGATTCCCGGGACAGGTTCCTCATACATAAATAGCCATGGCCTTTCCTATAATGCCAGGTCCTGATCTAACCCAATCTTACCTACCTAACCTAACTTTGGGAGAAGACATACCCTGATCTGGCCGGGTGGCGTTGCTTTGCCTCCCTTGGACCCCCCAAAAAGGCGGTAACCTGGATTGGTCGACGACTGGCGGGAATCAGGTCGCTCAACTAAAAGTTTCACCCACCTAACCACACAGGACAAAGTGTCCTACCTAACTTAAGCTGGCCTTACTGTATATAAAGGAATTGGTTCTCCCTGAGGTTACCCTTCTTCAGTAAACGTGGGGGTTAGGCTATACTGGATTAACCAAGTATTTATGATGGAATTGAATAATGAGTTTGTCAGGACTGCATCAGAAATCACCAGAATTAAGCATATTTCACCAGAACTATAATGAAGTGTGTTGCGGTAAACTGTTATAGAACTCATTTGTGACTAGATAGCCTGGGTTATGTTGTGTCCTTGCTCTGTGGGTTTAAGAATAGTAACAAAAGTTCACAACCTTGAGTAAAGAGTAACTATGGATTAAAACGAATTTACATTGTCAGGACATTTCTACATAACACAAATTAACGGACAGTTTAATGCCTAGAAAAAAAGAATGTTCAAGAAGAAATCATGCAACACCGCACTTGTGCTGTTGAACAGCGACATCACCAGTTGCATCAAATAGTATTGTGCTGTTGGTATACATAAGAAGAACAGCAATCATAGAAGATGGCATTATAGTGTAAAAAAAGTAAGATGAATTATGAAACATCAACTAGTCACATTTCTGTTAATGAAATTTCCAGAGATTTTGCATAAAAGTATAATGTCTCAAACTGTGAGGGAAAATGTTATTGAAAAATACAGTAGTATAATAATACTGCAAGTAGCAAAATGATGGTAACAGTGTATTGAATTTGAATATTTATCATGATAGTATTATAGCAAAATATTATTAATGGACAATATGCCACTTGAGATATTTGTATGACTAGCCTAGGTAGCCTATGACCCACAGAATGTAGCATTCATTTAGGTTTAGGTGAAATTACCTCATGGTTTTTGGCTTAGGCTATTTTCATTACACGGTTGTAGGCTAACAGTACATAGTTGCGAAGGGGTATAATCAGTTTGAAATTTAAAGTATTTTTTAACATGATGTTGTGAATGTGATATTTATTTCCCATAGAAATGCATGGCTAGGCTAACCTATAAGACCTCCCATGTCCAGCAATGGCCTTATGAAGGAGACGGTGGGGAACTGCAGTTTGTCTCTTTGGAAATACAAAACACTGCATTTTGTTTAGGAGTATCCTCAGCGCGAGTTGGAGTGGTTGTGGAGCTAGATAACAAGGTCTTAAACTGGTAGTTATGGGGGTTAGTGGCGAATACCACTCACTCACTCGCCTTACATTACTAGCCTCTTTTTCTTGAGCTGCTATGAAGAGCGGACATCTCTTTACAATGTCGTTGAATGTTGATGAGTAGCTGGATTATTTTCATTTACTGTACTTTTGTTTTGGTTAATGCTGTATTACTTTTCCTGTGCAGTGGAGAAAAAAAACATGAACAACACTGTTGCAAGGGGAATGAGCGTCTTTATGGTGCTTCATATCTCCCGTTACGGCTGACTCCCACAGGTAATCTTCTTTATGTGGGGGAAAGGCATGCACCCTGCAAGGGGTGTGTTGGCTAGGCTTTTCCTCAGTGAGAGAAGTTTGGTAGGAGGAGGAAGAAAGACAAGAAGCTTTTGTTGGCCTCTTAAGGGGAACACACCAGAATCCTTCTGCTTTCTTCCTCTCTCCATTCTCCATTCTCCATTCTCCTGGTAGTGCTTTCCCTTGACTGGGGGTGTTAGTACTTGTGTGGTGAAGGAGTCATGCCATCTACTTTCTCTGGAGGGTGACTTACTGCTGCAGGTCTGGTACACACCCCCCAGTTGGGCTTTGTTCCTAATAGCAGCTTTGCCCTCTTGTGTATGTGGTTGACATTCCAGACATGAAAACATTTTGGAAGTACTTGCGTAAGATTTGGTAGACTTTAATTATATCTGATAGCCCATCTTGTCATCATCCACCTTGTCATCCTTGACTTCTCCTCCCCCATGCAGGACAAAGAAAAAAGAGAAGTCTAGGTACTCCAGCAAGAAGTCCCATGAGGCTTCACATGATTTTTCTCCCTTCTCAGTTGAGAGCAGGGGCTTTAGGTCACCAGTGCATGATCGTCGATCCTCTGGCAAGGCTGGTGCTCCTGCACCTACTCACTTGGACAAGAGGACTGTTCCAGATTATTCCATGAATGATCCTTTGAGATGACCAGTGGATGTGTCTGAGCATTCTGTTCACACTGTACATGCTTGGTCTGATCTTCAGACTGGAGATGGGTCCATGTTTTGCTTTTGTACAAGCCTCTTACACAGTGGTGACACCCATACAAATATGATGTATACAGTCTGTCCTTTATACATTTCCACATTTTGAACTTTCCCATGTGCCCATACCTATCATGAACAGTTTTATACATTCCAGTTTAACCATTTACAGAAAGTACTGACACATATTACTCTTAACCCATCCATTTACGTGCAAGTACACCAATCCTCAAACTTTAAGTCTATCAGCAAATCTCTTAATCTCCCTAAATTCTTTTAACATACACTGCCACTTGGAAATTGCAGCACCAGTTTCAGTGCTATCTTTCTAATTGCAATTCATCCTCATGTATTCCTATGCTTGACATACCAACAAAATTGGTTGCACATGTTCTCATTCTGTATCTTTGCAACCATTGCAGTCCCTTTCAACTATTCATTTGCCATATCCAAAGATAAACTATTTTTTGTAAAAAATCAGTCCCAATAAAATAAAAAAAGCCATTAGCACACCACCAGAACAGCAAAATCATGCACTGTATTTATATCCCCAATGTTTGTTGTCAACTTCTCCATCCCAAACTGTGATATGATCTTGTCCAATTCCATGTGCCATCATGCTCACTCATCTTGAATATCCCACTTCAGTTATCATGCATCATGAATCACACTAGCATTCACCAAGGAAATCTGTGTATCCATATAAATTAATCCACAATTTGTTTTTGTGTTAACACAAACCTTCGCCTTTTATATTGGGGTATCTTTCACAAGCTGGGCACTTGGTAACAAGATAGTTAATTAGGTGGTTAAGAGGTGGAGATTGGGGGTGTGTGGGGGAGTGTCCCTCACTTGTTGTCCTCTTACTGGCTCACTTTTGGCCTCTGGGTATGTCTCCTAACCCTTCCACATGCAAACTCCCACCCGTTGTTACTCCCAAGGAAATAGTTTCCCACTCACCAACTCCTACTGAACACTTGGTAGAGAGCCATCAAAGGGGGAGGACGTCCAGCCTAGTTTCTCACCTAGAGCCTTTCTTCGTTCTGAGGGAGACTTTTTCTCTGTAAGACACTCGTAATTGGAACGAAGGGAAGAGCTCTCGCCCAACTTAACTTTTGTATTGCAATACACTCCCTGAACACCTGAATTAGCCCTGGTTACCTACCAGCCCGAACTATATCCCCAACTCATTACCCACTAAGTGGGTAATTAACTGTCAGCGTTACCAACGCTTACAGGAAAATCCTAACAAATGAGTTACCTAGCGTACCGTTGGCAACGCTGCTGCAAGTCCCGGCTGTGTATGGCCGAGAACCCCAATTGCTTTTTGTTCGCCGTGCTGCTAGGACTTGTCCTACATCAGGCGAAATTTTGGTTATTAGCCCGACTCCCTTATTTTCGTTTTTGGATTGGATAACGACTTGGACTGGTTTTGATCGCCCCCCTTCTCTTCTGGATTGTTCTTTCTCCCGTTTTGACTTGGCCTGGCTTGGATTTTGAAATGGATAAAATGGATAAGACACCACCCTTGGACAACTCCTCGGCTTCCACTTCTGCTTCTGCCGTGACGACGGAGATCGCCTCCGCTGGAGACACCGCAGCCCATCGTTCGTGCACCGCCTGCAAGAAAAGGATGAGTACCCTTAAAAACGACAGACATTCGTTGTGCATAAATTGCAGGAAGGTACAATGTAGCGTCACATTGCGATGTGACGAGTGTAGGTCATGGTCGACAACACAGATGGAGGATTATCTCAAGCATAGGAAATCATTAGCTTCTAAGAGTAAACGTAAGGATTCAGCGGTAGAAACTCAGGGTTTTGACAAAGAGGCTTTAGAGTCAGAATTATTTAGGAAATTAGAAGACAAATTGTCAGCCAGCATGTCTAGTTTGTTTTCAAGTTTCATGTCAAAACTAACAGAGATAAAGGATCAGGAAAAAGTTAATAGGGACACAGAACCTAATCGCTCTTTTTCAGCTCCCCTGCCTGTTCCAGAATCAGCCCTAACGGGTGCCGGGGGTCATGGAGAACCGCAAACCTCAAAGGTAGGATCTACCGGCCCCCCCGGCGCGGAGCAGGCAGTGTCAGCAGCAGATTTCCCCTTTCACCCTGGTAACGTAAGTCCTAAGGTAAAATCTAATTTAGGATTGACGCAGACAGTTAGAGATAGGACGGTAGTAAAGAATCAGGAAGATAAGTTGAAGGTGCAGTCGGAGTCAGGTGTCATTAAGGTTGCGGCTCCTTTGTTGGATCCAACAGCGGTTCTTTTTCCCGCAGTAGGCTCTCTGCAACAAAAGGTTGCGAATTCGGTAGAGGATGATTCAATTTTGGTTCCTAGCTCTTCTAGTGTGGATAGGTTGGAAAGTATCCCTTTCTCTTCTTCCAAGTTTCTTCTTCCCCCTCGGGACAAACCTTCGTCCCTTTCAGAGTCCAATTCAATTGATCAATTGCTGAACATTGCAGAGTATAATGCTGATCTGTTGGGACTCTCTAAAGGCTACAGATCTTTGGTTAGAAATTGTTTTAATATTGGGTTTTCCAACATTTTTGAGCATGTCTTGAAAAATCTTCCTGAATTTACAAATGATGCTTTACAGGATTATCAGGGGGGAACAGAATCGGTCTATTTTCTTTCCTTAAAATCTATGGCTTCTTCTGTATCCACGGACATCTCTTCTCCTATGGTTTCAAAATCTTCTTCTTTGGGTTTTTCTCAACCTTCCGTTTCGGGTCATTCTTCGGGGAGACTTTCGGTTTCTTCTCTCGCTCATCCGAGCTCTCTACCGTTAACGGACTTGCCTTCGGGACAATCTTCCACAAATCATATGTTCTCTCGTCTTCCGGAGCCTGTTGCTGCGACATCTAGTAGTGCGACTGTACCCGTGTTCAATGTTTCGGCCCCGGTAGTCTCAACAATCACTCCAGTAGCTAGGTTTTCGGGTAACCTATCATCCACAATCGCTTCGGGTTCGGCACCTCGCAGTTTCCTATGCGAAACTCCTGTGAGCTCCGGTCCGTGTGGTGCGTTCCCTACATGTATGACGTCATCGGCAGGGTCTCCGGTGGTTTCCCCGAGTGTGGCTTCTTCTTCTCTCTTCCCTCCTACTGTACCTTCCTTCTCTACCTTTCCAACAGGTGTCTCTGTTCCTCCGGTTAGGACGGTTTTTGTAGGTTCGGGTTCGGTTGCGGGTCAACATGAGTTTTTCCCACCTTGTTCTTCTTCCGCAAATAGCGGAGTGTCTGCTGCGGCGATTCCTCATCAGCATGCTTCTGTTATTCAGCCTAGTTCGGGGTTGGCGAGTATTGCGGCTTCTCCGTTTTCTGAGGGGGGCGTGGTTCGCCCAGGTGTGTCTGGCTCAAGCGTAGCTCCACCGTTGTTGGAGAGTGCTGGTTTTGCGCAACCCTTCTCGGCTGCCCGCAACATTGCGGTTGATTCCCCAGGTGTGCGTCTTGCGCACTCAGGTATTTCGTGTTCCGGGTTAACTGATCCAGCGTTTTCTAGGGGTCAGCCTGTCTCTGTTCCTGTCTCGACTCGGTCGGATCCTTCTGATAAGGATTTCTCTTGCGAGGAAGAGGATCCGGTACCGGAAGCCTGTTCTCCTTCAGCGAACGAGAGCGAATACAAGCGGATGGTGGACTTCATTCATGCTCTTTACCCACAGTCCAAGGCTCCGGAAGAACCTTTTCAACCTAATCAGGCAATGTTTGAGTCACTGTTCGCGACGAAACCAGTGGTGGCTCATGCACCAAAGAATCTAGTTTGGTTTGGCCGTGTCGAGCAGGCATTGAGGGAGGCGGACGGTAGGTTAGCGGCATTAATTGGGTCGGGTAGGCAGGATTCCGCCTTACTTCCTTCTCGTAAGGGTTTTTACAAGGTTGCGGGTAACCCTTCTGCGGGTGTTAGGGTACCTCTTAATGAATCAGTGGAAGCTCTTCTATCTAGGGTCCCTTCTTCGAATCGTTTGGTTTCCGTCACGGCGAGAGAAGCGGGTATTTTGGAAGACACTTTTCGTTCTCAGTCGGAGGCTCTATCCCATTCGATGTGGATGTTATCTGGTTTAATGGGGTTCCTTAAACAGGACGGTTATTCTCCCTCGGACCCAGTTTTGTTCGACAATCTCATCACTTCGGTGTCAATGGGACTGGCTTATCAGGCAAATATATCGGCCGGTTGTACGACCTTCTTCGGTAAGAAAAGGAGGGATTTCTTTCTGAACCATCTACCTCCGCATTATCCAGATATTCACAAAAGGGCTCTGTTGAGAGCACCTTTGGCGCTCAGCAACAGTCTTTTCAGGGAGGAAGATGTAGCTTCGATGGTAAATTTCGTTTCCTCTTCTTCAGCTGTCGAGTCACAGCAAGCCATGATTCGAGTGGCAGCACAGTCCTCTAGATCTCCGAGAGGTTCCAGGATGACATCTCCAGCCAAGCGGACCCGTTCCAAATCACCAACCAGGTCCCCTAAGAAAGTCCGTTTCTCATCCAAGACTTCAGCTTCTGCTTCAGATCCGAAACCTTCTGTCCTTAAGAAGGGTTTTCGGAAGTAGGAGACACTTCCCTCGTCTGCACCGGTAGGAGGTTGCCTAGCTCCATTCTGGGAATCCTGGAAGGAGTATGGCGCGGAGAGTTGGGTAGTGGAGGTGTTAAGGAAGGGGTACAGAGTCCCTTTTCGTTCCCTGCCTCCTCTATCCAGCTCACCGGTTCATCTTCCCAGTTATTCCCCTTCCTCCATCAGGGGAATAGCGTTAGCAGCAGAAGTCCGAGCTCTCTGGGAAAAAGGGGCATTAGAACCCGCTCCTTCTTCCCCAGGTTTTTACAGTCGGATTTTTGTGGCTCCGAAGTCGGGAGGATCTTGGAGACCCATCATAGATCTCTCGAGTCTCAACCGGTTCATCATCTCCCCGAAGTTTCATATGGAAACTTCTCAGTCGGTGCTGCGGTCGGTCCGGAGAGACGACTGGATGATTTCAGTGGACCTCAAGGACGCTTATCTCCAAGTTCCGGTCCATCCGGAATCTCGGAAGTTCCTTCGATTCTCGGGTCCAACTGGAACATTTCAGTTCAGAGTCCTCTGCTTCGGTCTGACCACAGCACCTCAAGTCTTTACGAGGGTGATGTCTCCTATTTCAGAGATAATGCATCGTCGGGGTTTCAGGATGAGGCGATACCTCGACGATTGGTTAGTTCAGGCTTCGTCAGTAGAGGAAGTTTTGCAGGCGAGGGACTTCTTGCTGAATTTGTGTCAAAAGTTGGGAATACGCATCAACTTAGAAAAGAGCTCTTTGATTCCAGCTCAGACAAAAACGTACTTAGGGATAACGATTCAGACGCGTCGTTTGAGGGCTTTCCCGACGGAGGAACGAGTTTTGGCAATGCTGAGCCAACTAGAAACATTCAGATCGAACAGAGCGCAACCTGTAAGCCTATGGAAGAGCTTGCTGGGCAGGATGGCCTCCCTCTCTCTCCTAATTCCAGGTTCTCGTCTCCGGATGCGTTCTCTTCAGGCATGTCTCAGGAATCGCTGGGACTTTCGGGAAGAGAACGCGTTCATAGTCTGGGACGATTCTTGCCTGAAGGATCTTCGGTGGTGGTCAGAAGAATATCATCTGACCATCGGCGTAAGATTGGACTCCCCCATTCCAGATTTCCATCTGTACACAGATGCCTCGGATCAGGGTTGGGGAGCAACCCTGGAGGAATGTCAGGCCAGAGGCCTTTGGACGAATCTGGATCGGAGGGAGTCCATCAACCACAGAGAACTACGAGCAGTAGAAGAGGCTCTAAGTTGCTTCGCAGATCAGTTAAGCAACAGGACGGTAGCGCTCTTTTGCGACAACGTAACCGCTGTGTCATACCTCAAGAAGGAGGTGGGGACAAAATCACAAACTTTGAATCAAGTCGCCCAGAGAATTCTCCGCTGGTGCGAGTGCCACAGGACTACTCTCGTTCCTCAATTCGTATCGGGGAAACTCAACGTTTTGGCGGACGCCCTAAGCCGGTCGCAAGAGGTTCTAGGGGGGGAATGGACGTTAGTGCAGGAGGAGGTTCAACTTCTATTGAAGAAATGGCCAGCAACCATAGACCTGTTCGCTACGAGACTAAACTTTCGCCTCCCAGTATACTTCTCCCCAGTAGAAGATCCCATGTCGTTCGGGACGGACGCCATGTTGCACATGCAGACGTATGCATTCCCTCCGTTCGGAATGATTCAACAAGTGTTAATGAAACTCAGGATCTCCTGCAACACCGAGATGACGTTGATTTGCCCTTTTTGGCCTCAAAGACCTTGGTTCCCGGACCTTCTCGATTTACTAATAGATGTTCCGGTTTTCCTGCCAGAGAGGAAAGATCTTCTCAGACAGCTGCACTTCCATCACTTCCACCGGAACCTCCGCGTGCTGAAGCTAGCTGCGTGGAGACTATCCAGCGAGCAGCACGTCATGCCGGACACTCTAAGGCAGTGGCTCGCCAACTGTCTTTCTGTCTGAGAAGATCATCCAGAAAACTATATCAGGCCAAGTGGGCAGTTTATCGCAGTTGGTGCCGGAACCAAGGTCATCGTATTTCTCTACCAACGGTAGCGAAGATAGCGGACTTTCTTCTTTTTCTGAGGAAAGAAAAGAAATTTTCGTACTCTACGATCGCCGGTTACAGATCAATGCTTAGTAGTACGTTCCGTTTCCATCTCCCAGAATTGGCGACCAGTAGAATACTTCACGATCTCTTAAGGTCTTTTAAGATAGAACGTCCAGTTCTTCCCCTTCGGGCACCATCGTGGGATTTAGTGGCGGTTTTGACTCTCCTTAGGTCGTCAGAATACGAGCCATTAGAAACACTGTCATTAAGACAGTTAACGAAGAAGGTATTATTTCTAGTTGCTCTGGCCACAGCTAGAAGAGTAGGAGAGATTCGAGCTGTCTCAAGAACTGTATCTTTCTCAGGGAAAGATATTTTTCTGTCATATTTGCCGGAATTCGTAGCTAAATCGGAATCGGAATCGAATCCTTTACCCAGAGCGTTTAGAGTAACGTCCTTAGAAGATTTCGTGGGAGGTGACGCTTCAGAAATGCTATTATGTCCGGTCAGGGCGCTGAAGGCTTATTTATCACGCACAGAAAAGATGTTGCCTCACCCGAGAACGTTATTCGTTTCTCCCAGACGTCCTTCACACTCGATCTCGAAGAATGCTATTAGTTTTTTCCTAAGAGAGGTAATACAACAAGCGTCGGCTAATTCTTCGTCTCTTTCGGAACCATCGAACTCCTCTGAACGCCCAAGAGCTCATAGTATTAGAGGGGTAGCGACATCGTCGGCATTTCTCAAGAATTTCTCGGTGTCGGCAATCTTAGAAGCAGCTACTTGGAAATCAGTATCAGTTTTCACTTCCTTCTACCTTAAGGACATTCAATTCTCGTCGGATAAGGGTTACTCGCTGGGTCCTTTTGTGGCGGCCAATTCAATTCTTTAGTAAAGGGTAGATGAAAGGTGGGGGTGGGGAGAGTAGGGGCAAGGTTAGACAGCATGAGATAGGGGAGTAGTTTTGTCAGTGAATCGGAATTCTTTTACGAAACTGAGGATAGGTATAACCAGGTGGTTTTCAGCTAGATTTATTCAACCTCTCGGCACAGCATCGACAGCAACGGACGGCAATGATTCGGAAGCTCCGACTGCACATTCAACTTATCCTCCGTACATGAGAGGCTACAATAGCCACATGGGAGACTCGTCGTTCCCCTCCATACATGAGAGGCTACCAATAGCCACATGGGAGGTTCGCCAGGCTCCGCTACATGCGAGGCTTTGATTAGCCACATGGGAGTTAGTTCCCTTCTTCCGTTGGAGGTTTTCCTTGAATACCACATGGGAAGTAGCTCGACCCAGACAGTACCATGACTCGAGACTGACGTTAAGGGTACTCTCTCCTTCCAGGCATCCCCACCTGTTAAGTAGACTACCAGGTGAGGTTTGTTGTTGTTTTTATGCAGAATAGACGATAATGAGTTACCTGCTTTACTTGTTGGTAGGTCGGTCTGACTTAATTGAACCCACCTCCACCAAGTTTTGTTAATCGGGCTAATTCAGGTGTTCAGGGAGTGTATTGCAATATGAAGTTTTCATAATAAAACTAATATTGTAATACTTACCTGAACACCTGAATGATTCCCACCCTCCTCCCCACTTCAATATGATTAATGAATAACGCAATTGGGGTTCTCGGCCATACACAGCCGGGACTTGCAGCAGCGTTGCCAACGGTACGCTAGGTAACTCATTTGTTAGGATTTTCCTGTAAGCGTTGGTAACGCTGACAGTTAATTACCCACTTAGTGGGTAATGAGTTGGGGATATAGTTCGGGCTGGTAGGTAACCAGGGCTAATTCAGGTGTTCAGGTAAGTATTACAATATTAGTTTTATTATGAAAACTTCATTTCAGGTGCATTGGAGGAAGAAAGGCTCAGGGAGCTGTGGCCCTCCCAGGACATCTCAGGTGAGCTAAGTGTTTCATCCTTTGTCAATCACCTGAAGGCAATGAAGGGTCATTCTGTGACCATGATGATTTTGATGATCACAGTCTCCACTGGCTCTCAGACCTCCGCCACCTTCTCGGTTTTTCGCCACATCTTATGGGTGATGTGTCCTCAGGTGTTCCCTTTGACCACGTCTCTGGAGGAGGTCCTCCTCCACATGCTGTCTTCGGCACTGACCTCTGCTGTGCTCAGGAAGAAGAAGGAATCAAGAGAGAGGTGAAGGAAGTTGTCATCTTTGTCTTCATCATCAAGTGCTATCACCTCCTTCGTTTCTTCTTCCTAAGCTAGTAAACATAGGAAAAAGTCTGCTACGTCTCCCTGCAGGAAGTCTCTTCGAGCTTCCAGTGGTCAGTCCTCTGCTGCAGATTGGACTGACGGGGCCCTGGCTAGCAGTACCTTGTGTACCACCACACTTGTTGTCGAGTGCAAGGGTGCAACTGCTACCTGGGGTTCTCCAGGCCTCAGTGTACTGGTACTGGCCCCAGTAGTACCCCTACCCCTGCCTGGGCTGGCAAGGGTTCCCGGTCAACAGATCTGGTCCCATCTGCCAGCATGGCTCAGCAAGAGAAGGTAAAATGAGAGCATGAAGTTGTTCTTTCACCCCCTTCCCATTCTTCAGAGAGAGATGCTCAGGGGTCCAAGGAAAGTGACTTGGCCTGCCCTGGCAAGTCACCCAGGCCAGCAAGAGGACATCCCTCACTAAGTCTTCCCTTCTTGTAGAAGCCCCTGCTTTTCAGAAGACTGAAGCACACTCAAGGGAGAACCCCTGACCACATTCTTATGAACAGGACCTCTCTCCATGACCCTTGCAGATGTCTTCACTGTGGTTACATACCTGGGTTGGTCCTCAGACTGGACAGGTCATATGCCCAGGTGTTAGAGAGATTGCCAGGGGGCTCTGGCGAGTGTCCCTCGCCTGCAGAGGGAGCAACTTGAGAGGACTGGGAACTGGAGGGTCTCATTCCCCAGGACTTGGACACCCACGAGTTGCAGAGGCTTTTTGAGGAGACATTAAAATGATCCGTCATTTGTTTCTACGCAAACACAAACCTGAAGTTCTTTACATTGACTAGATTTAGCTATGTGAACACAAGGTGGAACAGCCATTCAAACTTATTGACAAGGTAGTAAACAACTGACAGGTGAGGGGAAGCCTTGCCATTGTGTTGGACTACACTCCACTTTGCTTTCTGTCGCTGTTGAGTTCAGATGTCTTTGAAAACTCTCTGCCTGACTTTTGCCATTCAAATTTTTTTTTTGTTAAATGTGAATTGTTCCTACACGATATACAAACCATTGGACCTTTACATTAGGAATTACTTACGGCGCAGCTGGAAATGGCTGTTGAAACACTCCAATTTACTTTCGGCTGTCGTGTAGTGCAGACGTGTTCTTCCCTCTCTGCCCTGACCATCGTTGAGCTGTTTTTCCCAGTGGGATCTTTCTTTTTCCTCATGTATTTGCTTATTTGTGTGTTTGAAGTATGCAAGCTCACAAAAGTAAGTCTTGTAAGCCCTCCTTCCCCCAGAGTGTTTCCTGGGGTTAGTGGAAAGAAGTGTAGTAGTTTCCGTTCGAATGTTAGTGCTGATCCACATGCCCTTTGCTCGTCTTGTAGGGGGCGTGTTTGTACTCAAAGCTCTACCTGTATTGAGTGTTGCTTCTGATTGGCTGAGCAGTGGGCGAAGTTTGAAGGGAGGAAACAGTACCGGAGGAAGCCTTCCAAGGTGTCGTCTGAGGGTTATATGCCCCAGATGACTCCCTTGGTGGCTAGCTAACCCCTCGTCCTCATTTCTCTCTCCCAGCAAACTTCCCCTTCTGGCTGCCTCTCCTTCGGGAGAGGACTCCCCTTCGTCTTCTTCGCTCGCTTCATCGGGTGTGGAATGACGGAAGGGGGTGGGGGGGATGATCAGAAATACCTCTTCTTGAGGGTCTCTCCTCACCCTGAGGAGGGAAACATTTCCCCCGGGGTGAGAGGCAGCTCCCTCCACTAACCCGACTTTTTCTTCCAACATGGCAGTTACTCTCCATGCCAAGCAGGCGACTGACTTAGGAGCAGCCTGGCGTTCCTTGGGTCTGTCTGACACGCCATCGTTGCAGGGTCTCTTGTCGCACCTGGTGGCTACTCCTGTGGTAACCCATGCTACCGCCACTTCTACCACCATCACTGTGACGATGACAGCCTTTGCCAAGACACCGGTAACCCAGGTGACTGCTGTACCGGCATCCCAGCATGCAGTGCCTCTACCTCCAGGCTTCACCGTGACCCAGCTGTCCCAGGCTGGACCCTTGATGATGACCACCATGCTCCATTTTATGGTTCCTGCTCCTGCTGTTCCTGGCTTTGCTGGCTCCTGGGCTGTCCTGGCTGCTTCACCTGCCCCAGCTATCCCGGTCACCCCAGCCGCTGCTCCTGGGCTGCCCTGGCTGCCCCTGTCTCCGCTCCTGTAGACGATGTTCCTGCTGCCCAGGTCGCTCCTGCTACCCTGGCCACCCCAGCTGCTCCTGTGACATCTGCTGTTCCCTCCTGGATGGGGGACTTGACTGCTATCCTGAAGAAGAAGATGAAGAAGAAGTCGAAGAAGAGGTCTCAGAAGGTGTCGTCATCTTCGTCTTCATCGTCTTCGTCCTTGTCATCTGCTACTTCCTCCCCTTCTTCTTCCAAGGTTCGTCGGTCAAAGAGGTAGAAGAAGAAGGCTGTCTCTCCCCCCCCAACCCAAGAACTCCCGTCCTGCAACTTCTAAGGGGCTGTCTCCCTCCACAGGGGAAGCAGTGGGATCTCTCATCAGCTCTTTCCAACCTTCAGGTCAGGGAACCAAATCACTCACCCCTGGGTCTAGCGTTTCAGGAGCCGCGGGCGTGCAGACCTCGGTTTGCACACACGTTGCCAGCCCTAAGAAGTCCTCTTCAAAGGAGGGCACTGTGTCGGACACTCGTCTGCGAGCTGCTCCAAGTACCCAGGTCTCTAAGGAGACTCGGGTATTCTGAACCGGTGTCGGAGAGTCAGCTCACCGTACCAATTCGGGCACGGGACGAGAAAAAGAGCCAAGACAAGCAGGTGTCTCGGCTCTGCCTGCTGGCATTTCTTCTGGTGCAAAGACAGGTTCCCAGGCTGGTGCTTTGGTCTCTTGGGTTTGAGCATCTGAACAGACAGAGAGGGGGTCCCCTGTACAGTCTTCTTGCAAGGTTCCGGCCTCAAAGACTGGGGCCCGTCAAGAGGATAGTGCATGTTCTGGCCAGCCAGCTGTGCGTTTGACTCCATCCAGTCCCCGATTGGCCTGGCTTGGTCGAGTCAAGTGCTCGGCTCGGCTTGCATGAGCTGCTATGCTCTCCTCAGGATAGCGCTTCACAGAGGTGAAGGCTCTCTCCTGGTTGGCAGAGGTGCCCGATCCTCCTCACCTGTCCCCTCAACCTCCTGGGGTTTCCCTGGGAGGTGCAAGTTGGATAAGAGGAACTCTGGAGAGTCCTCTCCCCAGAGTTCGACTACAAAGGCATATGTTCCTGGCTCAGTTCTCCGATCGAATAGATTGTACGCTCGCGTAGTGCAGGAAGGATCCAAGGAGTCTGCTGAGGTTCTCCCTCCTGCCGGGAGAGTAGATCGGGAGGACCGCACCCTGAAAGGATTCGAGGGTCCTCTCCCCCAGGACACGGACACCCCCTAGATACAGAGGACTTTTGCAGAGGTCATTGCGCTGATTTGTCAGCTCAACGAACTTGGGGAAGGGACCACGGCCTTGTCTGTGGATTGTTCTTCGCGCCTCGAATCCTTCTGGGGTCTGAAAAAGGAACCCAAGGTTTCGGTGGGGGTGCCCCATGTAGAGTGGTGCCACCAGGCAGTGCAGTCCCTGTGTCTTCACGGCTGGCGGTTATCCAGCACCTCACGAGCGAGAGGCTTTTCACACCGCACAGCAACAGAGATGGCTGGACACCTCAGGCAGTCCTCTGCAGCGGTATACCAGGGAAAGTGGGTTGTCATCTGTTGTTGGTGTCATAGACGGGGTCTCTCTCCGGTCAGAGTTACTGTTCAGCAGGTCGCAGACGTCCTCATCTTTTTTCACCGAGAGAAGCTTCTCTCCGTTTCAGCTGTAAAAGGATACAGGGCCGCACTCAGCCTAGTCTTATGGCTAAAAGGAGTAGATATCTCCTCTTCTGAGATTTCTCCACTGATGAGAAACTTCGAAAGGTCTTGCCCACCCAGGGACCTCAGGCCCCCTGCGTGGGATGTGACTCATTCTAAGGAGCCTGAGTTGTGCACCGTACGAGCCTTTACAAGGGTTGTCAGACAGGGATCTGACCTTCAAGACCATCTTCCTGCTTGCTCTGGCATCGGTGAAGAGAGTGGGAGAACTTCACGGACTTTCTTTTGATGTTAAACACTCGAGGGGATGGGGATTCACTTACGCTCAGTTTCGTCCGAGACTTCATAGCGGAGACTCAGAACCCATCAATCCCTGATACTAGGTTTGAGTCCTTCACAATCCCCTCCCTAGAGGACTTTGTAGATTATGACCCAGACGAGATGCTACTGGGTCCTGTTAGAGTGCTGCGGCACTATCTGAAGAGAACTTGCCATCTCCAGCCTGAGTGTTGATGACTCTTTGTTAGCACTGGCTCGACCAAGAAAGAGGTGTCCAAGAACACGATTTCTTTCTGGCTTCATGAGACGATTAAGAGAGCGTACTCTGGTGCTGGAAAAGACAACACCTGTATCTTCCGTCCGAGAGCTCATGAAGTCCGGAGCATTGGTCTGACCCTTGCATTCCGGAAGAACCTGTCAGTCCCTCAGGTATTGAAAGCAGGGGTGTGGCCTCAACAGACCACATCCACTTCTTTCTACCTTCGGGACGTTGCCCACAAGTCCTTGGACACCTTTTCCTCGGGACCTGTGGTGGCTGCTCAACAAGTTGTGTAGCTTACCTGGCTCCTCTAGCAGGACAGGGTTGCATCTCGCCTAAGATGTGTGGTTGTGGATGTGAGTATGAGTGTGGGAGTGACTGACCTCTTCTTCTTCTCTTCATCTGGCTCTCTTCCTGCTGGCAGAGAGTGGATCCGAGCCAATATATACTGGATGTGGCAGTCAATGCAGGTAAGCCTATCCTTCGAGCTTCTGTTCTATTTCCTTTCAGGACTATAGAAGCAAACCTGCTCCTTCCTCTAGCAAGGGGAGGAAGGAGATTGTGACAATAAGATGAACCTGATATTGGTATTTGCCTTACTGTCGCTGACTTTTCAGGTTCATCCTAGCCTATTTTGTATGAAATGACATCTTCCTCATTCATACGAAAAGGCCCAGAAGTCTGACAATTGATCTCGCGTTTCCTACAACCCAATCAATTTTCAGAGGCAGGTTTCCTTTCCTCGCTCTGTCGACCAGGAAGGGAACCCCAGGTGTGGCGAACTCCAGTTAGTTCTAGAGATTCACTCAGATTCCTCCCTCCAACCAGTGAGTCTTCCTAATGTAAAGGACCGATGATTTGTGTATCATGTAGGAACAGATCAAGATTTTTTAAAGTAAATTGTATTTTTCCTCACTCTGCAAACCTGAGGTCCTTTACATTACATTTTCATGCCCACCTCGTGCCACCCCTCAATCTGACACTTGGGCTGAAAGGCAAATTGGAATGTTTACATCCGGGCAGGTGGGACTCCCGCCTAACGGACGGTAATTAACTGTCTAACCACCTTGTTTGAATGTTCAACAACCGTTTCCAGCTGAGCTGTAAGTAATTCCTAATGTAAAGGACCTTAGGTTTGTATAGTTAGGAAAAATACAATTTCCTTTAAAAAAATGCGATTTTTCCTTTTTCCTTTTTGGTTGTACACTGTGTGTTTTGCAATTTGTAAACCATCAGTCAAATGAACTTTCTTGCAAGGAATCACCTCCACTCTGACTACAGGTGCTAGTTTAGAGTGGGTGGTGTATGCCCCGTGTTAGAAAGCTTCTAAAGCTTCTTTCTGTGCGCCTTTACTTTTGGGATAGGGCAGGGAGTCTCGATCGCCACGGGCGATTGATTTCACAGGCACGGCTGTCACTAAGTGCCATTCCCCTAGACTCAAGGATTTTTTGTGTTGTCTCTCTCTAAGCTTTTGAGCTTTCTTTGAGTTGAATTCTCTTTCTGTCTCTGAGAGAAGTAGTGCATTGACCCTTCATGCAACTAGTTTGGTCCTCATTTTCTTATAAGTAATTATACAGCTATGCTTTTCTACTCATGCAGCAGCAAAAAATTTGAAGTTTGCGGTAGCGATTCATTTGTTTTTTAGTGTAGGTAACTACCCAGCCCTCTATCAGGGAACAATAGGTATAACAAAACAGGAAATCACTTCTTTTCTGCTGACGTTCGAAGGAATATCAAATGTTTGGGCGGTTTGGTTTGAAGATTTTTCATTGCTTTTTCCAAGAATTTGGTGATGTACTGATTGTTTTGGTAGCTTTTCAGCTCAGTTTAGTTAGGGTTACTGCAGTTTGTGATTCATTATACAGGCAGTCCCCGGTTTACGACGGTTCCGGCTTACGACGTTCCGAGGTTACGACGCTTTTCAAATATATTCATCAGAAATTATTTCCTGGCTTACGACGCATGTTCCGGGGTTACGACGCGTCGTACGCCGATCCGACGGAAGAAATATGGCCCCAAAATGGCAGAATAATCATAATTTGAAGGTTTTTTTGATGTAAGACTCAATAATAATGCAGTTTACATCGTTTTCAATGCACCCAGAGCATTAAAAGTAAGGTTTTCTTATGATTTTTGACGATTTTCGACGATGTTCCGGCTTACGACGATTTTCGGGTTACGACGCGGCGCAAGAACGGAACCCCCGTCGTAAACCGGGGACCGCCTGTATTTGATTCTAGTTCATCAAGTATTAGATATAGATATTGTAGGGAGGGTTGCAATACCTGGATGACAAAAGTGACCTACAGTAGTCATACGATCTGTGCAAAATGTAGATGACAAGAGTGTTAGAAAGATCTTACTTGTGCTGAATGCAATGGATGGGATGAGAAGAAATGGAAAGTTTTGAGGTCTCATTTGGATAAATTGGATAGGGATAGGGAGAGGAAGGTGGCTGCTAGAGCCGAAGGTAGGGCTCAGAGCTTAGAACCTATCACTAATATTCAAGTTATGGACTATAATATTCCTTCTTCTCTTGCCCTTGCATTATCCCCCATCCTTAGTCCTCCTGATATTTTACCATCAACTCCTGTTCCTAGCTCCTATACAGTAGCTCCTCGGTATACGAATTTAATTCATTCCAAACTCCAATTTGTGTATCAAAATGTTCGTATATCAGTCCGAATACTCCTATAAGGAATAACGGGAATTCAATTAATTCGTCCCACACCCAAGAATTTCCCCCATATCAACCCTTTGTACCCACTTTAATACAGTTATTTTAAGCACATGCACAATACAGTCTATCGTTTATGATAACCATATTCAACAAAATAAATGAAATAATAAAACATTTCACAATAAAGTTTTAAGATAAAAGATGAACGAAATTATGTCACTGCGGTGATGCACAACTGACTTGAGATAAGGGAGGGAGCATTTAGTTAAGAAGGGAAGGAGAAGAGACAGTAAAAACATTACTGTACTGTATGTATGTAAAAGCAGTAACAATTCACATAAAAAAAAAGAATAAATTTCACAATGATACAATATAAAAACAGTCAAATGCAATACAGTAACAATAAAAAATTGAAAGAGAATCTTACCTTGAGCGAGTGTTCGGGACAGCGCTAGTGAAGGCAGTAGAGAGGTGAGGGAGGGGATGGCGGTGGGTTATCGGGTGGGAGACCTGGGTGCACTTCCCACTGACTTCCCAGATGTGCCACTGGGACTGGGCTCAGTTTATTTTTCTTTTTCACTATGTTTTGCCTGTTTGCTTTCACTTAAACTTGATTCGCCCGAATCGCTTCTTTTTGTTACAGTAAAATACTTATCGAGTGACACTTGCCTTTTGCGATTTTTTAGTACTCTGTATAAATAACTCATCCCCATATTATCAAACAAACTGGCACCACATTCTGCTTCTGAGTGTCTTGGATTGTTTGTTTCTACCGATTTCTTTATATTTTCCCACATTTCACACCACTTCCTGATTTCTGTGGATGACATTGGCGAAGTCAGCACCTCATCCTCGGATGAAGAAAGTTCCTCTAACTCACATCTCTTTGTTTCTTTGAGAATCTCTTTCAATTCAGCCACTGTCAACTCCTCGTCGTGTACGTCAATCAGTTCGTTTATGTCTTCATGGTCTACCTCTAACCCCATGGTTTTGCCAAATGACACGATCTCCTCTACAGTTTGGTCCTCATGGACGAAACCTTCAAAGTCATGTTCAAGAACGCAGTCAGGCCATAGTTTTCTCCATGCAAAATTGAGCATTCTTTTTGTGACACCCTGCCATGCTTTATTAATGAGCTTTAAGCACCTGATGATATCAAAATGCTCCTTCCAAAACTCCTTAAGGGTCAGGTTCGTAGCTTCGGCAACCTCGAAGCATCTTTGAAACAGAGCCTTAGTGTAGAGTTTTTTAAAGTTGGATATGACCTGCTGATCCATGGGCTGGAGTATGGGGGTGTTATTGGGAGGGAGGAGCACAACGTCGATGAAGTCAAACTGTCCGTCCAACAGCTCGCGATCTTTCATGCCCTTCGGATGGGCAGGTGAGTTGTCCATTACAAGTATGGCTTTGAGCGGCAATCCATTGTCTTCTAAAATAACTTTTTATAGTTGGGCAGGACACTTTGCAAAAATTGCAAAAATATGATGCGATAAAGTTAACCAAAGTCTTAACCACAAGCACAAACATGAACTTAAGGTACGATTTAGACTAGTGCGGATCAACGAGTTTGTGTCAGGGTCACGAGGTAAATGAGGTAGATTAAGGACTTTTCCAAACCTACTTTGACATTTTAAAAAAGAGAACCATCATCCCAATTGTTTTATTGCCTTCCCACTATGTATCCATCTGTCCCTGCATCCACATGGCCCTCCCCCCATAATCCAGGGCCAAGGGGATCCCGTCTCCCCCCCCCCACAATCCCAGCCGGCCACGCGTGAGATTGCACAAAACAGCTCGTAAATAGAATTTGTAGCTCGCATATGAAACAGAATTTTTCGAAAATTTTACTTCGTATAACGAAAACACGAATAACGAATCATTCGTACCCCGAGGAATCACTGTACTTCCAAAGCCGATGCCATCGCCAGCCTTGGGTGTAAGTTTGACCACAAATTTGATCTTGTGGTCAATACTGTGTCTAAATTAGGTGAATCGCTTAAGGTCCATGTGAGCGAAGTGCATAGTATTAAGCAAGTGCCAGTGCCAGTGTCAGTGCCAGACGAAGGTCACTGTCACACTCCCCTGTACCTGGGAGTGGACATACCGGAGGGCCAAGGGAGGTCAGCAGGGTTGGCCCATTGGTAGTTTCCCCCTCAACCAATTCGGTGGTTCAGGTTCTGACAGCCGTTGGAAAGGCGTCACTGTTAGTGCTCACCAGTTATCATCTGACTCTGATCTCTCCAGTCCGGATAAGAGACGTTTTTTGCACTTTCTGGGAAAATCTCGTTCCTTGAAGAGAAGCCATGGTAGAGAGACCATTCCCATTTCTTTGAAGCGTGCTAGAGATCCTTCACTCAATCCGCAACTAGGTTGCAGTATGTGGCGCAGCCTGGTTCATCATTGGCCCGAGCATTCCCATGCAGAATGTCAGTGTTTGGCGCCCTAGCGCAAATACAAGAAGACGTCCTGCCTACCTTTAAGGTGAGAGCACATGAAAT
The DNA here is from genome assembly GCA_039081455.1 of Macrobrachium rosenbergii. Taxonomy (NCBI): domain Eukaryota; kingdom Metazoa; phylum Arthropoda; class Malacostraca; order Decapoda; family Palaemonidae; genus Macrobrachium; species Macrobrachium rosenbergii. The sequence goes on from JANJGK010000049.1 coordinate 22,063,457, forward strand.
CAGGGCTGTCACCACTTCTTTTGCTTTTAGGCATATGTTGCTCTCGGCCATCCTCCAGTCAGCATACTGGAAATGCAACTCCATTTTTGCCTCACACTATTTGAGGGAAATAGAAACGACGTTTGAAAATTGCAGTACCTTAGGTCTGTTATCGGCGGCTGGCGCAGTGTTTTGGGGGAAGAATCATAGGAAGCACCCCTTCCTATCTGCAACTTCTTCACCTTGATCTTTGGGTGTTGAGTTTTTTTTGGGGATCCTGGGGCGTACTTGTACCTGGAGTGCCCATCAATCTGTGGTAGTGGTAGGATGGTTTTTAATTTTTATTGTTGTCGGTGTAGGTAACAACTTTATTTGGTCTTTTATCAACTTTATTTGGTCTTTTATCAATTTTATTTGGGTCTTTTATATTTTGGTACTGTGCCCAGGGCAAGGGCAGTTTTTTCTCTGTTGTTTCATTGGTGTTCGGAAAACTCCTTCACTCCAAACCCTCCCCCCCCCCAAAGTAGCGACTTCTCATGGCTATACCGCTAAATCGCTACAGGTCAAAATGAGCACTGACCAAAGGCAATACTGTACAATACTGTACTGTAATCACCTGCTGTAGCTCTCTTACCAGGTAAGGATACAACAAGCATTTTATCAGTGCTAACAGATTTTTATGTTGCAAATTCATCTTCATAACTGAATGTTTTTGGAACAGAATATGCCCATTTATTCCACCACCTATCATTGTGGGATACAACTCTGTAATAACTTGGTAAGTTACTTATATGAAAATGGTATTGTCATGATAAAATTGTTTCATATACAGTATACTTACCAAGTAATTACAAGATCAGAGCCTTCCCTCCTCCCCTCTAATGGACATTCAGCACGAGAGAAGTGATTGTCTCTATTTTGTTGTACCTATTGTTTCCTGACAGAAGGTGGGGTAGTTACCTACACTAGAAAACAAATGAATCGCTACCATAAACTTCAAATTTTGTACATATAACTTACCTGGTAATTATATATATAGCTGTAGTCTCTGACGTCACGGCAGAAAATTGAAAATCGCGGCAGCGCTAATGAATGGTCACGTGATACCCCTTCCCACCGCCCTCTACAGGTGAGTGAGAGGAACCATAACCCAAACTCTTCATATGTTTCTGCCGTGTGGTACCGGTAAGACCGGTGCAGCTTAGCAGAGAATTATTGCTGATTCTTTCGTTGGACATTGTTGGTGATGTACAATTGTTTGATTTGAATCTTTGGCAGACATTGTTTGTGCTTAGCTTTTTTCATCCCCGCCTTCCTTATTTAGCATTATGTCGGACACTGGTCCCTCGGTGTATAGGTTTTGTAGCAAGGGCTGCAAAACTAGATTAGGGAAAATTACCATTGACCCTCATTCTGTGTGTTCGGGGTGTAGAGGACAGGTTTGTTCGGTATCGTTAACCTGTGAAGAATGTAAGGATTTGTCAGGGGAAGAATGGAAGATTTTAAATGCTTATCTGAGAAGGCTTCAAAAAGAGAGAGCTAGAAAAGCTTCAGCTAGGACTACCTCTTTATCCTCCCGTGATAGTCAGGATTTATCTTTTTTGGTTACTAACCCTGATATTCCTTCTAACAAATCTCCTATCCCAGACCCTGTTATTCCCGAACCCGATACCGTGGCCAGTCTTAAGACGCAGATGGATGCGCGTTTTAGTGTGATGCTTGCTGCCATGGAGCGGATGAGTAAGTCTTTGGTAGTAAGAAGTGCAGTGTCTTGTGATAGTGCAGTGGAGGAGCTGGCTGTTCGGCCCACTCATTCTCCTAGGCCTGGACCTCTGTCAAACTCCCCAGCACCAGGGAGGAGGCAAGTCGAAAGCCCAAGGGAGGTGAGTGGGACCTGCCCCCGAGCAGTTGGCCCCTCAAGCAGTCCTGTTGTCGCTTCCCAGGATGCAGATGTTAGCCATAGAAAAGGCACATCAAGGAGGTGTATGTCTTCGAATATGTCGAGTGAGGATTCGCCTAAGAGAGGTTGGCGCCGTAAAGATGTCTCGAGACCATTCAAGAGGTCTAGGTTGGCATCTCCTTTGGCAGTTCCCAAGAAAAGAGTGGCGCTTCAAGATCAACCTCCTTCGTGTAGTTTTTGGGAGGAGCCCGAATGTTTTTCGCATTCCGTCGATTCGGGAGACGAGAGGCATGTGTTGGAAGCGCGGAGACGCTTGCGTAAGAAGAGTGTGGTGTTGTCTTCGCCTGTTGTTGCTGCTTCTGGCTCGATTGCTGCATCTAGCGCCACGCGCCATGCGCCATCCTTCGTTTCGCCTGGCTCATCGCGCCATACGCCACGCTACGATCCTCCTGGCGCCATGCGCCAAGCGCCAAAAATTGTTTCTCCTGGTGACTCTCGTCAAGCTCCAACACCTGCGGTCACCGTGCCTCGTTCAGTTCCGCATTCTCCTTCTTCCGCCTTGCCTCAAGATTTGTTTTTGGCGGAAATGAATAGGAAGCTTGATAGTATTCTCGGCTTTATGGAAAAAAGTGATCCTTCCATGAACGAACTGCAAGTTGCTTCGATTTCAAAGGATGCTCCTTCATCGAATGTGCGGCTTCCTACGAGCGATCCTGTGCTGCATTCTCCTCGGAAGACGAATCTTCCTCCATCTAGATCCTTGGCTCTTTCTCCAATTTCTGGTGGTGATGTTGCTTCGGAATCGGAGGCGGAGGTACAACCAGAGAAAGAGAAGCCTTTATCGAGCTATAAGCAACTGCTTCAGTATTTTCTGGAGAATTTTCCGGATTCCTTTTCACCAGTATCTCCAGCTTCTCCGGAATCTCAATACGCTCGTGATAATAGGACAGACACTTTGCTGGCTACCAAATTAGTTCTTTCTATTTCGGCCAAGAAAGGATTGAAGAAAATGGAGGAGTGGCTTGCAGAGAAGAGGGAACAAGGGAAGACTGTGTTTGGTTTTCCCCCTTCGAAATTGTCGTCTCGTCGTGGTGGTTGGTACGAGACTGGAGAATCTTTCTCGTTGGGAGTAGCTGCCTCCTCCCAAGGAGATTTCTCTAGTTTGGTAGATTCGGCCAGGAGGTCGGCTCTTAATTCAGCCAAAGTATTCTTTTCTACATCGGAATTTGATCACCTCTGCAAGAATGCTTTTAAGATTTTGGAAGTTATAAGTTTCCTCGATTGGTTGGTTGGAGCTCTTGGGAGGAAACTAAAAGCTTGCACCCTTCAGGACGATCAGTTCGCTTCCCTGTCCGACGTGTTAGCTTGCATCGACAGGAGCATTAGAGATGCGGCTATGGAACTCTCTTCTGTGATTACGATGGGAATTCTCAAGAAACGTGAACTATGGTGTTCTTTCACCACTAAAGGAGTCTCTCGGTCCCAGAAGTCAGCTTTGTTGTTCGCTCCTTTAGATAGGAAACATCTTTTCCCGAGGGAAATAGTATCTGAGATCGCTTCGACTCTTCAACAGAAGGCAACTCAAGACTTGCTGGCACAGTCCACCAAGAAGCCTAAACCGTTGCCTTCAACAGTTGCTCGCCCGACAGCATCGATGGATAAATCTCAAGGTCGGCCCTTTCGTGGAAGAGCCCCTGCTTAATCGTTTCCCAGATCGAGAGGGAGAGGTCGTTTTGTACCTAAAGCGATCAAACCCTCTGACAAGAAGTGAGAGCGCCTCCCTTCATTCACCAGTAGGAGCCAGACTGTCAGCTTTCTGGACAGTCTGGGAAGAAAGGGGAGCAGAACCTTGGACAGTCTCGGTTTTAAAGGAAGGCTATTCAGCCCCATTCTTGAAGGACCCTCCTTTGTCCAGGGAACCAGTGGTCTTAATGGCTTATTCTCTAGACTCAGAGAAATGTTGTGCTCTAGAGAAAGAGGTGTCAGCTTTGCTAGAGAAAGAAGCAATAGAGAAAGTTCTCCCCCCTTTCTCCCCAGGATTTTACAATCGTCTCTTTGTAGTACCAAAGGCGTCAGGAGGCTGGAGGCCAGTTCTAGACGTGAGCGCTTTGAACCTGTTTGTCAAGAAGACAAAGTTTGTGATGGAAACCACTCAATCAATGCTGTCATCCCTTCTTCCAGGAGATTGGATGGTATCCATCGACCTCCAGGATGCGTATTTCCACATCCCGATCCATCCTGCTTCGAGGAAGTTCCTTCGCTTTGTGTTCAAAGGCGAAGTGTTTCAGTTCAGGGCAATGTGCTTCGGCCTCTCGACGGCCCCCCAGGTATTCACCAGAGTTTTGTCATCAGTGGCGAAGTGGCTACATCTGTTGGGGATCAGAACAGTTTTTTATTTAGACGATTGGCTCCTGCGTGCGAAGACGAAGAAAAGGTGTGTGAAGGATTTGGAAAAGACTCTTCATCTAACCGAAGAACTGGGACTACTGGTAAATTGGCAGAAGTCACATCTGGTACCATCTCAAGAATTAGTCTATTTGGGAGTTCAGATGAACTCAGTAGTTTTTCAGGCTTCTCTGTCGGTGGAGAGGGTAGAGTCGTGCCTGTTGAAAGTGCGAGATTTTCTGAAGAAGACCCAGTGCTCGGCCAACGAGTGGATGAGCCATCTGGGGAAGTTGTCTTCCGCAGAACAGTTTGTGAGTTTGGGGAGACTACATCTAAGGCCCCTTCAGTTCTTTTTAAGAGAAGTCTGGGACAGGAAGAAGAGCCCGGACTCGTTTGTTTTTCAAATCTCAGAGGAGATAAAGGCAGACCTCAGTCGGTGGAACTCTCCAGAGAAACTTCAGGAAGGAATTTCACTGTTCCCAAAGAACCCCAACCTCATCTTGTGTGCAGACGCTTCAGATCTAGGATGGGGAGCCACGTTAGGCAAGTTGGAAACAGCAGGCCGATGGAAGGGAGAACAACTTCGGTGGCACATCAATCTGAAGGAATTAAAGGCCATTCATTTAGCCCTTTTAGAATTTTCGAAGGTGGTAAGGAACCAGGCAGTGATTGTCCAATCAGACAATACAACAGCTCTTGCATACATAAAAAAGCAAGGAGGGACCCACTCGTTCTCGCTATACCTGGTAGCGAGAGATCTTCTGTTATGGGCGAAAACGAACCAAACGACGTTGATGACAAGGTTCATTCCAGGGAAGCTCAATGTGAGGGTAGACGAGCTAAGCAGGAGCTTTCAACTACTCTCAACAGAGTGGATCTTAAATCAAGAAGTTTGCCTCCAACTGTGGAATCTATGGGGTCGTCCTCTCATAGATCTGTTTGCCACCAAGAAGACAACTCAACTGCCTCTTTATTGCTCTCCAGTGCCGGACGAGGGGTCAGTCTTCGTGGATGCAATGCTGATGGACTGGTCAGGTCTGGACCTTTACGCCTTTCCTCCGTTCAAGATGTTGAGAGCAGTTCTAACAAAAATGTTGTCCCACAAGGACGTGCGAATGACACTGGTTGCTCCATTTTGGCCAGCAAGGGAATGGTTCCCGGACTTGATAAGTCTTCTCGTAGACTTCCCGAGGCTTTTACCACCGAGAGTAGATCTACTCAGATAGCCTCACTTCCGAAGATTTCACGGAGGTCTATCCGCTCTTCAGCTAACTGCGTTCAGACTGTCGAATGTTGCCTCAGAGCTAGAGGTTTTTCGAGGAAGGTCTCTAGAGCCATCGCTATAGCTCGCATTCAGTCCTCCACAGCAGTTTATCAAGCTAAGTGGTCAGTCTTCAGAGAGTGGTGTAGGAAGACTGGCACATCATCTTCTAAGACCACTCTAGAAGAGATCGCAGACTTCCTCCTGTATCTGAGTGTGGATAGGAAGCTGTCTTCGTCTTCGATCAAGGGCTACAGAGCAATGCTTTCGACAGTCTTTAGGCATAAGGGCCTGGATATTTCAAATGATAAGGACTTGTCAGATCTTATCAGATCGTTTGAAGCATCCAAGAATTCCAGAGAGAGATTGGTTTCCTGGAATTTAGATGTGGTCTTGAAATGGCTTGTGGGCAGTAAGTTTGAGCCATTATCGTCTTGCTCTTTCAGAGACCTTACGAGGAAGACAATCTTCTTGGTAGCTTTGGCTACAGCAAGGAGAGTCAGTGAGTTACACGCCCTAGATAAGAGAATTGGGTTTTCTAGGGGTAAGGCAGTCTGTTCTTCATGTTGAGTTTTTTGGCAAAGAATGAGACACCGTCTAAGCCTTGACCGAGATCCTTTTCGATCCCTGGTCTCTCGGATTTGGTGGGACCAGATGAAGAAGAAATACTTTTATGCCCAGTAAGAGCATTAAAAGTATATTTCGAAAGGACTCAAGCAGTGAGAGGTCCCTCTCCTAATCTTTGGTGTTCTGTGAGGGATCCGAGTAGGCCTCTTTCGAAGAATGCTCTTTCCTTCTTTATGAGAGACCTGATTGTAGAAGCTCATAACCAGGTAGAAGATGTGCAGCTTCAAATTTCTAAAGTTAAAGCACATGAGGTGAGAGCGGTCTCAACCTCTTTGGCATATAGGAGGAATCTTTCCTTAGATTCAATTATTCAAGCTACATTTTGGAAATGTAGGTCAGTGTGCGCGTCTCATTATTTGAGAGAGGTTGAGACAATATATGATGGATGCAGTACGTTGGGACCGTTTGTGGTGACTGGCACGGTGTTGGGTAAGGGAATAAAGGAAGTCGATCCTTCTTTGTGATGCTTTCTCTTGCTTAAGGTTAGCGTTGTTGTTTTCTGGGATGTCTGGGGTACATTGTGACTAGGAGTACCCAACATTCTTACATATTGGGTAATATTTTTAAAGTGCAGGTTATTGGTGACACCCCTTTGTGTTTTCGTGTACTGTGCCCTGGGCAGGGGCATTTATTTGGTTGGTTGTTGTTGTTGTTGTTGTGGTTCCCCAGACTCTGTTATGCCAGGAAGCCTGCACCGCGCAAGAAGGACACCACGCTTACTGGATCTGACCATAACTGTGTGGTAGTGTGGATGTTGTGTTGTTGTCTAAGGGCTGCCAAGTTAGGGCAATCTACTAAGAGATGTGTAATTGTGTGGGGACTAACTTGGCAGAGTGGACATATGTCTGTTTGGGTGTTGTCTATGCGGTGTTTGTAGGTGTTTAGTGATTGGTGATGACCACAGCGAAGTCGAGTCAGGTGTACTCTCTCCAATCTTGAGAGCTGTGTTTCTGTACTGCTTATGTTGGGTGGGGGGGTGCCGAGTATTTTGTTGTTGGGAAGGTTATTAAGTGCTTGTCTGGTGAAGTGAGTATGGATGTGCTTTTTGTTTTGTGTGCTGTTTGTGGGTGGTGGTATAGAATTCAAGATATCTGTATAGTGTCTGTGTGGTGTATTCACTATTTGCCTGTGTGTTGGAGGGTGGTCGTGAAGGTAATAGCATGGGCTGTTTGTGTTGTTTATGACCGATGCCAAGAATTGTGTGCCTCTCATGTCTAAGTGTTGCCTGATGGTGAGAATCTTGGTTTCGGCGTGTAAGTGTTCTATTGGTGTGGATTGTGTACTGCCAAGGATGATTCTCAGAGCTGTGTTTTGTATTATTTGTAGTTTGTTTAGTTGTGTGTTGGATATGGCAGGGTGCCAGGCTGGGCTGGCGTAGTTTATTATGGAGCGGATGTATTGTTTGTATACTGTGATGAGCGTTTCTTTTTGTTGTCCAAATGTTGTGCCTGTTGGTTGGTTATCATGCATAGTCCACGGTGAGCACTCGACTGGCATGTAGCCCTCTAGCACTTAACCCTCAGGTCTATATACCTAGTTGGTGCAAGTTGAGGATAGCAGATTAAGAGGCAGTATCCATCAAATCAGCTACCTCAACAGGTAAGGAACCATCATTGTGTTTTTTATTTTCACAATTGTCTAGACTTTTTCATATTAGCTGCCATGGCCCACCTCCATCAAGGTGCCAATCAGCTATATATATAATTACCAGGTAAGTAATATGTACAAAAATGTATTTTTATAATAAAATGAGGTTTTGTACATACTTACCTGGTAATTATATAATCAAAGCCCACCCTCCTCCCCTCTCAGGGGCAGGTATGGCATAAACATATGAAGAGTTTGGGTTATGGTTCCTCTCGCTCACCTGTAGAGAGCGGTGGGAAAGGGTATCACGTGACCATTCATTAGCGCTGCCGCGATTTTCAATTTTCTGCCGTGACATCAGAGACTACAGCTATATATATAATTACCAGGTAAGTATGTACAAAACCTCATTTTATTATAAAAATACATTTTTTAGCTGCCACACGAGTAGAAAAGTATAGCTGTGTAATAACTTGGTAAGTATATATGAAACTTAATTTTATCACGAAAATACCATTTTTGTGTTCTACAAATCAGTTTTTATGGGCTGCAATGAGTTTGGAATGTTCTCCCTGCTTTTGTATGGTCATATGACTTGAGTAACAGGTACTTCAAACCTTCTCACTGCAATCCTTTGGAATAGCACATAGAGGAGTTTACATAGCTTGTTTGCACAGACCATTGGCATTCATTGCCCATCCTATGGGTCAGGTTAGATGTGCCAATAGTCCAGGGGTGTTCTCCCTATCTTTCCTTGGTCAGGGGACCAGGGTGATAGGAAAACACTTTGATTCTTCCCCAGCGATCTTTCGGGATCACATGGAAGGGTTTGTGCTGTTTGTTTGTGTTGCTTGTTCAGCCTTTTGGCCTCTGGCACTTTTTGGGGCTCTCAGAGAGGGGCTAGCTCAACCTGGCCGTGCAGCTTGGGCCTTTTGGAATGAAGTAAAAGCTGCAGCAGGTTTGATGCAGTTGACTAACAGCACCTGTCTTTGCCAAGCAGTGTCCTACAGGCTTTATAAGGCACTGTGGTTGAGCTTTCATGTTTAAATGGCTTTCTCTTCTTTGGGACAGTGATGTTTCCAGATTTCATCAGAATTTGGAGTTTCGTCTCACCTTTAGTCACTCAACCATTCTGGGAGAAGTGGTAAGGGGAAGAAGAGAAGGGGGAATGCGTGGGCGGCATTCTTTCCCTGCAGCTGCCAGTCGTAAGAGAGTTCTGGTCTCTTTTGAGTTCCAGACATCGCTTACACTTTTCCGGTCCATTTCGTCACGTTATTCTCTACTCACAATAGGACTTCACTGTAGGGGTGTGGGCAATGCCGAAGATTGGCGCTAAAAGCCAAAGGAGAGCTACTTCTCTTTTTCAAGGTACTAAATGGATGGGTATTTTTCAGTTACACGTACATTGGTTATCTCAGAATTCCTCAACTTTACTTTCTGGGAGAAAGGGCTTTCATTCAGGACTTGAAGTTGTCTTCCCCCAAGATCTAATAGAGTCTATATTGATGCCAATTTACACTCTTTCTTGAGGTATACTGGATGTATTGCGGTATTGGTTTGTCCTGGCAAACTTCTTGTAGTTTTGGCCATAGGACAACCTTCTTTCTTGAGTTTAATGTTGATGAACTTCAAGATTTTTATCCTCTTTCCCAACTAGAGAGTGAGCACCTGGGTTGCTGGTTTATGACAGCAACGAAAGTCCTTTCTGCAGGATTCTTGCATCAGCAAACTTGGGAGGTTGCGCACAAGTTCCTGTTTTATGAGAGACAACTCGCTTGGTGATGACACCATTCTTTAGTTCCCCTGTTGTCTATGTGGTGGCATTTCTGAGGACAGCATCACCTTTCCTAACTTAAAGTCTCAAGAAGTTGTGTTCTCAGGGGATTGAGACTATGGCAAGATGACGGGAACTCTACATGGGAGTGCCACTAGGTTCTTTACTCCAGGAATGCTTTCATGAGGGGTAGGATGCACACCTGGGCATTGCTCAGATTGGTGAGTCTCATGTTAAGGCTGATGTTCAGATACCTTTTGACACCAGCTCTACTATCAGACAGGTCACAGGGATATTGGTCCCTAAACACGTGTATGGCAAAAAAGTTGTGTGATCTTTCTAGGGTCCAAGCTTACATCTGGCTACCGTTCAGCACAACAGGTAGCTCTGGGGTTCTTTCTTCTCCCAGCTTGCTTTGGTGTAAGCATGGTGAAAGGCTTCTTTCCTGGAAGGCATTCTCAAACCTTGTATCCTTATCACCACTTGGCCTTTTAGTAAATAATCAACAGCAGGTTGATTTCTTCTTTTCTTGGAAAAATCTAGGACTTCCCATGTGTCCATGGCAAGTAACACCCAGACTTGCTAGCTCTGTGGTTCGAGATCCTAAAAGATATTCCTTTCTAGTTAAACTTTGGATCCAGCCACTCAGAGTTTGGTATCTCTGGCATTGAGAATTCTGGAACTTTACGCATGGATGTCTCTCAGCAGCCTCTCCCCTAACGAGAAGGTTCTCTCCTTGTTCTCCATAGGAGTTCTCTTGATACTTTCATTCCTGTAGTGGCTGTTTTTTAAGACTAGAATCATCTCCAATTATTGGTACTAGAGGCAAGGTATCTCTCTGGTCAGAGCTGCTTGCCAGCAGGTAATGTTGTTCTCACCTACCTTCGGTGCATAAATAATGTGTGGTCTGTGAGTGCCACCCTAGCAGATTAACTAGCTGCAATACTAGTGCTTGATGGCAAAAACCTTTTTGTTGGTTTCTGTATAGCATTCATTTATTCCAATATTTGTGTGCTGGACCTCATAAAGTGCTTCACAGTATTTGCTATGCAAGTTAAATAAAATAAAATGGAAAGACAGCAATCATATATAGACTGATTTAGTATTTAGGAGCCTAGTTTCTGTTTAGGTAGGTATATCCAATACAGTGTTTTTTCAGGAATTTTGAAGTTAACAACCTGGATGTATTGTAAATTATGTAAATATAAAAAACTAGTAGTAAATAAAGCTTTAGGGTAAGTAGTAATTGTTTGTTTGTTCGTGAGACTTACCTGTCAGATATATATATATAGCTGTATTCTCCGAAGGGACCGACAGAAATTAAAAAACTTACGGCACACGTAGTGGGGCCAGGTGGTTAGTACCCATTCCCACCGCTGGGAGGCGGGTATCAGGAACCATTCCCATTTTCTATTCAGATTTTCTCTGTTGCCGGTATTGTCAACACCTGTTGTCAATACCTCCGTCGTTGGATTTCGAAAACTTTTCCACTTGAGTATTCTGATTGTCTTTTGGTTTTTGACTTTGGATTTGTGGATAGGCATACGTTTTTGTGGACTGTTTTGATTTTGGTTTTGGCTTTTCTTTGAACACTATGTCTGGTTCTAGTTCTGCTAGTTTCAGGGTGTGTGTTGTGAAGGAGTGCAAGGTGAGGCTACCGAAAGCTTTGGTAGACCCTCACACAGTATGCATGAGTTGTAGAGGGCATGTCTGTTTGTTGGATGATCGCTGCAAGGAGTGTGAGTCTTTGCCTGATTCCGATTGGAAGGTTTACGACTCTTATGTACGCAAGTTAGAGCGTGACCGTATCAGGAGGTCTTCCTCCAGGAGTGTGTCTGCTGGTGGGAGTCAGGGTATTAATTTGTCACCTGTTAACCCTTCTAATGCTTCACCTTTCCCTGTAGTGTCGCCTTTGGACCCTGTGATTGCGTCTGTGGAAGGTAATGCCCTTGCGCAGATTTTGAACTCCATTCGTGGTTTGGAGTCGAAAGCGCTGGCGATTGAGAGTGTAGTGAAGTGCAGTGATCCCCCTAGTGTTGTGGAGGGGGCGTCAGATCGGCCCTATAATGCCTCTAGGCCTGGACCTCTGCCGAACTCCCAGGACTCAGGGAGTGGGCATGTCGAAAGCCGCAAGAGGGTTACGGGGACCCCCCACCGATCTGGCGTCCCTTCGGCAGGCCATGTTGTCGTTTCCCAGGCTGCCAAGGATCGTGCTCGCGCACGCGTCCTTAAGGATTACTTCTCATCCTCTGAGGCGCCCCCTCCACGCAAGGGGTCGTGTTCTCGGGTGGACTCTCGAGCTTTCAAGAGAAGCTTCGCAGAGGAGGACGCTTCTCCTCCTCTTTCTCGAGCACTTGTTTCTTCTCCTGAGTGGTTACACGAGTTGCCACCGCAGAAGAGGGCCAGGACTTCTTCCGAGGAGGACGTTTTTGAGCGTCCCAGTCGCCCCAAGAAGAGAGCTGTCATCGCCCATGGTAGAAGGAGGAGGACGTCCCCTTCCCCCTCTTCTTCTCATAAGAGCAGCCCTTCTCCTGAGAGGGAGTCTTCTCCTTCGAAGCGTCTTCTCCAGAACATGCAGCGGCAGTTGGCTTCCCTTCTTGCTGCAAAGGAGTCTGAACCTCGTAGGCGCCGCAAGGATTTGACGCTGCCCGTTAAGAGGTCTAAGAGGTCTCCCTCTCCTGCTCTTCGTTCGTCTCTCTCTCCTGCGAGTTCTCCTGGTTGCCCTCATCATTCGTCGGATCGTCGGGTTTCCTTGCCTCGTCGTGACGCTCTTCAGGCTGCTGATCCTGACTTTTCTCTTGCTGGTCAGGACGCCCCTCTTGCAGCTCGGCAAGACGCTCGAAGGGATTCGCGGCAAGACGTTCGGCATGACGCTCGTCTGGCTTCTCATCACGCTCTTCAGTACGCTCTTCAGGACGCTCGGCAAGACGCTTCTCTCCCCTCTCGTCTAGCCTCTCTTCAGGACGCTCGTCAGGACGCTCGGCAGCATTCGAGGCAGGACGCTCGGCAGGACGCTTCTGTGCGGGACGCTTCTGTGCGGGACGCTCCAGAGTTTTCTTCTGCTCTTTCGCGCAAGAAGAGGTCTCCTTCCCGAATCGGACCTCAAGGTCTTAGTCTTCCTCAATTTCCGGAAGGCTCTCCTGTCGCTCCCATCGAAGAGGGAGAGTTGTCTCATGAGTCGGACTCTGCAGAGCAGGAACAGCCCCCTTTGTCGTCTTCATCGGACTATCAGGTTTTGGCCAGTATGCTGAAGGAATTATTTCCTGATAAATTTCAGCCTTCTGCTCCTCTCTCTCCCCCTTCGCAGTTAGCTTCGTCGAAGGTGAGGAAATCGCCCGGCTTCCTTCAGATGAAGACATCGCTCGCTACCAAAAAAGCCTTCAAGAAAGTCAATTCGTGGATGGAAGATCGGAAAACTCAAGGCAAATCTTCCTTTGCCCTACCTCCGTCTAGATTGTGCGGGAAGGCTGGGATATGGTACGGGACTGGAGAAGAAATTGGCTCCAGAGTCCCTTCTTCTTCCCAAGGCGACTTCGCGAGTCTCGTCGACGCTTCAAGGAGGGCTCTCCTTTCTTCAGCTAAGGTGACCTGGACGCTTTCGGAGACTGACCATCATCTTAAAGGCCTTTTTAGGACTATGGAAGTCTTCAACTTTTTAGATTGGTGCTTGGGGGCCTTGGACTTGAGGACTCGGAGTCCAGACTCTATCTCTCTGGGGGAGCTGTCCAGTGTGCTGTCGTGCATGGACAAGGCCGTCAGAGATGGCGCGGATGAACTGGCTGCTCACTTTGGTACGACCCTCTTGAAGAAGAGGGCTTTATACTGCAATTTTGCAGCAAAGTCGGTTTCTCCTGTGCAGAGGGCGGAATTGCTTTTCACCCCTCTTTCTAGCCATCTCTTCCCCCAGCCGCTAGTCAAGGATCTCTCCTCCAGCCTTAAGGAGAAGGCTACACAAGACCTCCTCGCGCAGTCTTCCAGACGTCCTAATGTCCCGTCTACATCTTCTCAGGGACTAGCCGCCAAGAGGCAGAAGCCCTTTCGTGGCAAAGCTTCCTCCTCAAAATCCTTTCCTCGAGGAAGAGGCCTCTCCAGAGGCGGAGCCCCTTCTAACCCAAGGGGCAAGAAATGACTCACCAGACCTCCAGACACCAGTAGGAGCCAGCCTTCTTTTGTTTTCGGAAGCCTGGAGAGTAAGAGGGGCGGTCTCCTGGTCCCTCAGTGTAATCGGGAAAGGTTACAGGATCCCGTTCCTCGAATTTCCCCCCCCCTGTCCTGAACTCCCAGGGATCTGTCGCCCTCTTACCGCCCAGAGGAGCAACAGATTCTTTTCCATCTGCTTGAACAGATGCTCGAGAAGAGAGCCATAGAGCAAGTCCTGGATTTGGAGTCTCCAGGATTCTACAATCGTCTCTTCTTGGTTCCAAAACAGTCAGGGGGTTGGAGACCAGTCCTGGACGTCAGCAGACTGAACCATTTTGTCGTCAAGGAGAAGTTCAAGATGGAGACGTCTCAGTCAGTTTTAAGTGCGTTAAGACCAGGCGATTGGATGGTCTCGCTAGATCTCCAGGACGCCTATTTTCATGTCCCCATTCATCCTCGGTCGAGGAAGTTTTTGAGGTTTGTCCTGGGGGGACGAGTGTACCAGTTCAGAGCTCTGTGTTTCGGACTGAGTACGGCTCCTATGGTTTTCACAGTCCTGATGAGGAACGTTGCCCGGTGGCTTCACCTAGCGGGCATAAGGATCTCGCTCTATTTAGACAACTGGCTCATTCGAGCTTCGTCGAAAGAAAGGTGTCTGGAGGACTTGCATTCAACGTTGGAGCTGACGAAGTCCCTGGGACTTCTAGTGAATTTCGAGAAGTCACATCTGATCCCTTCTCAGTCCATTCTTTACCTGGGGATTCAGATGGATTCAGTGGCTTTTCGAGCCTTTCCATCCCAGGAACGTCAGCAGCACTGATTCGAAAAAGTTTCGGCCTTCCTGGGGAAAGAAACATGCTCGGTGAGGGAATGGATGAGTCTGCTGGGGACCATTTCATCGCTGGAGAAGTTTGTTTCCCTGGGGAGGTTGCATCTCAGACCCCTCCAGTTTTTCCTTGCGGACAACTGGACGAACAAGGAGGATCTAGAGGAGACTCTCAAGATCTCTCTCTCTGCCAAGGACCATCTAAGGTGGTGGCTCAATCTTGCAAAATTGGCAGAAGGGGTTTCTCTCTCTCTTCAGAACCCCGACCTAGTGTTGTTTTCCGACGCGTCCACGTCGGGATGGGGAGCAACACTTGGGAGGGGGGAGGAAGTGTCAGGCACCTGGAAGGGGGAACAGGTGTCCTGGCACATCAATCTAAAAGAACTGGGAGCGATTCTCTTAGCTCTTCAGTTCTTCGAAAATCAAGTTGTAGGCCAGGTGGTTCAGATCAACTCGGACAACACCACAGCCCTGGCGTACCTCAAGAAAGAAGGAGGTACTCATTCTTGGTCCCTGTTCCTGATTGCAAAAGAGATGGGCCTATTCTCGACAAGTTACGCTTCTCACGCGTTTCGTAGCAGGGGTCGAGAACGTACGCGCGGACCTTCTCAGTCGGCAGCGTCAACTTCTTCCAACAGAGTGGACTCTGCACGCAGAGGTGTGTCAGGAGCTTTGGAAGCTTTGGGGGCGTCCCCTGGTGGACCTCTTTGCAACGTCAAGGACGACAAGGCTGCCTCTGTACTGCTCTCCCGTGCTCGACCCAGGGGCAGTAGCAGTAGATGCCCTCCTTTGGGACTGGAAGGGTCTGGACCTGTATGCCTTTCCCCCATTCAAGATCCTGGGGGAAGTCATCAGGAAGTTTGTGGCCTCAGAAGGGGCGAGGATGACATTAATCGCCCCCTTTTGGCCTTCAGCAGAGTGGTTCACAGAGGTCATGACATTCTTAGTGGACTTCCCAAGGACGCTTCCCATGAGAATAGATCTTCTCAGACAACCCCACTTCAAGAGGTACCACAAAAACCTTCCCACTCTGAGTCTGACTGCATTCAGACTATTGAAAAGTTGGTCAGAGCGAGGCGTTTTTCAAGACCAGTGGCTAAGGCGATTGCCAACGCCAGGAGAGCCTCCTCCAGTGCAGTGTACCAGTCGAAGTGGGTCATATCTAGGAAGTGGTGCAAGCTTAAGGGAATTTCCTTTACCACAACCTCTGTGTCCCAGATAGCCGACTTTCTGTTTTATTTGAGGAAGGAATTAAAGCTGGCAGTACCTACCATCAAAGGTTACAAAAGCATGCTGTCAGCGGATTTTAGGCATAGAGGCCTCGACTTAACGGACAACAAAGACCTTCACGATCTTCTAAGGTCTTTTGAGACTTCTAAGGTAGCTCTCCCTAAGTTGCCTTCGTGGAATTTAGATGTTCTTCTAAAATTCCTTATGTCTAAAAGATTCGAGCCTCTACATTCTGCATCCTTTAAGGACGTATCCAGAAAAACTATTTTCCTAACTGCTCTGGCGACGGCGAAGAGAGTTAGTGAACTTCAGGCTATCAGCAAGATTATAGGCTTTAGAGGCCATGATGCGGTATGTTTTCTGAGCCCTATGTTTCTTGCTAAAAATGAAAACCCGTCTTCCCCTTGGCCCAGGTCCTTCGAGATTAAGGGTTTGACGGAGATCACTGGACAGGAACCAGAGAGAACCCTGTGCCCTGTCAGGGCTCTGAAATTTTACTTACAGAGGACCCAGGATTGTCGAGGTCCTTCTAACAATCTGTGGTGCTCGGTTAAGAGGCCTGATATACCTCTTTCTAAGAATGCTCTGGTGTTCTTTTTAAGAAGCACCATTATAGATGCCCATTCCAGTGTTCAAGACTAGGATTTGAGCCTTTTGAAAGTCAAGGCTCACGAAGTGAGAGCCATTGCTACCTCAGTGGTTTTCCAGAAAAACTTGTCTCTCAATGACATTCTGGGTGCCACTTTTTGGCGAAGCAATTCTGTGTTTGCTTCACATTACCTTACTGAAGTAAAGACGTCCTACGAGAATTGCTGTGCGCTAGGGCCTTACGTTTCCGCAAGTACGATCTTGGGGGCAGAAAGCGACTCTCATCCTCTCCTATAGTTAATGGTTAGGTGTGTTTTTAAATTTAGTTATGGTGTTGTTTTTTATGGTTGTTGGGTCGCCACCGGGGGTGGTCGTCCCAGTCCTTAGTTTATGTTATGACTTCATGACGTAACTAGGCTTGGTCAGGTGGTTGTTTCGTTTGTCGCTTGCCCTCACAGTAAGGTCATATGGTCTAGTCACATTGTGGTCTTGCCCCCGTTGACAGATCATCTAGAATTCACCAGCTTTATAGGTCGCTACCTCGCTGGAGACTCTAGTAAAGCAGAAGCAGACTTGGGTGACAGTAATCACGAAGTCAGCAATGCTAACAGGTAAGGAACCAAGGCGTCAATCGCCTACATATGTTTGTTTCCTAAATCCTATTCTGTCTCTTCCCACCTCCAGTGGTGGGATTCAGCTATATATACATCTGACAGGTAAGTCTCATGAACAAAATGATATTTTTATAATAAAATAAAGTTTGTTCATACTTACCTGGCAGATATATATAATCATAGTACCCACCCTCCTCCCCTCAGGAGACAGTAGCTCTAGAAAATCTGAATAGAAAATGGGAATGGTTCCTGATACCCGCCTCCCAGCGGCGGGAATGGGTACTAACCACCTGGCCCCACTGCGTGTGCCGTAAGTTTTTGAATTTCTGTCAGTCCCTTCGGAGAATACAGCTATATATATATCTGCCAGGTAAGTATGAACAAACTTTATTTTATTATAAAAATATCATATTTACTCCCCAAGAATGTTGAACTGGACAGTTGCTCTTGCTTTACACCTCTCGATATAAAACACTAGTCCTAAGAGAAAAAAATCACAACGCAGGCAGAAAGGATGAGGGAGTTGCAGGGCTTGTCATATCTCATCTAGCCTTTGGAAGGGAGGAAATCTCTCTCATTCTCTTTCGTTCCTGAGTTTGTATCGAAAACTCAGGATCTATGTGCTTTGGACAAAAGGTTTAAGAGTTTCTTGATCCCCTCCCTCAGAGAATTCATGAGATGCTGTATTGCCCAGCTCATGCTGTTGAGTCCTATTTGAAAAGGATTCACTCCTAGAGGCAACAGTATAAACATGTTTTCATTAATATAGGTAATTACACAGAGGAGGTGTTTAGGAACACCCTATCTGGCTTTTTAGTCATCAGACTGGCCTATACTTCCTCAGAGGAGGTGGGCCTCCCTTCCCATGTGAGGGTGTATAAAGTCTGGGGTAGAATGTCTTGTTATTTCAGGCAAAAAGGGCAGATATCCTGCATAGCTTGACCCTTCTACTTCATTCTACAAGAGGG
Source organism: Macrobrachium rosenbergii (assembly GCA_039081455.1). NCBI lineage: Eukaryota > Metazoa > Arthropoda > Malacostraca > Decapoda > Palaemonidae > Macrobrachium > Macrobrachium rosenbergii. The sequence goes on from JANJGK010000049.1 coordinate 22,081,336, forward strand.
AATTTGCCCACATGTCTCTAGACACCTTGGGACTGGCTCCCAACAGTTGTGTAGTCACCTGAACTCCATTTCATTAAAGGTCAGCATTCTATCCGATGTACCTAAGGCTTGGTATAAGTTTGGAGGTGTGTAATTGGAAATACTGGGCTCCATTCCATCCATACACACTCAAGAGTAGCATCTGGACTGAAGTGCTTGCTTGAGTTAATGATTCCCTGGCATTTAGGAGTCTTACCAGGGCACTTTCAAATGTCTCAGGCTATGGATAGAGACCTTATGTATAAGACTACTATTTTCCTTTTAACTATGGCCTAAGCAACAAGTGTGGGGGAAGTAAATGGCCTGTCATATCTCATCTGGCATTCGGAAAAGTGGGTAATTCTCTCATTCTCGTATGTTCCTGAGTTTGTAATGAAAACTAAGGATCCTTCTGTACCAGGTGAGAGATTCAAGAGTTTCTCGATCCTCTCCAAGATTTTGTAGTTAGAGATCCGGATAAGATGCTGCTTTGCCTGGCTCATGCTGTTAGGTACTATTTGAACAGAACCAACTCCCAGAGGCCAGTGTGTGTGTGCCTTCGTTAGTACAGGTAAGCACAAGAAGGAAGTGTTTGGGAACACTTTCTCTTTGGTTTCACAAAGTAATCAGAAAGGCCTACATTTCCTCCAAGAAGAAGGTTAATCCCCCTTCCCATATGAGGACTCATGAAGGGAGGGGTATGTGGAATGACTAGGTTTCCTTCCATCCTTACATATTCTTTCAGTTGCAGTACTGGGTTGAAGGACTCTCTGAATTTGAACTAATACAGGAGTACACTTCAGGCATCCTAAGCTGCCTTTCAATATGAAGTCTCTTACGGGAGATGTCATGGTTCTCTGAAATTTTTCCTTACATGAGTACCCTTTCTTGCTTTTGTGGGTGCTGAGGCCCAAGGCACTATTAGACTGGCCAGCCATTTCACCAGATCAGTAGGAGGTTACAGGAGTCATAACTTCCTCAGGTTGTAAGGCAACTGGGATCATGGCAATTCCAGTCAGTTTAGGGGACTGACGTCCCTCCTAAGTAGTTAGTCTCCTATATAAAAGGCGATGGTTTTGTATTCGTGTAGGAACAAATAACAAATTTTGAGTTATTTGGATTTTTCTTAAGTATACAAAACAGACCCTTTAATATGCTTTCGCACCTCAGCTGCCCTGCTCAGTCCCTGTGGACATGGAAAAATAAGTGTGATGGTTGGTGAGTGAGGGATACTCCTCCACTCAGACCTCATCTCCACCTGTTAACCACCTTGTTACTAAGTTTTTTACCTGCTTCCAGCTCTCGCTGAAAGATACTCCTGTATAAAAGGCTGTGGTTTGTATACCTAGGAAAAATACTACTGTAATTACTTTTAAACTGAGTTATACAGTAAACCCCCGTATTCGCAGGGGATGCGTACCGTACCTACCGCAACCCCCCCCCCCCCTCCACGAATACCTAAAATCCACAAATACTGAAAACCCCTCTAAAAGCCCTTAGAACTGCCTATATTGATAGTCTGAACACAAAAAAAAAAAATCCTCTAAAAATGCTTATACCTGAGTATTTTAATAGTTCTATCACAAAAAGTGTATTTAGTCATGAAAACTATATGAAAATACAGTAATTAGTGAATATTTCTCAGTGAATACCGTGAGTGGGTGAATTTTCCGCGAATAATGTGTATATACATTCCACAGAGAAATCCGTGAATAAGTGAGTCTGCGAATAGTGAGACCGCGAATACGGGGGGTTTACTGTATTTCTTGTTGATGCTAAATATCAGCTGTGCTTACCTATTTATATTTATATCATATATAATTAAGTTTTAAGTGTAAAATAGAATACATTTGTATTTACATGCCAGTAAATAAAGGCCTAATGTTTATAAGTTTACTCTCTCTCTCTTTAGTGGTGAAGTTTGTTGTCAGCAAAAGCCTACTTTATATTAGGTGTGAAAATTACCATTTTTAATTAGCTTTTTGTTTTTTAGGCATGTGATAGGTGTCTGTCATCATCATCAAATACAAGTCAGTGGTCATTGAAATGTATTTCAAAGTGTGACCAACCATCCAGAATTAAGATATCTTTGGGATGTATAAGAAACCCTTCAGGACATGTCATGAGTACTGCTATCAAGCTTTATGTGAAGTATGTTAAAATGATGATTTATACACAATGATTAGTTAATAAATGATTTCAAGAAAGCCCTGAACTGGATGAAGAATGCATTTGTGCATTAGGGAAAGTGTAGCCTTACATAGATATCGTTATCCTTGGATATGAACTAGGACACTTGACCTAAGACATTTTACTAGACATTTGTCACTTTCGCATACTTTTTCCTATGAGATACAAACCTTTGTCTTTTATAGGAATTATCTTTAGGGAGAGCTGGTACAGTTGGTGAAGCTTGGTAATCATCAGTAAAAATTGAAAAAACAAACTTTAAATATTTTGATGTCGGGTAATATTTGGATGACATCTGAAGAGTGTTGGGGGTTAGTTTAACTTCATTTCCCTTACAATTAAGTGCTGCCCAAAGAAAATTATTATGAAACCAGTCCAAAATAAAAATCATTGGTTACCTTGTTTTTTAAATGCAATGACTGGTATCAATAGCAGCCATATGTATTTGTTCAAATGAAAATAAAAATCATCTCCTCTTATAGTTGAATATTCTTTAGTGTGAGCTGGAACAGTTGTTGAAACTTATTAACAAGGAAGTTAAATGAGGTGGGGGTGAGTGGTAGGGAATCCCATATTCACCTGCCATAATTAGATATGTACTTATTCTTTCTACCACCAAGTATGGAAGTCCTACTTCATTCTTCTCTGTCTGTCTGTTGAAACTTCCATGATTTATTTTATGTATAGTAGATTGTTTGCTTTCTTGTGATCATGGATACATCAGCAGAGACTGAACAACAAAGGTGTGAAGCACAAGAACATGGATAATGGTTTTATGTCCTCTGTATTAGTGAATTCCCATTTCTGTTCTTCCTGGGGTAGGACCTGCCCTGCTCCTTCTAAGTGTACTCCTCTGGCTCAGGTTTGAGAGGGCTATGCGAGAGGTGGGTTATGAACTCCAGCTTTCCTCTAGTGACCAGCCAGGTGCACTTGCTGGCTTAACTCCCAGTGAGATATCAGTGTTTGCCTGTTTCATCACTTACTCCTGCTGTGTCAACTGCTCCTGGGATTATGGCATCTTAGGATTACCTGCTGAAGATGTGATCATCTCTCAGTATTCTAGGGAACCCATCTGTTGATGCATTCATAGACCACTTAGCTACCACTAAGGTCTCTGTGTGTCTGCTACTGCTGCTGCCGCTGTTGCTGTTCCCACTAAGGACCTCAACTCCTTTGAGCCGCCCATATCGGTTTCCCTGGTTTTGTGAAATCCCCCCATAGTATCTAAAACAAGCTGTACTCCATCATTGTCTGCTGTCTCTGCCTCGACCAGTCCTGTACCACTGAAGAAGGATAAGATCCTTGGATGGATTAAGGTGAAGAAGAGCATGCAACTTCTAAGGCCTCTTCCTCCTCTATTGCTCCTTCTTCCTTGTGTAGGAAAAATAAGTCTAAGGAGGCCTTTTATAAGAAGTTCTTCAGGCTTTGAGTAAATGCCTTCCCTCTTCACTGGTCAGCAGTGGGGGGGGAGTTCAATCACATATGGTTGGGCCGTTTACCATAAGGAGGTTGGAATGGGGACTCGGGTACTCAAGTCTTCTCACGCATTCTGAGATGAGAAAACTACCCAAAAACTTTTCCTCCTGTACTTTAGCAGAGGTAAGCAGAATAGAGTTGGTGCTATGCCCTTGCTTGTCTTGTGTGCAGTCTATGGATTACAGTATACACAAGCAGATCAGGTCCTGCCCAGCAGGTTGCACTGAGCAATAACCATGGGTATCATGACATACATGTGCATGAATGTGCAGCGCTTCAGATGGTTTCTGGTTTGTCATGGACCAGAGTCTGTGATGTGTTAGTTCAGCTTAAGCCAATTATAGGGAGTTGTATGAAGGATGGCTGCAGTTCTTTATGTTTTTTAGTAATCCTTGACACATGGTTCATCGATTGGTGCCATGTCCCTGTGAGTGTTAGCTAGCTTGAGCAGGCTGGTATGTCTTCATCTCATTTGAGAGGGAACTCAAATTGTTCCCTAGAGGATTTGACAGAACAGAAGGTTTTATACATGAACTTACCTGTTGTTTACATATAGCTGTAATTCTCGATCTCGACAGAAAATTCAAAACTGGCGGTCCCGCTAATATATGGTCAGGTGATACGACTACCCCGCCCTCTACCGGGGTACCTGGATCCATTTCCATCAACAACTAATCATATTTTCTCTGTCGGGGCCGGCGACTAGTCGTCTGCTCCTCTTCAGGATTTTCATCGGTGCTTTTTCGTTTTTTCTTTGGTGAAGTACCCACTTTTGTTGACAGTTCTGGCTTGTTTTTTGGCTTTGGTTGAGATTTTTTCTAGTTATGTCTGATTCAGGATCTCAAATTAGATATTGCGGGGGGGGGGGGGGTTGTAAAACTCGAATGTCTCGGTCTAACATAGACCCTCACTCTTCTTGCTCTAACTGTAGAGGGAAATTGTGCACGAATCTGGATAGATGTGATGAATGTTCGTCTTTGTCTGTGCTTGATTGGCAAAAGTTGGCTAAATATCAGGCAAAATTAAGTAAAGATAGGGCACGTAAGGCTTCGGCCAGAAGTTCCTCTCAGAGTAGGAGTAGTATTGCCTCTTGTTCTGTTCCTGTTACCCCTCCTGTTCCTATCCCTGCCCCGGAACCTGTTGTTTCCGAACCCACTACCGTGTCAGACCTTCGGGCAGAATTTGATGGTAAGATTTCGGCTCTTTTCTCTGCGATAGAGAAGATTGGCCAGGATGTGAGTGCGATGTCTAGACATCGAAGTGTTGCGAGTGATAGTGTTGTGGAGGAGGTGACTGTTCGTCCCCCTCGCTCTCCTAGGTCGAGGCCTCTGTCCGGCTCCCAGGGCTCAGGGAGAAGACATGCCGAAAGCCGAAGGGAGGCGAGTGGGGTCTGCTCACGAGCAGTTGCTCCCTCTAACAGTCCTGTTGCGTCCCAGGCTGTTGCAGCTCGCTATAGTAAAAGCGATGCGGAAGTGTCTTCTTGTGCTTCTGTTTCGTCGAGGAGGAGTTGGAAGCAGTCAGAGTCTAGTAGGCCGCTGAAGAGACGCAGAGCTTCCTCTCCAAGTCAAGTTCCTATCAAGAAACTTTCGGCACGTTCTCCTCTTCCGTCTTGTAGCTTTTGGGATAGCCCAGAGATCTCTTCTTCTTCAGGCAGTCCGGATGTACGTTCTACTGATCGTAAGCGAGCGCCGGATCCTCCTGTTAGCATGCAAGTAGCGGCTTCCTTCCCGTTGGATCCCAAGTCGGCTTTTATGCCTCCGGTTCCTGCCCCCCTTTCGCAAGAGGACAAATTGGACAAGATTTTGAGACTTTTCGAAGGTTTTAAAGCTCCAGCACTTCAGGTTCCTTCTGCAACTGAGGCCCCGGTCTCTGCTCCCGCTCACGCACCTGGCGCCGCTTCCGCTCGCGCGCCTGGCTCCGCTTCCGCTCGCGCGCCTGGCTCCGCTTCCGATCGCGCTCCTGGCGCCACTTCCGCCCGCACCGGCCGCACTCACGACGCTACTTTGGCGCTTGGCGCCTCTCCACAACACGTTTCCAAGGCGCACAATGTTTGCGCTTCTAGCGCTACCGTGGTTTTTGGCACCTCTTTGGCTCTCGGATCTTCTAAGGCTCCTGACTCCTCTCAAGCTCATGTTTCGGATACGCTTGACGCGGGTCGGGCTCTTGGCACCTCGGTGACGTTCGGCGATACTCAAGAGGATAACGCAAGTTTGGCTCCCGGAGACGTTTCTATCCGCGGTGCTCCAACTGCTTCAGAGATTCTCTCCCCAGTTTCTGATGTTTCGGAAGTAGATGATGTTCCGTCTGCTCCTACGTCCAACTTTAAGCATCTCTTACAACTTTTTGAAGAACATTTTCAAGAAGACTTTGCTCCAGCTTCCCCTTCGTCTCCAACTACGCAGTTTGCCAAGGATTTTAAACCTCCTTCCTCTAGATTTCTGAAGCTGGTCCTGTCTGTTTCGGCGAAAAGAGCTCTCCGAAGGCAAGAAGGATGGTTGAGCAAGAAAAGATCTCAGGGTAAAACATCTTTCTGTTTTCCCCCCTCTCAACTGTCTTTTAAGTCTCGTTCGTGGTATGAGACTGGGGAAGTCTTTTCCTTGGGAGACTCTGCCTCCTCTCAAGGGGATTTCTCCAGCCTTGTGGATTCTGCCCGTCGCTCAGCTTTTTCTTCGTCCAAAGTCGGCTTCTCGTCTTCGGAAATTGACCATCTGGTGAAGAGTTCCTATAGGATCTTGGAGATCTTTTCTTTTATTGACTGGTCTATAGGAGCCTTGAGCAGGATAGTGAAAGTCTGTGATCTTCCCCCCAAGACTGCTACAGATCTTGATGCTATTTTGGCCTGCCTGGACAAGGCCATCACGGACGGAACGTCAGAAATTGCCTCAGTGACTGCTACCGGCATTTTGAAGAAGAGAGCACATTGGATTTCGTTTGTCGCGAGAGGAGTCTCCAGGAACCAGAAATCTGCTCTTCTTTTTGCTCCTTTGCTTAAGGAATCCCTTTTTCCCGCCACGTTAGTTAGGGAAATTTCGGAGGCTCTCTCACGGAAGTCTACTCAAGACCTACTGGCTCATTCTTCGAAAAGACCCAGGTTTTCGTCTTCTCCAGTAGTACCCAAGCCTTCTTTCCCTGTATCCTCTAGGCCTTCTCGGGGTACTCCTTCTCGGCCCTTTTCCCGTGCTAGGGGAAGAGGAAAATTCTCTTCTCATCCCCAGAAAGCTAGGGGTACCAACCGATGAGTTCAAGATCCTTCATGCGACGGTCGGAGCCAGACTAAAGTCGTTCTGGCAAGTTTGGGAGGCCAAGGGAGCAGAACCCTGGGTGATCAACGTTCTGAGAGAAGGCTACACCATTCCCTTCTCAGAGAGTCCTCCTTTAAAGTCTTCGCCAGTAGACTTCAACGTATCATCCAGGGACTCAGAGAAACTTGTGGTGTTGGAGGAGGAAGTTACTTCCCTCCTTCAAAAGGGAGCCATAGAAGCAGTCCTCGAACCTTCATCTCCGGGGTTCTACAACCGTCTGTTTCTGGTTCCAAAATCGTCAGGAGGATGGAGACCAGTCCTCGACGTAAGCGCCCTGAACAAATTTGTGCTTCAAACACCATTCAAGATGGAAACCACACAGTCGGTTATCAATTCCCTGAAGGAAGGAGACTGGATGGTGTCCCTCGATCTCCAGGACGCATACTTTCATGTACCTATCCATCCGAGATCAAGGAAATTCCTACGGTTTGTGTTCAGAGGCAGGGCTTTTCAATTCAGGGCTCTTTGCTTCGGCCTATCAACAGCCCCACAAGTTTTCACAAGGACGATGGCTCCAATTGCGAAATGGCTTCACTTAGAGGGAATTCACATTTCCCTTTACCTCGACGACTGGCTGATCCGGTCTCCGTCAAAAGGCCAATGCATGAAGGACCTACAAAGGACCCTTTCTCTTACCGACGAATTGGGACTCATAGTAAATCTTCCAAAGTCACAACTCTCTCCATCTCAAGACTTGACTTATTTGGGAGTTCGGATGAACTCAGTTCTTTTTCAGGTTTTTCCGACGTCTCAAAGGATCGAGAAATGCCTGCTGAAAGTGAGATACCTGATGGCAGCCAAGACTTGTTCTGCCAAGGAATGGATGAGCCTTTTAGGCACCCTCTCATCGCTAGAGATGTTCGTCAGTCTGGGGAGGCTACACATTAGACCTCTTCAGTTCTTCCTACAGCAGATCTGGAACAGGAAGAAAGACACGGATTCGTTTGTTTTTCCTCTATCCACTCAAGTAAAGCAAGACCTGTCATGGTGGAACGACAGGAGCAAACTAGATCGAGGTTTGTCACTGAGACAGAGGAACCCAGACCTGATGTTGTTCTCCGACGCTTCAGACGAGGGTTGGGGAGCAACATTGGGGGATCTTCAAGTGTCAGGCAATTGGTCTTCATCCCAACGGGACTGGCACATAAATGCGAAAGAGTTGAAGGCAATACATCTAGCCTTGGAACATTTCGTGCTTCTGGTGGAAAACAAAAAGATAGTAGTGCACTCGGACAACTCCACAGCTCTGGCGTACGTGAAGAAACAAGGAGGCACTCACTCCTTCTCTCTGTTCGAGATCGCAAAAGACCTGCTTTTGTGGGCGGCAACCAAGAACATAGAGCTAGTAACTCGCTTCATCCCGGGAGCTCTCAACGTAAGAGCGGATATCCTCAGCAGGTCACTCCAGGTCATTCCGACGGAATGGACCCTCCACCAGAAAGTCTGCCAAGGCCTGTGGAAGGTTTGGGGAACTCCCATGCTAGACCTGTTCGCAACGAGGGAAAACCGCAGACTACCTCGCTTTTGCTCTCCTGTTCCAGACCCAGAAGCATTAGCGGTGGATGCCATGCTCCTGGACTGGTCGGGTCTCTTCCTTTATGCATTCCCTCCCTTCAGGATGCTGGGAGAAGTCCTGAAAAAGTTTCGAGCACACAAAGGTGTGTCAATGATCCTTATAGCTCCATGGTGGCCAGGAAGATCATGGTTTCCAGAGCTACTGGAGAAAGTAGTGGATTGGCCAAGGAGGTTGCCATTCAGACCAGACCTTCTGTGCCAGTTGCACAGCAAAAAGTTCCACAGGAACCCGTCAGATCTAAATCTGACAGGGTTCAGACTCTCGAGCGACTCTACAGGAGGAGAGGCTTCTCTAGAAGAGTGGCGCAGGCAATGGCTAGATCAACCAGGCCCTCGTCTACAAAGGTCTATCAAGCGAAGTGGAAGCGCTTCAGGGAGTGGTGCTCCGAGTCTGGAGTGTCTTCCACTTCTACGACTCTAAGCCAGGTGGCGGATTTTCTTTTGTTTCTGCACAAGGAGAAGAAATTGGCTGTCAGCACGATTAAGGGGTATAGGAATATGCTGGCGGCAGTTTTCAGGAATAGAGGTATAGACCTTTCCTTGGACAAAGATATTGCAGAACTCCTTAAATCCTTTGCTACCACTAAAGGCAAATCTCTTCGTGTACTGCATTGGAATTTGGATGTGGTGCTAAAGTGGCTTACCTCCAAATCTTTTGAGCCTTTGAGTTCCTGCTCCGTTAGGAATCTAACTAAGAAAACTCTCTTTCTCTTGGCACTGGCCTCGGCAAAGAGAGTAAGTGAGATTCATGCTCTGGACAAAAGAGTTGGTTTTTGTGCGGATAAGGCTGTAGTTTCCTTCACCTTGGGTTTCCTAGCTAAGAACGAAAACCCTAGTAATCCATGGCCAAGGGAATTTCCCATTGCTAGCCTATCCTCCTTGGGTGGAAGAGAAACGGAGAGACTTCTCTGTCCGGTCAGAGCATTGAAATTCTATCTGGACAGGACCAGAAGTGTAAGAGGAACTCATGATTTTTTATGGTGCTCAACTAAAAACCCCAAGAACCCTCTATCTAAAAATGGGATTGCTTTCCTTTTGAAAGAACTGATTCAGGAGGCACACAAGGAATTAAGGGATGTGGATTTCCCCTTAGTTAAAGTGAGGCCTCATGAAATTAGGGCTATTGCAACTTCTTTAGCCTTCAAGAAGAACATGGCTTTAAAGGACATTCTAAGTTCAACTTATTGGAGATGTTCGTCTGTTTTTGCCTCGCATTATCTGAGACAGATCCAAACCACATATGAAGACTGCAGTACGTTGGGCCCCTTTATTGCGTCTGACATGGTGATGGGCAAGGAAACCAGAGGCTCTAGATCCTCTCCTTAGTTTCCTTGGGTGCAGAAGTTTCTTTTTGGTCGACTACTAGAGCCTAAGAGGTTAGATGGCCTAGTAGGTCTAATTTTAATAGGTTGGTGTGAGTTTTTTATGGTTGGGTGATATGATGGTGGATGCTTTGAGTACTGCGCCCTGAGCAGGGGCATTATATGCTTTGGTTGATTGTGTCGAAGACGGCTGGGCCAACAGACCTTTCTCCATATAGCAACCTGCGACTGAGCTACTAGGCCCCGCAGTTGCACTAAGGATAGCAGGTTACAGAGGCAGTAACCGAGAAAACAGCTTCCTTAGCAGGTAAGGATCCAAAGTTAAGACGTTTTTTCTTAGCCTGATGATCTCAGGTTTTTTCCATTTAACACTTACAGCTGTCCATGCCCACCGCCTCAATGTGGCAATCAGCTATATGTAAACAACAGGTAAGTTCATGTATAAAAATGAAATTTTTATAATAAAATAAGATTTTATATCATACTTACCTGTTGTTTACATATAAAACATTCCCACCCGCCTCCCCGCAAGGGACAAGGGGACATTGAAAATATGATTAGTTGTTGATGGAAATGGATCCAGGTACCCCGGTAGAGGGCGGGGTAGTCGTATCACCTGACCATATATTAGCGGGACCGCCAGTTTTGAATTTTCTGTCGAGATCGAGAATTACAGCTGTATGTAAACAACAGGTAAGTATGATATAAAATCTTATTTTATTATAAAAATGTCATGTTTGTTGTTGTCAATCTCTGCAAGCTAAGCTGGAACAACACTTTCTTGAGGTTATTGAGCTTATTTATGAGCACATTGACCTAGTGGTAGGTAACATGGTTTGTATTCTGAACCTAATCTCACTGATTGAGCTCCTCTTGGGATGTACTGAAACAAGCCTGTTGATTAGATTTCTGTGGTCACAACTTGTTTGTGGTTTTTGGACAAGATGAATAGTTCCCTGTTGTCCAGAAGATTGAGCAAGCTCATTGCTCCACTGTTGATGTGCTCGAGGAAATTCTGTGCCCAAAAATGCCAAGATTATTTCCCTACAGATGGACTCATCAATCTATGGACTAACCGATGACCTACCTTGGAGAGACTGGCAAGAAAGTCCTCATTCTCATCTGCAGAGTCAGGAGCCATGGCCTCCTTTTATGGTAAACTTTATTCTCAGAAGACATGACTGGGTGCCAATGCTCTTCTCTCGACAAGTTTTGGTCCAGAGTAGTCTTGCATTATGGGATGGGCTGGTTCTGGGACCTTACTTTTTCCAAAGAGTATGGCAGAAGTCCAGGGAGGAAAGGTATGATGACAGTTGAAATTGTTTATCCACTATGCAGTCTCCTTGAAGTCCTCTCAGGGCATTGAAGTGATCTGTGTCTAGTATTAGGGAGGGTTCCTTTTGACGATACTGTGATGAAGATCCCAGGTTTCTTCCTCCTTAAGGAAGGACTTCTTCAGAGGTTTTTGAGAAGCAAGGGTTGGATAGGTAAAGGGGCTAGGATCAGGAATATTTACACTCTTCCAAGCCTTGCCCTGAGGGGTATGTGCCTGGATCAGTCTTAGGACTGGACAGGTCATACACCCTGGTGGTTGAACATTCCCCTGCGGGGGGGAGCACCTCTGGATGTGGGGTACCTGGAGAGACCCAAGGGTTCTGTGCCCATGAATTCAAATAAACCGAGGTGCATGGCATTTTTCTAGAGATCATCGAGCTCATTCATGAACAGGAAGGCCTCTAGGTTGGCACCATGGCACAATCTGCAGATGCTTTTACTGCCATTGAGAAAGTTTAGGCTCTTGATTGGTTTGCCATGGTCGCACCTTAGTAGTGTTTTTGACCAGGTGAATTCACTACTTTCTGGGTAAGGGAATTCTTCAAGGTCTAGCCAGCCTAGTAAGTTACTTCTCCTGCCCCTGACTCATTGAGGGAATAATGTGTTCCTTCAGACAGTGCTACACTGATGCTGCAGGTGGTCTCAGCTCCTCTCAGTTTTATTCTAGTCTCACTATACTTGACTGAGCGAAGGGAGCCTCTCTCTCTCTCTCTCTCTCTCTCTCTCTCTCTCTCTCTCTCTCTCTCTCTCTCTCTCTCTCTCTCTCTCTCTCTCTCTCACACACACACACAAGAGCAGCAACTTGATGGCAACTGCCATGGCAGTGCTTCACGCAGTTTTCTGGCATTGGTCCTTCACCATAGTAAATATGACACCTTCCTTGGGGTGGAATACTCCGGATGGAGATGCTGCATTCAAGGGATTAATTATGTCTGGTGGTAGGATTTCCACCTACCTGGCCCACCAGATAGCTATCTACCTGTGACCAGCTTAGTCTTAAAGGGGATGCATTGTCGTCTCAATCCAGAGGCTATTGGCACTGAGGGATAGACCAGGTCTGGGTTCTACCTTGGAGTGAGGTAGGGGCTGCAGCAGAGAAGGTGCCATTGGATAACAGCACTGTTCTCTGCCAGGCAGTGCTCTACAAGGTTCCCTGGCCTACAAAGGCACTGTGATTGAACTAAGAGATCAGCTGGCCCTTCCTTTGGGGCAGAGGAAGTTCTAGAATTCGTTGCTCCTTTCAAGGATCCCATACTTCTTTCCCTAGGAGAAGGGAGTTTTGTCTTGGGTAAAGGGAAGAAGGGAGGAGGATGATAAGACGGTGCTCTCCCCACCAGCTTTCATTAGTAAGGGGGTGCCTGTCGAGCCACTGAGCAAAGTGGCAGTGGCATATAATGGAGACCTGGGTAGTAGATATCCTTTTGGAAGGGTATTTATTTCTTTACTTCAGGCCTCCTACACCCCTTGCTCTTGTACTGGTCCATATCCACTCATAGGTTCGTGGCTCGTAGAAGAACCTCACTTTGTGTTGGAGGAGAATGCAATGCTGAGAAAGTGGCGGTAGAAGTCACGAGAGAACAAAATTTTCAGTGGACTTCAAAGATGGATATTTTCAAATACATAACATCATCGATCCTCTTGGAAGTACCTCTGCTCTACTGTCAGGGGGAAGGTCTTTCATTCAGGGCTTTTAACTGCCCCCCCCCCCCCAATATTAACGAGATGTTCATGCTAGCATCAGCTTCAAGTCATTGAGGTTGCATGCAAATTCCTGTCATGTCAGGAACAATCTGTTCAGCAATGACAGGTCATTCTGCCCCTCAGGGACCAGTTTCTCTAAGGGGCGACAGGTGTTTTGATCTTCTGGAAGATTGAGACTGGTGGCTGGATGACAGCGACCTCACAGTAGGAGTGCCACTAAGCATTCTTATAGATGATATGCTTCTGTTTTCTGATGCATCCACTGAGGGGTGGGGCACACATCTGGAGTTGTTGGTTTAGAGGTGTGGACCAGAATGGTAGATACCTGCACAACAGTGTTTTGGAATGGAAGATAGTATTTTTAATCCTTCAGGAATAACAAGATTGTGATGGGCCACTCCTTAGTGTTAGTGAGCTACAACACTACAGGGGTGGCATGCATCAACATGCCAAGGGAGTCTATTTTTTTTTACCCTATACCAGTTCACAATGCAAATGCACATAGCAGTGAGCCTAACTATTGAGGAGATTGCTAGGTGCATTTTGAAGTTTCAGAACGCACTGGCAGATGAGTTTAACCACCAAAGACAAGTATTAGGGACAGAGCACAGCCACTACCCTACTTATGAGCTTTCAACTTACCAAACATTCAGAGATACAAAAAAATGGGATCACAAATTAAAATTTTGTCCAGAGCACTCCCTTTTGCCACCCGTAAGCTCAAATTTTGTTTTGCGCACCTGTTCTATGCAAACAGTACTGTATGAACAGTGTAATGTGTTTAGGATGAAAAAATGTACAGTACTGTATTGATTTTATATCGTACTGTACTTAAATAGGCATGAAGAGCACAGTAACCAACTTACAAACAATTCAACATACAAACAGCCATTTGGAACATAACTCGTTTATAAGTAGGGTGATGTATGTGTATTCCCAAACACCTGTGTGACGGGAAAGTTTATCAAGGTTCGGAGGTTCTGAGCATAGACTTGTTTGCCATTTGGTACAGCAAGAAGCTCCTGTGTTTTCTCCTGTATAACTGGACCTTTAGGCATGGAGGACATTTTCAGTACCTGTAGGAGACCCTGAAGGAATATGTTTTTCTGCCATTGTGCTTATTAGAAGGTAATCAATAGATAATGGTTTCCCTGAATCTCAGGCTGACTCTGGTGGTTCCTGAGTAACTACATGCCAAGTAGGATCTGGATCTTCTAGCCGTGATGTCCAAGGTCCTGAGAGATCATCCTCTATGGCACAACCTTCGGAATCAACCATGTGTAGGGGTATCACCAGTCTGTGGGAGCACTGGCACTTCATGCCTGTAGGCTATCCAGTATATCTCTGAAAGGGAGCTTTTATTGTTGGGCTACAAAGGTGTTGGGATGTTTTCATTTCTTCAGTGACTGCGTACTAAGGTGTTATAGACAGGGCTTCTCTCTGGTCAGAGCTCCTCTTCAGTAGGCAGTGGTTTTTCTTGTCTACCTTCACAGTGAGAAGCTTCTCTCTGTCTTGGTTGCTAAAGGCATAGCTCAGCAGTAGACTTGGTTTTAAGTCTAAGAAATAGAACTCACCTCCTTGAGGGAGATTTCCATACCCCAGAGAAGCTTTGAACAGTCTTTTTTTTCCTGAGAACTCAGTCCCCCCAGGAAGGAACGTGACTTGCATCTGTAGGAATTTGACTTGTACTCTGTTTGAGTCCCTACAAGAGTTGTCAGACAGAGATCTGATTATGAAGACTGTTTTTGTTAGCCCTGACATTGGCGTAAGAATAGTTGACTTCTCTGGGTTCTCGCATTCGGGTGCATGACTACCTCAGCGAAGGGGCAAGTATGCAGTCTGGTTGAGAGCTCACAGGGGTATGGGCATTGCCCTGTTTTTACCTTTCTGTAGGAACCTGTTTTTTTTTACCAGGTATTATATGTAGCAGTGTGGCTGTTTTGTCATGTCCGATCACCAGTACAACATTTTACCTGCGGGGTGTTGCTCGCTACCCCTCGGTGCCATTTTCTTGGGCCTGTGATGGCTGCTGAACAGGTTAGTTAGACAAGAGAACAGTTCATTGGTGGATGCATGCCAGCTTTGTTGTCTCCATCATTCTGTTTTTCTTGAAGTTCTTGCAGCCTAATTAAGTAATTTCTTTGTAAATCCATTATCTAATATTAGGTCCAGAGTCTAACATCTGCAATATCTTATTTGGGCAGCAAGCGGGAGGTTCTTCCTTTGCTCCTAAGCTGACCAAGAAGATATTCCCAGGTCGGGCAAACCTACCAGTCAGTTCAGAGAGTACAGTACCGAGATTTCCACCCACCAATGTGTAAGTTTCTTATGTAAAGAATGAAGGTTTGTATTTGTGTAGGAACAGTATCAAATTTTAATTATTTTTATTTTTTGTAACACGAGCCTGAAGTTCTGTACATATATGGCCTACCTCAGCCACCCCTCTCATCTGTCACTTGGGCTGGAAGGTAAAGTGAAGTGCTGATCTGCAAGGTGGGTGGGATTTCCCTCTCCCTGTCAGGAGTTAACTACCTTGTAAACAAGATTAAATGGCCGTTTCCAGCTTGCACTCAAAGTAAAATCCGTATGTTAAGGTTTGTAAGTTAGGAAAAATACAAATTACTTTTAAAGTTTTATATATTTCTATGTTAATACCAACCATAACCTATTACAGAGGAGTATTCCTCAGCACAAGCTGGAGCAGTGTTTGGACTTTGTAACAAGGTCATTAACTGGTGGTTATGGGGGATAAATAGGGAAATAACTCTCACTATCTTATGTCACTATTCACTTTTTTCCTTGTTGCTCTCTTCCTTTTTTCATTAAATGATTTGTGCTTACCTTTACTGGGTTTTTCTTTTTTTCTTAACCAATTGGAAAAAACATGATGAATGCCATTGTGAGGAGCCTTTAAAGAGTCACCGAAAGCATTTCAATTAAATTTATTTCTGCAGAAGTACAAATCATTACCTTTTGTATAGAATTATCCTTCAGGATCAGCTGGAGATGGTCGTTGAACTGGATAACAAGGTGGCTAATGGATAATTATTAATGGCGAGTAGGGAAATACCTCTCCCTCACATGCCATCTCCAATCAAATATTCTTAGGCCATCGTTGTGTGAAGATGCCATGGTGTACTCCTCAGACTGCTAAATTGAACTTCTGTCCTATATTCAAGTTTTTTGTTTTTAACTAAGTGTTATACAGTACTCACAGGTTTTGAGTGTCATGAGCCTCCATTCCTTCCTTCTTCTTAGGTGGATCCCACCTGTTTAATACTTCTGTTGTCCTTTCAGAATCAGCAGTTATGTTATTTAAGGGTAGAATTTCTTACTCTTTCCTCAGATACACCTCTCAGGTGAGGAGTGGATATAATGGGGGAGGGGGGATGGATCGCACACCTGAGCTAGGAAAAGAAGATCCAAAAATGTCATCTTTCCAACACCACTTCTTTGTCGTAGAGCTCATCTTCCTCCTCCTCATCTCCTACATCCTCATCCTGCAAGAGTAAAAGTGAAGCCCACAGAGCCTCTCACAAGGTAAGGCATCAAGCCTGTGCTCTTCCCCATCTTTGGTGCCAGGGGATCAGTAGTGCTTGAACACCTACAGTTGATCTATTAGCTTGTAGCCAGGCTGGCATTGGCCTTACTTATCATGCTTAGTACCCTGGTCATATGGACACAAGGACTGCTCCCAGCTCTAGGTGCTGTCATTTTCTCTGAAAACACCTAGTTGAACCAGCATGGCTTACTGTCTGTGCTTGCCTCGTTCGGGACTGCTCACATTCAAGCAGTGGCGTTAGCTCTCCCTTCTATATTTCTTTTGAAAGACTGTGGGCAGAGCCTGGGTAACCCTGAGTATAGTCAGTATATGGACCACGTGTATGTAGGTAGCTGCATAGGCTTTCCTCCTGTACTTCCCCAGAAGTATGCCTGATTGAGCCAACACAGCCCACTAGAATTTAACAGGTGTTTGATCCCATCATCATCTTGTGCCAATGGTGGTTTGCCTGTGACAGATCACCTCCTGATACACACCAACATGTCTATTCTCCTTTAGACATGGTATTGAGAATGGATACGTAAGCAAATCACTCTCCCAGTATGTGGGGAGTCCAGTGGCCTTCACCCATGCTTCTCTGCACATATGCCATGGCTTTTCACCATGTGCTTCTTTGGGTTTGCACGGTTTAGTCAATGCTGTACTGTATACTAGTTCAAGTTCAGTATCCTTATCTTGTGAACAACCCCATGGTGTCTGCATGAGTATCCACTCTATTTCTGCTTGGATCCATGTGAGTACAGTACAGTGTATACCTAGTCGATTATATTTTGTTTATGTCCTCAGAGGCATAGTACTTTCAGAACAGAGATTTTGTACTCAGTTTTATCAGACCTGGGGATTTTGCTAAGCTGGGTCTCACGTCCAAGCAGGAGACAAAGCACTAGGGCACTTTTCCCAGTCAGCCACCTCAGTTTTGAAAGGGTCTCCTCAGCCTGTTGTCATAATTGATGAAGCTCGCCCCTGGGAGTGATATGGTAGTGAAGGGTGTGAACATGAAACTAATTTTTGCTGATTTATAATTGTTTGTAAAAATTATTTTATAGGCCTATCACTTCACTCTAAAATTGTACAGTTTTTTCATAGATTAAAGTTGAAGTCCAACTGTACCCTCATATGGCTTAGTTGATTACAAGCATGAGGATTGAAAGTTGGCATTAGAAAGCCTGGGGAGGAAATGATGAAGTTTGTTGTGTCAGTTGAGGACTTACTGCTTATGACATTTTTGTGTAACTTGAATTTTCATTGCATAACTGCTAGACCTATATTGCACAGTACTGAATTAAGCTAATTTCATTTTGAATGTGTTGCAGTGACAGTGTATAGTAATGTAGGGATAAGGAATAACATAATTCTGTTGTGAGACTAGTTATCTTTACATAATGGTTTCTGGTTGTTGTAATCAGGCTGTACCCTCAAGTGCAGACCTGTTTGCTGTCTACAGTTAATATTGTGCAGTGATACATGGAGTATATTTTTTTTGAGGAAGCTAGTGTAAGCATATTTGTACAGGCTGATGGTGCAGGTGCATGAGTGGGCAGTAGCACACTCGGTGGAGCTGTCAGCCAGGTACATTCCAGGGTCTTGGAATGGGGTGGCAGACAAGGTCAGTCGCCAGAATCTGTTGATAGGGACGGAGCCCCTACACCAAGACATTGCAGAAAGACTTAGAGTTATGGGGAGTCCCTCCCATGATCTCTCACAGGTACAACAGAAGTTACCAGAGTTTGGCTCATTTGTGCTGGACCGTGGATTGTGATGGAGGATGTTTTTCCAGCACGCAAGGGACATTTTAGAGGCTTATGCCTTCCTCTCTGTTTTTGTCTGATTTGTTAAGTGATCAACAGGCTCTGATCACCCCAAATTTCGGTTTGACGCTGGTGGCACCCAATGGCCACGCACCGAGTAGTCCCCAGATCTGCTGGCTCTGTTTTATGAGAGAGATTTCCCCATGGCACAGTCTTCTGTACCAGCTGCATATGAGGGGTATTTCAAGGCAGTGTAAGTGATGGCACTTCACGCCTGGAAACTGTCCAGCATCTCCTGCGAATGAGTGTTGTTTCTTGTGCATAACAAGATGTCTGGACACTTGCAGAATATTCAGTGGCTGGGTACCAGGGGAAATGAACTGTCTTTTGTAGTTGGTGTAGTCAACGGGGTATCTCTCCAATCAGAGCCTCTATTCTGCAGAAGCTTCTCTTTGTTTCAGCTGTTAAGGTCAGTTGAGCTACCATTGGCCAAGTCCTTCGTTGAAGGAAATAGATCTCTCATCCCTGTTAGGGATCTTTATACTTCTGAGAAGTTTCGAACAGTCTTGTCCACCCAGGGAACTCAGGCCCTTGAGTGGATTGCAATTCTCATCTTAAGGAGCCTAGCTCATATGTTGTACGAGTTGTTGAGAGGGTCGTTAGACAGAGTTCTGGCTCTAGGACTCTTTTTCTTTGCTTTTCCTAGCCTCGGCAAAGAGAGTAGGCGAGCTTCATGACCTTCGATACTAAGCACTCATTGTAAAGGGAATCTGTTATGTTTGAGTTGGTCCGGGAATTTGTAACTGATACTCAGAATCCATAGGTCCCTAATAACAGATTTGAGTCTGTTTCAATCCCCTCTTAAAGGACTCTGTAGGTATGATTGGAACAAGACTTTACTTTTTCCAATTAGAGTGCTGCGGTAATACCTTAAGAGAACTTGGCTTCTCAGGCCTGAATGTTGACACCTCTTCATTAGCACCGACTTGGCCACAGAAGAGGTGTCCAAGAGCACATCCTCTTTCAAGCTTTGTGAGACAGCAAGGGGCTTGCTATCCGTTTGACAAGGTAAATGGGAATTCAGTCCTGGTGAGAGACCACAGAGTTAGAAGAGCATCACCCCATCCCTTGCATTCTGGAAGAACTTGTCAGTTCAGCTGTTAGAACATGCAGGTATGTGGTTGCACCAGACCACAATTACCTCATGTTATCTTCAGGACTTGCCCTTAACTCTTTGGGCACACTTTTCCTTGGCTTTGTGGTGGCTGCCCAACAAGGTGTGTGGTTCATCCGGCTCTCTTAGGGGCACGTGCATCGCGTCTAAGGTGTTTGGTAAGAGGGTAAGAAGGGGTGTGAGTGACTGATCTCCTCCCTTCTCTCTTTTACCTGTGTTTCTTTTTAGACAAAGAGAGAGTTAGCGAGCTGTCACATGCTGGACAGACGAGTTTGCAGGTGACTATATGATGAAGACCAACTGTCCTTCAGCATGTGTATATAGTTTGGATGCATGTCCCCCCCTCTCTTTAGACCAGGGGGAATGGAAATAGACAATAAAACAAACCCATTGACCTTATTAGCAAGTGTTATTGTCTCCGACACTCATGGGTTCTCAAGCCTTTTTTCAAAGTAATGGCGCAACTCATTACTTTAAGCCCAGAAGTCTAGCAGTTGCAACATCCCATATGTCCAACAAGCTAGAATTGTGGGAATCTTTCTTCAGCTCTTCCAGACCAGGAAGGTATTCCTGGGTGGGTAGAACTAAACCAGTCAGTTCAGAGATTTACTCAGACTCCAACCTCCAGTGGGTAAACTAATTTTGTATTTTTCCTAACGTACAAACCTGAAGGTCTTTACATTTAAGTCCTACCTCAGACACCCCTCATTCTGATACCTGGGCCAAAAGGCAAAGTGGAGTGCAGACCAACGAGTGATCAGGGGTTCCCCCCTACCGTCAGTAGTCAAAGACCTTGTCTGAAAGTTAAACGGCTTTTCCAGCTCATGTCTGCAAGCTAAATCCCTATGTAAAGACCTTCAGGTATGTATGTTAGAAAAAATGTTAGTTTTGGCTGAGATCTCTCAGTTTAGGCTGGTATATCTATACAAGTTAGGAGCTTTGATCAGTCTTGCTTGCCTGGGGCTTCAGCTTCTGAGGAGGGAATAGACTTTTCTGAAGCCTACTTGGGCCTTGTTGAGCCCTTCAGTTAGTCTTCAAACTGAGACCTCAATTACAAGACTATCGTTCCTTGATGAAGTGTATTGGCAAGCATCATAGCCTTCTTGTCTGGTATTGGGAGATTGTAATCATTCTCATGCTTGTTAATTCTTAGGGCTATGGCAAGAGGTCAGGAATCATTAGTTTGAAAAGAAATATCACCTCTTCCCAAGATTCTTCATCTATTTTTCTAGCTTCTTCTATATAAACTTTTTCCTCTTCTTGTCCAGTTTCTAGTTTCTTTTTATTTTGAAAATTCTGAGGGCACTCCCTAGCCCAATGCCATTCCAATTTGCATATCACACACAATGTCACTTTTCCTTCTCTTTTTATAGGATTTCTTCCACCTCTACCTCTATTCCATTTACCTTGATATCTTTGATTTTCCCTCTCTCCTGAAATTCATGTAGCCTTCTGACCCCCACCATTCACCTTCCTCTTTATTCCCTAATTCCTCAAATATTCTTTTCAATATCTGTGACACTTTTATATTCCAGTTTTCCTTGACTACAAGCTGCTAATACCATTTGTTTTTTATTGTCTGTGAGACTCACTTGTTCTAATAATTGAAGACCCTTTGCTTCTCCTTCAAGCATGCTTTTCCCTACCACTCTGCTACACTCTGAGTCTGCCTTCTCATACCTAATTATGGTCTTTCATCTTTTCACTAGATTCTCTTTCTATTTGAAAATAATTTTTCATACTGCAATACACTCCCTGAACACCTGAATTTGCCCTTAATCCCACTAGCCCAAACAACTCTCAATTACCAATCCCACTATTGGGAATTTTAACAGCCA
Source organism: Macrobrachium rosenbergii (assembly GCA_039081455.1). Classification (NCBI taxonomy): domain Eukaryota; kingdom Metazoa; phylum Arthropoda; class Malacostraca; order Decapoda; family Palaemonidae; genus Macrobrachium; species Macrobrachium rosenbergii. Next base: position 22,102,577 of record JANJGK010000049.1, read on the forward strand.
GCATTACCAACGGTGCAGGTAAAATCTTGTCACTTGAGCTACCATAACAAATAGTTGGCAACGCTGACACAAGTGTGCGCCGACACTACCACTTTCGTCAGTTGCCTTTTGTTCGCAGTGCTGGAAGGTTGTTTCCTTCTGCAGTGCGTTTTTTTTAATCCTATTGCCCGACTTCTCTTTGTATTTTGGATTTCTGGTGAAGACCTGGATTGTATTTACCAGTTTTTTCTCCTGGATTTTCTGGATATCTTCGATGTGGAGTGTCTTTTGGAGTTGGACTTGCTGGATCCCGGTCTTGATTGGTCATCATGGACTCTTTCACCTTCTACTACCGTGCCTTTGGCTTCAACGTTGACCTCGACTGCCCCTGCGATTGTGGATGCTGGAGCTCATCGCTTCTTCCTGCCAGAGACGGATGAGTACCTTGAGACACGATAGACATTCTGTCAGGTATGTAGGAAGGTTAAGTGTGATGTACAGAATCATTGTGATGAATATTCCGATTGGAAGGCACGAGAGATGGAGGATTACATTCGTCATCACAAGTCTTTGGCTAGTAAGGACAGCAAACGTAGGTCAGATTCTTGTTGCCTCAAGTGTCTCAGACTTCTGCTACAGATCAGTTGATGGATTTAGCACGTGCAGAGGTAGTCAAACAGATAGACGATAGGACTGCAAGTAGTTTAGAAAATTTAATAGCTAGTCTTCTTCCATATTTCTCAGATAGGGATAGTAGTAGTGTTAGGATGTCTAATCCTTCTTCCTTTTCAGCTCCCCTGCCTGTTCCAGAACCAGCCCTAATGGGTGCTGAGGGTAATGGCAGAACCGCAAGCCTCCGAGTGGGTAGGGTCTGCCGGCCCCCTCGGCTAGGAGCAGGCAGTGAGGGATCCCTGCCCCCCCCCCCAACCCCCTTGTAGTATTGATAAATTTAATGTTGATAATGTTAGTCAGGATCAAGATCTAGGTGTGGTAAGGGAGGATAGGCTTGGGTTACGTAGTGAGGAGAAGGTATTAAGGGTGCAGTCGTTCTCCTGGATGGATTCTGGTTTTGGGTTTGAGTGGTTTTTGTGCTCTGGCAAGAGTTTCTCCTTCACTGCTTCTTTTCAGTCTGGCTTAGTCTCAAGTCAGTGTTTCAGTTCCGGTGGTGCAGAATCCTTCTGCCCTAGCTCTTAACTCACTTCCAACTGTTTCTGAATCTTCTACTGTAGTTTCCCCCTTCTCTGTGTTTTCTACTCCTCCATCTAGTAAGGCGGATCCTGGTGTGTCCTTTCAGCTTCTAAAAGTAGTTTGTGGGACCTGCAATTGGATGTGGCGAAATAAAAGGTGGATTTGCTGGGTCTTTCGGCGGGTACAGACCTATGGTGAGAGGTTATTTTTTGAATGGTTTCTCTAACATTAGAGAGTATGTGGCACAGTAGTGTCCAGAATTCATATCGGATATGTTTCAGGATTACCAAGGTGGGGCAGATTCGGTGTACCTTCTGTCCTTTCGTGCTAAGTTTTCTTCTGGGTTATCTGTCGCTTCATTCCTGCTCCCACATTCTCTGTTGCTCCTTTTTCAGTCTCCTCTTCAGTCTCTTCCTCTTCTGTAGATGTCTCTTCTCCTTCTTCGGCAAGTGTCAGGTTGCCATTCAACGAATTGGTTGAGGCAATCCTGTCTAAGTCTCTGGCGTCGTCTTGGATGGTAGGGACTTCTGATAGGGGAGTAGGTGCTTGGAGGATGTGTTGCACAATCAGACCGAGTCTCTTGCGCGGTCTCTCTGGATGCTGTCAGATTTACTGTAATGGGGTTATAAAAGAGTGTGGGCTATGTCCCTTTGGATCCGTGGCTGTTTGAAGCCTAATAAATTTATCTCGAGGGGTCCGGCTCACCAGGTGAATGCTTTGGCTTCGTCTACGACGTTTGGAGCAGAAAAGTAAAAATTTCTATGGACATTCATAAGAGGGATTGCTCAGAACACCTGAGCCTTAGCTAATATATATTGTTCAAGGATGATGAGGTAGCCAGTATGACGAACGTGGTTGCTTCTAACTCAGGTCTCCTGTGTCGGTAATTATGCAGCGTCGAGGGTACGGAATGTTGAGGTATCTAGACGATTGGTTGATCCTTGGAGAAGCCTCTTAGGGAGAATGTCTCTCTCTCTTTTAATTCCAGGGTCTCATCTCCGGATGCGCTCTTTTCAGGTATGTCTCAGGAATCGCTGGGACTTCTGAAGGAGAACGAAGTTATAGTCGGGAGCTATTCTTGCCTGTTGGATCGTCTGTGGTGGTCCAGAGCACTCTCATAGCTCCTGTCTTGGCCGTCCTGATCGCGCCTGTTGCTACTCCTGGCCGTTCTTGTAGCTCCTGGTGTCCGGACCGCTCTCGTAGCTCCTACCTTGGTTGTCCTGATCGTGCCTGTTGCCACTCCTGGTGTTCGTGTCCTGGGCCACTTCTGATGTGTTCCTGCCTAGCTGCCCTGGAGGTTTCGATGTTTCGTGTCCACCATCCTGTAGAAGATGTTGGAGTGGAGGTTAAGGAAGACACCCCTTGGGAGGTAGCTGCTGTCTTCTTCAGCTTTATCTTCAACTTCATCTTCTGCTACTTCTTCCCTTCTTCAGAGGTTCAAGGGGGTTCCAGGAAACTGGATAGGCCCCCATCGACCAAAGGAGAGGAAGGCTGCTTCTTCCCTCTATGAAGTCCTTAATTGGACATCTGGGGGCTGCCTCCTTCCGAGGAGGCAGTGGGTCTCTCGTTGGCTCTTCCCCGCCTTCGGGTTCGGGAACTGATTCGCTTACCATACTCCTGGACTTTGTGTTTCGAGAGCCATGGGAATGCAGACTTCGGTTTGCCCTCCTGTCACCAGTCTTAGGGGTTCCGCCTCTAAGACTGGTGTTGCTTCGGCGCTCGTTCACCAGCCACTCCAAGTGCTCGAGATTCCGTGGCATATCAAGTATCCCTAAACTGGAGAGTACTCTCCCCGTCCCAGTTCAGGAGCAGCGCAAGAGAAAGGGTTGAGTCACCCAGGTGTCTTGGCTCTTCCCGCCAGCACTACAAGCACTCCCTGAGCACTTACCAGTGCTCGATCGGGTTCCCAACCAGGTGTCTCGATCCCAATGGTTCGAATGCCTGGGAAAGCAGGGAAGAGGTTCCCTTCGAGAGTCCTGCAGGACTTTCAAGGAACTGCCTCTCTCCAGGGAAGCAATTTTTTCTCGTTGGCTCTTCCTGCCCTTGGGCGGGAACTGATTCTCATTCTCCTCTGGGGTCTTGCATTTTGGCGGCCTCAAGCACGTAGCTCATTGCCAGTCCTTAGAAGTCTGCATCTAAGACTGGTTCTATTTGTGGCCCTTTTCAGTTCCTTAGGGACCGAAAGGAGACTTCTTCCAATGATTGTTCTTTTGAGATACATGAGTCTCGTAGGGTGCTTGGGTTCCCCGATTCACAAGCGCTCACCTGACGAGAGGCACAGGACAAGAGAAGGTGCCGAGATACTCAGGTGTCTCGACACTACCTGCCAGCTGCTTCTATTGCATGGTCGGGTCCCATCCTCGTGTTCTGGACCTTAGGCTTCAGGCACACAGGATAGCAGACACAGAATTCCCCTTTAAACCTTTTTCCCTAGGGGCTTCGACCTCGAAGGAGTTTAGAGTTAGGGAAGTCGGCACTAGTTCATGGCAGACAAGTTCCAATCCTCCCAGCTTCTGATCGCATTTGCGTGATCAGCTCAGCTCGCTTATCTTCGGCTCAGCTTGCTCACCCTGCCCAACCCCTGATCGTGTTCACGTGACTGGCTCAGAGTGGCTTGGCTCGCCCCGCTTGCCACCCAGTCCAGATTGCATTCACATGATCGGCTTGGCTCAGCTGGGCCCTGCTTGGTTCAACTGATTCGGGTTCTCGACACTGTTACAGTGAATTTTCTGCTCTTCCCAGGAAAGCACTTTTGCCATGGCACAAGCGCTCTTCTTCCCCCCGTGCTGCAGTCGTCACCTACGGTTGATTTTCACTCACGGTCTGCCTCTCCTGCTGGTCTTCCTGACAGGACAGGTTGGGGTGCTCTTCTCCTCACCTGTTCTCTTCTCCTCTCGGTTGTTCCAAGAGGTGTGAGACAGACAGAGAGAACTCCAATGAATTTATCTTTCTTCAGAGTTCGGCTCCCAGGATACTATTTTCAGGATAGGTCCCCGGATCATCTGGTAGTACAACCAGGTAGTCGAGGGTTTCTTGGCATCTGACAAGGTTCTCCCTCTGGGGAGAGAGGGGCGGGAGTTTCACGCTCTGGAAGCATCGAGGGCCTTCCTCTTCAAGCTGCAATCACCCTTGTTTCTCGGAGAACTTCGTGCCAATTTGCAAGGACTGCAACCCCACCTGTGAATAATCTTCACCACTTGTAGCCCTTACAGTTCTCGATGGGACCAGGAATTTCAGTGGGGCTATAGCAGTCCTTGTTTGCGAGAGCATTCTCAATCAGATGAATACCTTTTCTTTGGACAGGGAGTTCATTCAGGTTGAGATACCAATCAAGCTCGTTTTCCCTCTTCTGCCTCAACAGAGTATGATTCTTCTTGCCGCAGAGGGACCTTGCTAAGTGCAGGTTGTTCTGACTCTGCTTCGTCCAGACTGGGATCTCTCACTGCTTCTCCTTGCTGTGAAGGGTATTCTCTTCCGCAACGAGATGCAGCGATCTTGAAGGACACTGCTTGGTTTCCTCCAGGCAGTCTCCTGATGGATCCACAATCCTTTACATTTTTAAGGCTTTCTCTCCTCAGATGCGACCATTCCTGGAGAAGACACTGCCTTGTGGAGACTGGTCCTGTTGGGGGGTGGGCCTTCCTACACAGCTCCAGGTGGCAACCTATGGGTATTTCTGGTGCTAAGTAAAAGTTAAGTATACCTTAGTTTTACCAGACCACTGAGCTGATTAACAGCTCTCCTAGGGCTGGCCCGAAGGATTAGACTTATTTTACGTGGCTAAGAACCAATTGGTTACTTAACAACGGGACCTACAGCTTATTGTGGGATCCGAACCACATTATAGCGAGAAATGAATTTCCATCACCAGAAATAAATTCCTCTAATTCTTCATCAGGCGGCCGGGGAATCGAACTCTGGCCCAGCGAGTTCCAGTCCGCAGCTCTACCGACTCACCAACGAAGAGCTCTCTGGTGCTAAGAAGAAGGACTTTGTCCTAATTTGGATCTCCAGTTTTCGTAAGTCCCAAGTTGGCTCGACCCTTAGGAACGGACCTTTACATGGTTCTGCCTTTCTCTTTCAGAGATTTGCCAGATACTACGGTAGTCAAGGAACATGTCCGGGCACTGCCTTGTCCTCTGGACAATTGGCCCAACCTTAGGGTTAGGCCAGCACTTCTTCGACTCCTAAGAAGTCCCAGGCTTCAGAGGGAGATCGTGGAAACACAGCCCTCTTCTTCCCTTCTGGGAAAGTGCGCATACTTGTGTCTCTTTCCACCCTCTTTTCCATTCGAGAGGAGGGCAGAAGGAAAGAGAGGAGGAAGTATCATCTCTACAGGAGTTCTCCTACTGTAGATGCTAGGATGAAGTGATACTTGTCAAGTCTCTGGACTTGACAGAGACATTGCCGAGACCTGGTAGTGGACATCCTTCAGGAGAAGTATCTACTTCCCTTCGGGTCTCGGCAATTTTTTCATTGAACTTCCGTCCTGTCTCCTCTCCTGTGTTCCCGATTTGGGAAATGGCAACTCGGCTAGAGCTAGTCGTCTTCGGTATCCTGTCATCTTGCAGAAGCTTCCCCGCGGGTCAGCTTCGCCTTCATTCTCATCATGGAGAATGAAGGAGGTCTGCTTCCAGTCCTCCATCCTTCTTTCCTCTTCGAAGGATGAGGAAGGATTTAGAGTAATGCTTGATTGACAGGAACCTTCGAATATGCTCGCATAATCTCCTCGCATCATGCGTCTGCTCTCGGATGCACCGATCAAGGAATAGGCGCACACTTGTAAGACTGTTGTCTTCAAGGTGTGCGACTGAGACGATAAGTACTTTTTCATCAATATCCTGAAACTCAAGGCAGCCTGTATGACCTTCCGAGAATTTCAAGATTGGGTTTGTGAGATTTAGGTGTCATTGAACAACAACACCACAGTAGTGGCATTCGTCAGTAAACAAAAGGGTATCGTTTTTCCTCCTGTTACCTCAGTTGACACTGCAGGTACAGGCAGTCCCTGGTTTACGACGGGTGTGGCTTGCGACATTCCGAGGTTACAATGCTTTTCAAATATATTCATCAGAAATTATTTCCCTGTTTACAACGCATGTTCCGGGGTTACGACGCGTCATACACCGATTTGACGGAAGAAATATGGCTCCAAAATGGCAGAATAATAAAAAATTTTGAGTTTTTTTTTTTTTTATGAAAAACTCAATAAAAATGTAGTTTACATCGTTTTCAATACACCCAAAGCAGAAAAAGTAAGATTTCCTTAGGATTTTTGACGATTTTTAACGATTTTTTTGGTTTACGACAATTTTTGGTTTACGATGCGGCATCAAAACGGAACTCCCGTTGTAAATCAGGGACTGCCTTACTCGAGTGCTCTATAGCACACTCAATAGTTCTGTCAGCCAGATACATTCCCAGAGGGGATGTATTGGCAGATGAGCTAGGACTTGGGTTTGAGTGACCGGGACAAGGTGCTCTCTCCACTCATTTCTGCATGGAGAGACGACTGCTCAACTGGGGGATCCCTATTGACTCTCTGTTTGCCTCCTGGCACAACAAAAGTCTGTAGGTTTTTCAGCTCCTTCATATCTGACCCAAGGGCTGCTACATTGAGGAATGCTGTCCGTATGGGAAAACATCAGTGTCTGCATCTTCCCTCTGTATTTATCTGATTCGCTAGGGGCTCAGCATTGCTCACCCTGAGTTATAGACGAATACTGGAAGACCTCGCCCTTCGCCCAACCTGTTAGCTCTGCTTCTAAGGCATTGAGAAGAATTCTCCCTGACCCAGCCTCCTGTGTCAGCTACACAAGAACAATTCATCAGGCAGTACATCCCTGTGTTTTCAAGACTAGAGACTATCCAGCTTCCCTTGCAAGCATAGGCTTTCTTGCCGAGCAGCAACGGATATACTGTAGATGGATATCTCTTGTTGTCCTATGCTGTACTGTTCCAGGGACTAGATCTGTCTTCGCTGGCTGGTATCGTTGACGGGACTTCTTCTTGGGTCAGAGTCGCTCTTCAGCAGGTTGCGGACTTACTTGTCTTCTCCGCCAAGGGTTGCTTCTGTCTGATTCAGTTGTGAAGGACGTAGGCCCCATGTGGCCTAGTCTTCCATCTTCTTCTTCTTCTTCTTTCGACCTTATTACAGGCAGTCCCCAGGTTATGACGCTTTTCAAATATATTCATCAGAAATTATTTCCCGGTTTATGACGCATGTTCCTGGGTTACGACACGTCGTACGCTGATCTGACATAAGAAATATGGCTCCAAAACGGCAGAATAATAAAAATTTGGAGGTTTTTTTGATGAAAAACTCAATAAAAATGCAGTTTACATCGTTTTCTATACACCCAAAGCATTAAAAGTAAGGTTTTCTTAGGATTTTTGACGATTTTCGACAATTTTTTGGTTTACAACGATTTTCGGTTTGCGACGCAGCGGGAAAACGGAACCCCCGTCGTAAACCGGGGACTGCCTGTAATCCCACTGTATAGCAGGGTCGGCCTAGTCTTCAATCTGAAAGTAGCCTTTTTCTCCTCAGTCGAGATTTAGCTATTAATGAGAAGCCTCTTCGGTCTTGCCGTCCCAGGGACCTGAGGTCCCTGGGTGGCATGTGACTCTTGTTTAGGGTTCCTGTCTCGTGCTTTGCATGCGCCCTTGCTAGAGCCGCCGACCTTGGCGTAGAAGTTGAACGATCTTCATGGACCTTCTTTGATGTGAGCCTACAGGGGAAGGGTGTCAATACCTCAACTCCTTCTTGGGTGTCATAGCGGACTCCAAATCCATTGGCCTCTTTTGCCAGGTTTGAGTCCTTCTTGATCCCATCCTCATTGGCCTTTGTAATCGATGATCCAGATCAGTCGCTACTTTGTCCTGTTAGGGTGCTGCGGTACTTTCCAAAAAGGCTCAACATCCCTAACCTGGATGTCGTCAACGTTTTTGCTAGTACTGTCTCTCTCAAAAAAGAAGTGTCTAAAGACACATCTTTCTCCTGGCTTCATGAAGCAATCGAAAGGATGTACTCTGCAGCTGGCAATGACGACACCTGTACACTCCGCTTGAGAGCTTACGAAGTCAATGGCTTGGTCCATCCCATACATTCCAGAAGATTCTGTAGGTCTGGAAGCAAGATGTGGTCTCATAAGACCACACTCTTGTCTTTCTCCTTTGGTCTTTGCCCACAGGCCCTTGGAACCTTTTTTCCTTGGTCCTGTGGCGGCTGCTCAACAAGTTCTGCTTTCTAACCCGGCTCTTTTAAGAGGACAGGTAGCATCTCATGTAAGGTGTTGGTTCTGGAAGTGAGAAGGATTCTGAGAGTGACTGGCCTCTCCTCCTCCTTCCTCATCCTCCTACGTCTCTTCCTTCAGGCTGGAATGGGACTCAAACTGACACCTTGCTGGAACTGGCATTTGATGCAGTAAGAATACACTTTGAGCACCCATTCTGTTTTTTTATCCAGAATCATAGAAGCAATCCCACTCCTTCCTCTAGCAAAGGGAGGAAGGAGACTCTAGTAATAAGAAAAACCCTGTTTCGGGTCTTCCTTACTGCCTCTGACTCTTTAGATTCTTCCCAGCCTATTTCGTATGAGTTATGATTCCTCACTTATTCGAAAAGGTCCAGATGTCTGACATTTGATCTTGCAGTCCTTACACTCCGATCAATATGTCAGAGGTGTGATACTCCTCCTCACTCTTTCAACCAGGAGGGGTAGCCCAGGTGTGCAGAACTCCAGTCAGTTCAAGAGACTCACTCAGATTCCTCCCTCCAACTAGTGAGTCTTTCTGATGTAAAGGACCGATGGTTTATATATCATGTAGGAATAAATCACAATTCTTAAAAGTAAATTGTATTTTTCCTAACTATACAAACCTAAGGTCCTTTACATTACATTTGACCTTACATTTTCATGCCCACCTCATGCCACCCCTCAATCTGAAACCTGGGCTGAAAGGCAAACTGGAATGTTTACATCTGGGCAGGCCGGTATTCCCACCTACCTGAGGGTAGTTACTGCTTAACCACCTTGTTCAAGAGCTTAACGGCCGTTTTCAGCTTCACTGTAAGGAATTCCTAATGTAAAGGACCTCAGGTTTGTATAGTTAGGAAAAATACAATTTACTTTTAAAAATTGAAAAATACAATTTACTTTTAAAAATTGTGATGTTTAGAACAACTTTCTTTTTGACTTTGTGGCCTATCAGATGAGCTTACACTGTTTCCAATAGTAGTTTGTTGTACAGCTTGGATGAAAACTACTGAAGTCTGGGCCATAGATCTATTCCGGGAATTTTGAACTAACATTTTGGTGTAAGGGTTATGAGGCCAGGTATCTTTAACATCAGACCATCTTTAACTTATCCTACCCAAGGAACTAAACCCACAGATTTCCAGACTTTTCTCTGGGACCTGTGGTGCCAGCTCCATTTGGACAGTAAAACATCTCACTGAGAGTATTCATAGACCATAAAACTGGGATCAGATAATAGAATGGCTAGCTTCTATCTATTCTTCCTTTGTACTCCCTCTGTGGAGTGAGTGAGGTATATTTTTCCCCCCATATTGTAGTTAACCATCCGTTACCAAGTTCATTCATTATCCCCAGATCATGCTGAAAGATATCCTTATATAAAAGACTGATTTGCATACCTAGGAAAAATAAAAGTTACCAAAATATTTCATATACTGTATATAAATTTTCTTTAAATATTTACATGATTTTCTGCAATAACACTTTGTATTGTTTTATTTCAGACTTTACCTCCCCAAGCAAATCAGTCAGCAGTTTCTGACATCAAGACTGGAAATTTCTGAAAGTTCAGCTATATTTGTGACAACAGTACATGTTAATGCAAGTACCAATACCTGTTGAATTCACTGAGGCAGCAAATTAGTGTACTAAAACTTTAATGCTTATGAAAAAAATCAAATCTGTTTTGCATATTGGATTTATGGCATCAGGAATGAAGAGAGTTCATACTTCCAGAAAATTTTGTTATTGTAGTTAATTTACTGTGCATGGTATAAGGTACTTATTTTTGGACTTTTGTGTGTTAAGTTTTCCCTATGAGCAGTGTAGCTTGTCATTCTTGCATATTACTCTATATTCATTGAAGAAGATCAAGCATTTGATTTTGTGTAGTTTGTGTGTCAATGTGAAGGAACATTTTGGGGAAATTTCAAGGCGTTGGAAATCTTTCAGTAGAAAGCCTTTGTAAGGATAGGTGCCTTCATAAGGAAGAACTCCGTTACAAGGTAGCATCCCCTTTTGTGAGAAATTTAGAATGGGACATCTGAAACTATTGAGATCATTAAAAATTACTATACATAAAAAACACAAAAATAAGAAAACTAAGGCTCTTTTAAACATACAAGCATTGCATTAACAATGCTACAAGGATGACTGTTCCATAGTGTTGAAAATGAAAGGAATTGAAAAATTTTCACATTGGATAGTGTGAGAAAGTGTAACCTTAACCAAAGTTTTATGCTGCTGCTTTGCAGAGCAAGTAGCATGCTCATTAATTCCTAGCAAATGAAAATGCAGACCTTAACTTGAAACTTGTAGTGCATGGAAAGTACTAAAAACCACTAAAATATTGAAAGAAAGAAGGCAAAAATGAATTCAAAACCGTCATTAGAATCTATTGTGAAAAGCGAAATTAAAATTGAAGATCAGTTATCACTACCTTTAGTTAACCTTGAAAATTACAATTTGGGTAGATGTAGGGAGGTCAGTAATGATAGATCTTTGACTTTGGGTCCATTCATAGAAGTGAATACACAACCAGAAGTATGCTATGAGTCTGATGAAGATCAGAATGTTAAATTTAGCTTAAACTCTTCCCTAAAATCTTTCTTGAAAGGTGAATTTGATGATCCATTATCACTTCCACCTGTCAGTCATGAAAACATTAGTTTATCTGGCTGTAGTGAAGGCAGTAATGATAGGTCTTTACCTTTGGGTTCATTTATAGAAATCAAGACAGAGCCCAAGTTATACAGTGAGCCTGATGAAAGCTATTTGAAACATTCAAGTGAAGTTAGTTCAGGCTTGAGTTTAGAAGAGTCATTAACTTACAAAAAGGAAATCAATAAAAAGGGTGCCAAACATTTGAGATGTTCGGAATGTGGCAAAGGGTTTTCTCAAAAAAATAAGCTCACAATTCATATGAGAACTCATACTGGAGAGAAACCATTTACATGTATAGAGTGTGGTAGAGCATTTGCTCACAATACCAGTCTCATTAATCATATTAAGGCTATTCATACAGTGGAAAAACCATTCACATGCGAGGAATGTGGGAAGGGATTTTGTATAAAAGGTAGGCTCAAACTTCATATGAGGATGCACACTGGAGAAAGGCCATTCAAGTGTACAGTGTGTGGAAAAGCATTTGCACGGAAAAACTAATCTCATTAGTCATATGGCTATTCATGGAGCGGAAAAGCAGTTTATTTGTGGAGAATGTGGAAAGCATTTTCTCAGAAGAATGTGCTGAAGATACATACCAGGATTCACACTGGAGAAAAACCATTTAAGTGCACTGAATGTGGAAAAGCATTTTCCAGGAAAAAAGGTCTCATAATTCATACAAGATTTCACACTGGGGAAAAGCCATTCAGGTGCAAAGAGTGCGGGAGAGCATTTTCCCATGAAAGTAGTCTCTTGAGTCATGGTATGGCCATTCACTCTTCAGAGAAGCCATTCACATGTGGGGAATGTGGGAAAGCCTTTTCTGATAAAAGTTCTCTCAAAATTCATATGAGAATTCACACTGGAGAGAAGCCATTCATATGCACTGAATGTGGAAAAGCATTTTCCCCGGAAAAATCGTCTCACCAGTCATATGAGGGACTCACACAGGGGAGGATCCATTCCAGTGTGAGGTATGTGGGGAAAATATTTTCTCAAAAAAGTCGAATAACTATTCATATGAGGATTCATACTGGAGAAAAGCCATTCAGTTGCAGTGAATGTGGGAAATCCTTTTCTGAAAAGAATGCTCTCAGAAATTCACATGAGGGTTCACACTGGAGAACGGCCATTCACATGCAGAGAATGTGGGAAATCCTTTTGTGATAAAAGTACCCTTAACACTCATTTGAAAATTCATACTAGAACAGCCAGTCAGATACACTGAATGTTGGTACAGTATGGATTTTCTTAAAAATATTCTCTGACTTTATATAAGGTTATTTGTTGAGAAGCCATTTATATACAGTGAATGTTTGGAAGTATTTTCTCATAAACTTACAGTCACAAAAAATAGAATAGTGACACAAAAAGCCAGTAAGAAAGCCAATAAAGCATAATTGTAGGGAAATAATTTTTCAAAGCAGATGAGGATTATTAGTTGATATAAGGCATTCACACAAAAATTACTAGAGAAAACCATCATGTCATTGCGTTGATTTACATTTATAAATCAGTACATTTTGTAACAATATGTGAGAATCCGGACAGGATAAAAGCAAGCTTTCAGTGAAGTATTTTGTAAAAATCAGAATGAAATAGTTAATCCTTTCTCAGTGTTAAAAAAGATCTGAAAATATACTGCTCAAATATTATGGGAACTGATGTAGGACATTTACATGAAGCTTTTACTTGAGGTGTTGGGAGTCAAGAAGGTAATGTTTTATAATTACAGTATACCTTTCTGAAAACACTTCTGAGAGCACAAATAATTGTAGCCTGAAGCCCATAAACCTAGTCTCCCACATGATGTGCAAAAATATGAAGTGAGAAAGGAAAGCAGCTTCACAGATTCTGAAATCTCATATTAGGCAAGGCTAAGACTAAAAAAACACAAAAAATACTAAAAATATTTCTTGGGAACCTGTTTAACAAGTCTTATTTGATCAGACCAATTCAAGAATCCAGATGACCAAATAGGGACATGAAAACCTTGTATGAGGCTCTCTCTCTCTCTCTCTCTCTCTCTCTCTCTCTCTCTCTCTCTCTCTCTCTCTCTCTCTCTCTCTCTCTCTCTCTCTCTCTCTCTCTCTCTCTCTCTCTCATTCCTTTTGTACTTGCATTGCAAAATGGTATTAGCAAGTCATCAAAGTCATACAGTGTGAACATTGGAAGTATCTTGCTAGCAAAAAAAAAAAAAAAAAAACTCTTTGTCAAAAATGCTAATCATCTTGAAGAAATTGTTTGCCACCAAGTGACATAGTTCAGCCGTTTCCCAAATACATATTGCTCCTAAATAGGATGCAATCCTGGTTCTCCATAGTTCCATTAAGTTCTGTATTAAGAACTCAGGATGGTGTCACACTGGAAAATTCTTCCATGTTAGCTTTCAGAAACTCAGTCATTCAGCCAGCAAGTCCATTCTTTTTTCCAGCAACCTTGATGGCCCAGTTGGCAAGGTATCTAAAGAGTGTCAGGAGTCATTCATTATTCTATCCTTACAGATTACATAGGTAATGGTAGAAAGTATAGTTTTGAAAAGATACTTCCATTCCACTTAGACCAAAATTTACACTGCTAACACCTTTTTGTTGTGTCTCAGTTCCTTGCTGACCAGTGTCTGAAAATAACACAGCTTTTGTTTTGATAGGTAGAGTATACAAAGGTTTTATTATGGCCTTGTTAGTCATGTTTAATTAAGTGAAGGTTCAGTTTATTGGAAGTGTCAATCCTCCTATGTCAGAGAAGTAAAATGTATTTTTCTTGTTATCTTGTGGCAGCCAGGTATGAGGTTAATCTCTAGCATATATATATTTTCGTCTTATATTATAGTCCTCATGCCATTCATTAAAGACTGTTGTCACTCATGTCAGTCTAAGGCCAACCTTACCATCTTTGGCCAGTGCATCTCAGGGATAGACCAAACCAATACTGTTGGAGCAAAACTTGTAACCTAGAGTTTGGTTGATCCTATTTCATGATGTGTTAGTAACAAGACCAATTTAGTATTGTGCTTTTAGTTACCTGATAGTGCCATGCCAGTTTAAATACCCTTTTAAAAGTTCCTTGTGAGCAACAGAAGTAAGGGACAGGACATTGCAATGTTGCACAATATCCTAGAGATCAAACAAATATACATATGATCACTGCCCAAGCCCAAGAGGAGCAGGAAGTGGCTACTGATGACTCCCCCCCCCCCCAACCCTCCACCTTCATCCCTAGCACCTTGCTACATATGTCTATCAATCCATGTGCAGGGCTTGAACTTGAGACCACTACACTATCAAGTCCAGGCAGAATCACTTAACTACTTTGACCCTCAGTTTGGCTCTAAGGAAGCAGATAGGTTTTACACAATTACTAATTTGTAATTCTGTAAAGGAAATTTTATCTGTTGGAGGTATGAACCATGGTCTTACATTGAATCTGTCCTCTTCCATCTCCAATTGGTTACAAAATGCATCTTTGTGAATGTAAAGTCAGACTGCATTTTGAGTACCAATTATGGTATGTGCCTTCAAAGTAATGAAATTGCAGCATTGACTGGGACTGTGTGAATCCAAAGTTTTGGAAATGATGGGCTTTTTCTCCCATTTATTCTCTGATTCCAGTGATGATAAACCCTGCTGATATTTTCTGTTATAGTCTTGTTACAGACATAAATTTGAGAAAACTTACATTTTTTATTACTTTCTTAAGTAAAATAGGTAATGGTTTAATATGATGCTCCATGACTTTAAGGTTGTATTTTAAACTTGTAAATAAACTGTATTTTAAACTTGTAAATAAACTTTAATAACTTTGTTCATATTTAATTTATATTATTCCTTTCACTTTTCCATTTTGATATGTGCTTTCTGAAGAGATTTTTACATTTCATAATTCACAGTACTATTTAATACTATATTCAAACTTGAAGACCTGGACCAGGAAGAGGATGGAACATCGAACAACACCCTCCAAGGGCAAGGGCACTGCAATGACATCATCGAGTGCCTACATCACTTGGAGGAGAAAGATGCAGAAAAAAAGATGAGAACTATCACCAAGAAGCTGATTGAGGGCAAGCTACGTCTCCCGCAAGAAAAAGAGGGATATATAAATCTCATAACCTATACTCTGATTCCCGAAGAAGATGAAATCCTGAAGATGGGCATTAATTGCCACTGCTTCACCCAGCAGAGGCCCCTGGACAAGAGCCTTGAGATCGAATCTCTCACAGATAATAGCCAAGGACAAGAGGACCTTGGCAACCTCCAAACGACGGACGCCCTTCAACCCCTCCTGTTGTCTGAGGCCCTTACCGACCAGGGCGACTACAAGAGTAATGTCATCGACTGGTGCCTGAGGGAGGCGGCCAAGCAGTTGAGGGAGAAGGAAGACATCACCGTTCGTAGGGCCGACAAGACTGCTGCTTTTGTCCTCATAAACACTGAAGACTACCATCGGAAGTTGGACGATATCCTGGCAGATAGCACCAAGTTTCGAAGAATCGCTAATAACCCTGTCAACAAGATCAGGTGGGAGGCGAACAGGATCATAGAGACAGTCAATGCCACCTCTCATGCCCTTCT
This sequence comes from Macrobrachium rosenbergii, assembly GCA_039081455.1. Lineage (NCBI taxonomy): Eukaryota > Metazoa > Arthropoda > Malacostraca > Decapoda > Palaemonidae > Macrobrachium > Macrobrachium rosenbergii. Next base: position 22,118,243 of record JANJGK010000049.1, read on the forward strand.
CCTACCACCAATCACGGGAGACTGTGACCTGGGGTACATATACGGGAATGTCAAAACGCACAAGCGAGGTAACCCCCTGCACCTCATCATCAGTCAGATTCCTGCCCTGACATACCAGTTGGCTAAGAGGCTCAATGCCATCCTAACCCCTTACATCCAGGGCAGCCACAGCCTGAAATCGTCAGCAGAGTTCCTGGAGGCCTTAAGAGTGGTGCCCCCTGGAGGATGTATTTGTCCGATGGATGTGGAGTGCCTCTTCACCAGCGTCCCAATCAATGAGACCATCCAGATGATCTTGGACCGTGTGTTTAGGGACCCCACCACCCCATCTCTGAACATCCCCGAGCATGCCCTCTGCGCCTCCCTAGAAATATGTACCGAAAAGGCCCTTTTCTCCAACCATTGTGTCCATATGTACACCCAGATCGACGGGGTGGCAGTGGGTTCTCCCCTTGGAGTCCTCTTCACCAATTTCTATATGGGCACTGTGGAGCATAGGGTGTTTGAAGACATAGACCAGCCAAGGATGTGCTTGCGCTACATCGACGACACCTTTGTCAGCGCCAATTCGCAAGAAGAGATCGAGAACCAGTGGCGAGCTTTCCACAACCATAGCTGCCTCAGTTTCACCATCGAACATAGCCAAAACTGCTGCCTCCCCTTCCTTGACGTCCTTGTGTAGCAGGGAGAGGCCTCTTTCTCTATGAAGGTCTACATGAAGCGGACGAACCTTGGCATGGTGTATGAATGGGGTGAGTGAGTACCCCGAGAGGTATAAGTGCTCCACCATCAGCGCCTACATCAGTGGGGCCCTCTCACACTGCTGCTACTGGAATGACACACTTGAAGAAATGGAATGTGTAGCCCAGACCCTCATCAACAACGGACACCCATACCGAAATGTAGAAGAGTCCATCAAAGCGAACATCGATAAATGGTACCGACAGGAACCTCGCCCTGATGCCCCTGAATGCATAGAGCTCTTCTGTAAATGACAATTTTATCATAAATATAAAGAAGGTGAACGTGCCCTCAAGAACATCATCAAGGATAATGTCTGCCCCATTGACCCCAATAAGAATATTCTTCTGGTCATTTATTACAAGAGAAAAAAGACGAGCAGCCTGGTGATGCATAACAATCCAGCCCCCCTCAGCAGGGCCCCTTGAAGAAAACCGACGTGATATACTGGTACTCATGCCGCGTCCAAGGATGCCTCAGTTCTTACATCGGTATGACCACCATGTGTTTCTCCAAGAGGATTTCCTGCGCTACCCAAGAGGGGGGCCGTCTTTAACCATGCCAGGACTGCCCATAACCAGAGAATTGCAAGAAAAGATATAATCGTGAATATGTAAATAATTGACCAAAGTACGGACCACCACCGCCTGCGCCTCTTGGAAGCATTGCACATTGGGAAGGAGAAACCAACCCTCAACATTACGAAGGAAACCTTTCTCCTCCCCACGGCCGCCAGGAGACCTGCACCGAGCGACCCCCCATAGCGAACGAGTGAATCAAAATTCCGCATCTGAGGATCGAAATTTTCCCATTCATCCCCAGCACTACAATGCCACTCGCACACAAGACGAGCCCTGAACATGACATGGGAGAGAGGGCTCTGCCCGAGATGACCTGCTTGGGCAGCCAATCATAATTCAGCACCAGTCAAAAACTCCCCTGTGAATACTGACCCAAGCGCCTTGTTTCTCCAGATCCTTCTCAATCATGTCCAGAGGATGACCAACGAGATGGTTGAAACATGCTGACAGTACCACAGCTTGAAGTAGAAGAACCTGATTCCAGACCACGAAGGATTCCACGGATTTCTGACTGAATATTTCAATAAAAGGCTTCCCGCATTCCACACGTATCCTTTTTCCAGCATGAATATTGGCCAGTTGCTGACCAACACCGCTGAGCCTGAAAAGTGAATTATAAGGAAAATAGAAATAAATTCACTAATACAGCCATTCACCCCAATAAGACATTATTATTATTATTATTATTATTATTATTATTATTATTATTATTATTATTATTATTATTATTATTATTATTATTATTATTATTATTATTATTTTAAATGGGATGATTCTACCAATTAAATTAATTTGATATTGAGTGTTCTCAATTTACACATAATTCTTTTCGACGTTAATTATTAACCACATTCATAAATTAATAGAGAGAAATACATCAGGAGCTGGTGTACAGCAGTTTTATTCTTTATACAAGAGAAGGTTATGAAATGTGGGGAATCATCAAAATGTTAAATGCTCCCTCTGACATTCCCCTGCCAGCAACTGTGTGTGACCATGGTCTTGGCTACATGTATGGAAATTTGAAAACACAAGCAGGGCAACCCCCCTGCCCCATACCCACAATCAACCCAAATCCCTACCCCAGCTCACTATCCTGATCTACATTCTTGGTGACCACAACCTGAATTTCTCTCCAGAGTTCTTTGAAGCCCTTAAAACATCACCCCCTGGAGGAGTCATTTCCTTGTTGGACGTGGAGTCCCTCTTGAGAAGATGATTCAAATAATTTTGGATTGTATTTACAGAGACCCTACCACCACTCCATTCTTAAACATTCTAGAACATGCCCCTTATTGTCCCAGAAATATGTACTACAAAGGCTCCTTTTATCATCCATAGAGTCCATATGTATACCTAAATAGACAGGATAGCAATGGGCTCTCCTCTTGGTGTTCTCTTTGCTAATTTCCATGTGTCAACCATTAAGCAGAGAATATTTACCAGTGCAGAAAAGCTGATGATGTACATACAGTATACTGTATCGAAAATGCCATCGATAGTGCCAGTACTAAAGAAAAGATAGAGCACCTGAGACATGCCTTCCACATCTACAGATGTGATAGTCGCTTCCCCTTCTTTGAGTCATCCTTTCTGAACAGTAGAAGGAGGGCTTGTTATCAGGACAATTACCCCAGTGGACAATTACCCCCAAGTACAACTACCCCCTAGGACAATTACTGCCAAGGACAATTACCCCACAGTATTATATTCTGTTCGGAGAAAAGGGTAACTTCTAAATAAAAAAAAAAATACTTTTTTTTGCGTAAAATGTCACTAAGAGCCATATTAAAACAACAATTGTTACAATTGCTTTTGAATTCATTTAATTGTAATGACTAACAACCTAACAATAGTTACACTTGTAATTGCTTTTGAATACATTTCTTGAAAATATTTACATTTTTCGTCTCTTGAAATTCATTTAAGTTTTTTCTTTGTTGATTCATTAGCATTAGAGAAAAGACTGTAAGCCCTTTAAGCATTTGGAATTTATAAAAAGTGATAGAGGAATAGGCAGACTAGTTTGTGGTGGAAGTACTTGTGTTTAACAAAAGGAATTAGCAAATGGTGTTGTGTCATTTGAGTGTGAAGAAGGCAGAAACAAAGCCACCTGTAAACCTAAAGCTGAAGCAAGCGTGCATTCAGTGAAATGAAATTGACACTAGCAGATTGGTGGGGGGGGCGGGTGGCGGATTGATGGGCACATGCCCCCCCCCCCTCCATGAAAAATAATAATAATGAAGATTTAGATAACATAAATTTAAAAATGGGAAAAAAAATCGATTAAAGAATAATATATATATATATATATATAATATATATATATATATATATATATATATATATATATATATATATATATATATATATATATATATATATATATATATTTCTGGATCTGCTAGTGTGTTGGTATACTTCATAATCCCACCCACGCAACAGATGAACAAGAATTAATGCTGCTCAAACTATTCACAAGATAAAAATGCAGGCTATCAATACAGAAGAAATTGAGCAGCAAATAATTTTTGAGGCCTGTGCTCTCATTGATGAAGAAACGCGAGCAAATTTGCTTCCAATTCACCACTTAAAACGTAATATTAGACTTCAGCGACAATGTTCGTCTCACGGCCTTCACCTCTAAACGCAATAGAATTTAGCAGTCCATGAATTGTGTATAATTCTGAAATTATCCTGGGAACTGTCTTGAATGTTCCATCTAGAGACCATTGCCATGCTCTACATAAATAATCCAGGTTTTCATGTGTTCCAAACAGAATTCTTTTTTCAACAGGTCCAGAGTCATAGCAAAAAATCTTGGCCATCTTGTGTTCTTTTACCATTAATTTACGCTGTTACCCGATAGAAGCAAAACAGCTTATACTAATTTTCTAGGGCAGCTAAAATTATAGAAACAAGATTTAGCTCCAAAAACTATCGTGGTAATTTTAAAAGTTATTCTTTTCTGCAAACAGCACATATTAACGGAGCTGGGGGGTTATTGTCCTTCAGGGTAATTGTCCTGGGGGTTATTGCCATTGTGGGTAATTGTCCTAGGGGTTATTGCCCTTGTGGGTAATTGTCCTAGGGGGGTTATTGTCCTTGAGGTAATTGTCCTATGGGGTTATTGTCCTTGTGGGTAATTGTCCTAGGGGTTATTGTCCCTAGGGGGTTATTGTCCTTTGAGGGTAATTGTCCTAGTGGGTTATTGTCCTAGGGGGTAATTGTCCTAGGGGGTTATTGTTCTTGGGGTAATTGTCCTAGGGGGTTATTGTCCTTGGGGGTAATTGTCCTAGGGGTTATTGTCCTAGGGGTTATTGTCCCTAGGGGGTTATTGTCCTTGGGCTTAATTGTCCTAGGGGTTATTGTCCTTGGGGGTAATTGTCCTAGGGGGTTATTGTCCTAGGGGTTAATTGTCCTTGTGGTTATTGTCCTAGGGGGTTATTGTCCTTGGGGCTAGTTGTCCACGGGAGGTAATTGTCCTAGACTCAGAGGGTTTCATTATGAGGGTGTTCATGAAACCCATGAACCTGGCCATTTGCCGGAATGGGGAGAGTGATTTCCCTGAGAGATATAATGATCCACTATCAGCGCCTTTATCACAAGAGTTGTCTCACAGAGACACACTAACTGAGCTGAAATGCATTGCCCAGATCCTCATCAATAATGGACATACTAATCATGACATTGACAGATTCATTAGAAGTTACTGATACATGATATCATCAAGAACCTCAACCCCACCAGATGGCATCATATTCTTCTATAATGGTATATTCCACAATAAATATAAAGATGACGAGGCACCTTGAGGTCCATTATCTCAGGGAACATCAGCCCACCTAACCCAGAAAAAAAGGGTCAAACTTGTCATGCAGGACCCCCTGAATAGAGCTAATGGCCACCATGTGTTCTGCCAAGACGATCTCCTGCCATGTTCAGGAAGGTACCATATGCAATCATGCCAGGACCACCCATAGAACCAAGGTAAAAAGATGTGATATCATTCCTAATTTTGAAATTTTAATCAGGCAACTGACCATCACCACTTACACCTCATGGAATTACTACACATTGGAAGGAAGAAGCCCAGTCTAAATACCACACAGGCGACACTCTTCCTCTCGGTGTCAGCGCAAGGGGCGCTGCCTGCCAGCATCATGGGCAAGTGAACAAATCAGGAGTGCCCATCTACTGACAGCAGTTCTCCCAGTACCAAACCCCTCCCACTTCGTTCTCCAATGCTCACACAAAGGGAAGAGTACAACCACTGGTGTATGGGAGAAGGGCTTTGCTCAGGTCCAATAATCCCCTAGCAATCAATGCAAAATCAGCACTGCTCCACCAGCAATGCGGGTCCCTACATATACTGCTGCCCACACCTTTTGTCTCAAGATTTGTCTCACTCATGTAGAGAATGACTATTGGGCTAGCTGAAACATCGGCTATAAGGAAAACACCAAAAAGGATTTCCTGAACTATGACCAAGAATAGGATATAGAATGTAGGCCAGAGGCCAGGCGTTGGGATCTATGAGGTTATTCAGCGCTGAAATGGAAATTGAGAGAGAAAGGTTTGCAAGTTGTAACAGGAAGAAAACCTCACAGTTGCACTATCAATCAATTATTAAGAAAGGGTGGACAGCAAGATGGAAGAAAGAGATCGTGAACAGAGGTACAGTAAAAGGAATCAAAGAGGTTGCAGTTAGGGGCTGAAGGGAGCTGCAAAGAACCTTAGGTGATGCCTATAGTGCACCGCATATGTACTGGTGGCATTAACCCCCCTACAGGGTGAACTATGACCAAGGAATCCATCTGCTGGAAACTTGCTGAACACTGCGGGAGCATCCTCATGTTTCACTGCCTGCTCTGTTGTTTAGAGAGTAAAAACTGCTGTAAACACACTGGCAATGTTTATCTCTCTGCCGAAGTATGAACATTGGCCAATTATTGTCCAGCATAAATGTAGAAGAGAAAAGTAATTCTACATAAAATTGAGAAGACTCAATATAAAATAAGTTCGAATGATGCAGCCATCCTGTTAAACAGGACACATTAAGAGGGGTTCTACTTCCTTCTTATATTATTATTATTATTATTATTATTATTATTATTATTATTATTATGATTATTATTATTATTATTATTATTATTATTATTATTATTATTATTGGAAAGAGTCCCCATTTAAACGTGCTTTGTTGAAAATTATTGCTGCATCAGCTGAGTTTAATTTGTAGTAAGCCTTTTTAATAATCATAATAAATATTTTCCTGTTGTTACTTTGGTCTGTTAGTAACTGTCCAATACTAATTTTTTCATCATTGAAGAAGGATACAAGTACTGTGAAGATTCCTTTGATGAAGAAATTGGAGGTAAAAAATTTACAAGGAAAGCCAAGGACCAAATGGAATGCGTATGTCGTCAGGGAATTTGAAGATAGTATTTCCTGTATGGAATCTAAACAACTGAGAGCATTTCTCTCAAAATCTGCTGAGTATGTTCATGTCAGAGTTGCTGGGAGGACAGATTGTGGGACTTGGGTCCTGCTTCTTTCATACCAGGATTCTCTGTGGAGTTAGCGCTCAAGGTAAAAGACAATTAGCAAGAACTCCTGAAAACAAGAAACAAAATACCAACAACTGTAATGGAACCAATCCACCCATCAAACCACAGTAAAAAATGAAGAGACAATAACTGGTATAAAAAAAAAGTAAAAATTGCACCGAAGAAAGTTTTCTGTACAGCTTATAATGCTGTATGAAGCACTCAGCCACGGCTCATGAAACTCTCAGCCGTGGCCCATGAAACTTTCAGCCACGGCCCGCGTTGTTGACACCTATAGCGGTGCCAAACGCTCGATCACAGCTAACTTTAACCTTAAATAAAATAAAAGCTACTGAGGCTAGAGGGCTTCACTTTGGTATGTTTGATGATTGAAGGGTGGATGATCAACATACCAATTTGCAGCCCTCTAGCTTCATTAGTTTTTAAGATCTGACGGTGGACAGAAAAAGTGCGGACGGACAGACAAATAGCCATCTCACTAGTTTTCTTTCACAGAAAACTAAAATAGTCCAACTCCATCGCAGATAACAAACCAGTCAACAGAAGTCCCACCTCAAAATAAAGATATACCAAAATAAAAATTAAAAAAACCATGGATCAAATTGAATTTGTGAGAGATGTAACAAACCAATCACCAGTACTTACCATAATATAAGTTCTTGGGAGAAACCTAGAAACAGAAATGCCTGCTGATTCATGAGGATGTAATGTATCCCTAACCAAACCCTGCAATAAAAACAAGAACGTAATAATATAAAATAGCCTAATAAATACAATAAGAAATTTCATAAAGTATTGAAATAAAGAAATAGTCGACGTAGAAACTCGTGAAACAGGATGCATTTGTGCAGCCATTTGACACAAAAAATATAAATATTGAAGATAAATTTATAGAAAGAAAAAATGAAGCGAAAGATAAAAAAAGACTAAAAGTGAAATGGGCAAACTCAGCAATACTCAGCCTATTACAGACAATGAACTTTCTAAACACACTAGAAATATAATCGGTTAAACTTCAAAATCTCACCACTCTTATAAGACATTCATTAGGATTATGTTTACAATTTGTAAACAAACCAGTACCATAACAGGTATCGGTAAGTAAACAGTAAAGACACCTTGACATTATTGACGATTTTAATGGCCACAGCCTAATTTGGGATTATAATTATACATCACAAGACTTTGCAGGAAATATCATTAAAGAGCTCATGAACTCAAATAATTTGTGCTCTCAACAACAACAAACAAAAGCATATTCGTCAAAAGCTTATGGTACTTTTCCATCATGGGGTGTCACACTGCTCATTTAATACAATAGATAACCCTGTATGGGGTTAGTGCCGTCAGTGCACCTCGCACGGTGCCCTGTAGGCATTGTTTAAGGTTCTTTGCAGCGACCCTTCGCCCCTAGCTACAACTCCTCTCATTCCTTGTACTTTACCTCTGTTCATATTCTCTTTCTTCCATCTTACATTCCACCCTCCTAACAGTTGTCTCATGGTGCAACTGCGAGGTTCTCCACCTGTTAAACACTTAAAAACTTTTTACTCTCAATTTCTGTGTCCGAGCTGAATGACCTCCTAGGTCCCAGCACTTTGCCTGTGGCCTGAATTTTATATTCCATTTCAATATAGTAGATAGATTTGAATAGAAAAGGTGACATCATGTATATTAGGTATAATTTTTCCAGTTTTAATATCACTTTTACGCAGAAATCTCACAAAACTTAGTCCACGTTGTTCTATACCTTAAAGCTAAATGAGAAATAAACAAATTACTCAAATGAAAAATCCTTCCACTGGAATATCTAAGAGACAACAGTGAAACTAATATCATTATAAATTTTTAAAAGATGCCGTAGATAAAGCCATAACTCATTTTTAACCATATATTAACCAACACAAGAGCATTGTGGGTCTGATACTCGATCAGAAATTTAAAAAATCAGTTGGAAGAGAATTAGCCAATCTAAATTAAAAGTTCAAAAGAATTGATAAACCACAGCCATTACAAGAAGACACCTTACTACGAATGATTAAGTGAACAGAAATTGATACTCTAAAACAGTATGCAATAAACTCTGCAAAGTCTGGAGGAGAAGTTATACATGGACAAATAATATGATGAAGACAATAGCTATCAGGCATTAGGCTACCTGCAAAACTCCTGTACAAATATATATATATATATATATATATATATATATATATATATATATATATATATATATATATATATATATATATATATATATACATACATACATATATATATTATATATATAGATATATATATATATATTTTTTTTTTTCAACGAGGGAAACCTCTTCCCAAGCCAGCTCTTCTTTCAAGAACATCATTTTCAAAAGATGTTAAAGTAAAATCATTTCATATTACTGTCGACATTAACAGTCGGTCGTACAGAATTTGCTTCTCCTACAAAGCTCTTGCTATTCTTTCCTTTGGCAGTCTTTTCATTCCATTCCGAGACCATGTGACTACGTTGAAACTCTTTTCCAGGTCACTTTGCTGCCCTTGGAGACAAGCCTCAATCGGATGATCGCCCCAAACAACTAGCAGACTGATGAAAATAAGTTTACAAGAAAGCTCGTATAATTGACAAATGACATCCAGATATCCCTGAGGGTGGGGATTATAAGGAACAAATGCACCTGTAATCCAACACAGTTGAATTATTAGTGGACCTTCCAAAATGAAGGTAAACCTTTTGAGAGGTTTTATAAAATATTAGGACAACTGGCTCAAAAGCAGGGAGGAGTCAATTAAAGGATTATACAGGGGAAGAGACTAACAGCCAAAAATGACTTTGGAATGAATACACTGATTACATATTTATGAAAGTACAACACATTTTCTCCTTTTGGTAAACAATAACAATATCTGCAAAGTGAACACTTTCAAAAAAAATATTAAATACGAATAAATAGAAAATATATATTAGGTAACTAATTAATAACTGGGTCAGTGACTTTATCTTTAAGGTTATTCTTGAACATTTTACTAATACAGGGGTCCAAATAATACAAGCCAGGGCTAAGGTTAAAATTTCAGCTGGAAGTAAGCTGTATAACTGCAGATTCTAAAAGATTTCGAGAAGAGAAATCTTTTGACCTGGCAATCACTGAACTTTCAGTCCAATTGATCTTGTGTGAGTTTTCACTTAAATGAATGAATATTGCATTGGATGTTTGCCCAGATTTGACAGGATACTTATGCTGCTTGATTCTCAATTCTAAATGTGTACTAGATTGACTATATAAAAAAAGAGCAGTCCAAGCATGGAATTTTATATATTATGTTGTCGTTTTCCTTAGGGCTATTTTTATTAACAATTCTTTTAGTGTGTTGGTATAGGAAAAAACCAGGTTGACATTAAAAGATTTTAACAATGATCTTATGGTTTCAAAACCACTAAAATAAGGCAGGCTAAGAATGTTATTAGGGTTTCTTTCTTCATGTTACTTTCACTATAAAACTTTTTTGTCAGCTTTATTATAGCAAATATCTACTATATGTGAAGGGTAATATAAACCTGTTCCTATTTTTCTTATAGTTTTAAGTTACCCTTCACATATACTAGATATTTGCTATAATAAAGCCGACAAAAAAGTTTTATAGTGAAAGCCCATGAAAAGTTTTATGGTGAAGGTAACATGGAGAAAGAACATTCTTGGCCTGCCTTACTTTAGTGGTTTTGAAACCATAAAATCATTGTGAAAATCTTTTAATGTCAATCTGGCTTTTTCCTAGAATAACACACTAAAAGGAATGTTAATAAAAAAAACAGCATTACATCTATGTAGCCCTGAATGCATTGATGTGGAAATGGATGAGATTAGGAATACAGGCAATAAATTGAAGTATCCTGACTGTGTATTAAACAATGCATTAGAAGCGGCAAAAAAGACTATGTATCAAAACTAAAAAGAACCTTACAACACAAGAAATTTGCTTGTACTGCCTTATAATAATATGAAAGATGTCCCCCATCTGCTTAAGAATTTTAGTGTTAATGTTGCATTTAAGAACAATGAGACATTTACTTATCAAGAACTCTCCCAACAATACTAAAGGATGTGTATATAAAATTCAATGTAAGTCTTGTGACAACTTTTATATTGGCCAAAAGAGAATAGAACAGCATAAAATATGTGTGAGATATGCACAGGGAAACAGTGGTGTTTTTGTACATGTTAGTAAGAACAATCATGCTGTAAACTGGGAAGGGGTAAAAAGGATTGTATATTCTAATAATGCACTGGAAAGGAATATCATTGAGTCTAGCTTTATAAAACAAAGTTACAGCCATAATATGAATATCAGTCAAGGGATGTATAAACTTGATCCTTCAATATTAAAAGAAATTTGTTAATTGTTTAAATTTTAAGGTAGGCAGTAGAGATGTATTGAAATAAGATTATCATATTTGTAAACAGTACAGAGGCAGTAGTGCTAATGAGTTTTCCAAACCCGCCTCTCTGACACCTGTCGGGTTTGGATCTGTAGTCTCCTAAGATCGGTACATTTATCAGTATTGTCCCCTGAGAGTATATTGTGATTTTTAGCCAAATGACTTTTGAAGGCCACTCCTACCTTGACACCTTCTTGTGAGTGGATCTGTAGTCTCGAACAGCTGTGTATGTTCATCAAGACTGTTTCTGTAGTATATATATTTGTGACTTCTAATACTCTTTATCAGTCCTTCGTCAATGGCTTGGAAATAAAGACGAAACTGGTCAGGACCTACCCCCTGTCTCTTATTTTTCACCTGTGGTAGTGGGTGATATATATATATATATATATATATATATATATATATATATATATATATATATATATATATGTATGTATGTATGTATGTATGTATGTATGTATGTATATATATATATGAAGGCAAATGCCACGAAGAAAAAAGAAACAACGGCATGGTTGCTAGGCCTTTCGACACAACAGTCCTTTACTAGCAGACTGATAAAAAATATAAAAATAAGTTTACAAGAACACTTGTATAATTGACAGATGACATGCAGATATCCCTGAGGGTGGGGATTATAAGGAACAAATGCACCTGTAATCCAACACAGTTGGAGAATCAGTGGACCTACCAAAATAAAGGTAAATCTTTTGAGAGGTTTTACAAAACATTATGCCAACTGGCTCAAGAGCAGGGAGGAGTAAATTAAAGGATTATACAGGCAAAGAGACTAACCACCAAAAATGACCTTGGAATGAATATGCATAGTTTATCCTTTTGGTAAACAACAATATTTGCAAAATGAACACTTTCAAAAAAATGTTAAACATACAAATACATAGAAAACATATAGTAGGTAACTAATTAGTAATTAAGTCAGTGGTTTTATTTTTAAGGTCATTCTTGAACATTTTACTA
>JANJGK010000049.1:22140550-22150550 GCA_039081455.1 Macrobrachium rosenbergii
GGTAAAGAAAACGAGGTATTTACAGAAAACGAAGCAGCAAGTATAGTAAAAGGAAAAGAAGAGGAAAAAACGGGTAGTGAGGAAACAGATTATGAGACCAGCGTCCCAAACAGAATTTTACAGTACTGATATGGAAGTTGGAACATGGCATACAAAAACAGACTCTAGCAATAAACTAAAGATAACGCTGAAGAAAGACCAGCATCAAAACAGGGAAAGGATGAACCCGAATTTATCATCAGATGATGAAACAGGAAAGTGTACTAAGAAGCTTAAAGCAAATTAACCTAGTATTGTATTATGCTTTAACCTAGTATTGTATGTTTTTTTTTTTTTACGTAACATACAAAATTCATTTCATCCACATTAAATGTAGCTACAGTTAACGTAAATGGACTGAATACTTTAAATAAGCAAATTTTAAAATAATAAACTTTGTTTCTTTATAAACTTGATATAATTTTCGTTCAAGAGCACAATATAAAAGGGGAAGGGAAACTGGAACATGTTGAAAAATATTGCAAAGTTTTGATTAATTATACACAAATGCTTAAGGGTGGAATAGCTATCTTTTTTAATAAAACATCTAATGTGGAAGTTTTGAGTTTTCAAAATGATATGGATGGTTATGTTATGAGTATTAATTGTCGTTACTCAAATGTTAATATTCAATTATTAAATGTGTATGCTCCTGCTAGGAATAGTAAGAAAAAAGATAGGGAGAAATTATTTAATACAGATACTGTATATTTCTCAAGGAACAATATAAGCAATATCATAATGGGTGGTGATTGGAATTCTATTACTTGTAACAGGGATTGCTCAAATTCAGGTAGTGAACTTCCATCAAAATCATTTGTAAGCTTGAAAAGCAATTTGAAACTTATAGATGCTTGGTTTTCATGTCATCACCAGGTGGAGTATTTTTATGTTAGGGAGAATTATGGCTCAAGGCTGGATAGATTTTATATAAAAGATTTGCGCAACCATGTGGCAAATATTGAAAATATTCCTGTTAGCTGGACTGACCATTGCAATATAGTATTAGCCTTGAAATTAAAAAATATAGCTTCGCCAGGGAAAGGGTATTGGAAACTTAATAGTAATATTCTAGATAAAGATATTGTAAGAGACAATTTTCCTATGACCTGGAATAATATTAAGAGGAACAAAGATAGATTTGGAAACATTCTGTGTTGGTGGGAATATGCGAAAGCCCGGCTTAAATCTTTCTTTATCACATGTTCAAAGCAAATTAACCAAGAAAAATATGGCTTATTGAGATCACTGAGCTACCAGTTAAAAGAAGAAATAGGAAAAGGTGTATTAAGTAAAGACAAGTTTTCGTTAGTGAACTCTTTGAAATTAAGAATAAATGGTATTCAAGATGAGATTTGTGAAGGAGTCAAAATTAGAGCAAAGGTGGATGATAAATTAAAAGGTGAACAAGTTTCAGCATATATACCTGTTAGGGAGGGAGAAAAACTCTAAATCGTATGTAAATAAGATAAAGACGGATGATTTCTCGTTCCTATTAATAACTTTATCTGCTAAATTTAAAAACGAGTCTTAATAAGACTTATCACATTTCTCTTTTTTTACAAAGCTTTTCAAGATATTTCCTTATATTTAAAGTAATAGCCTTAGGGTTTACTATTTACCTAAGGCTATTACTTTAAATATAAGGGAATATCTTGAAAAGCTTTTTAAAAAAGAGAAATGTGATAATTCTTATCAAGACTTGTTTTTAAATTTAGTAGATAAAGTTATTGATGGGAACGAGAATGATATTTTAACCTCAGAAGCGACGGAGTCGGAAGTGTTGAAAGCATTGAGGGGGATGAAGAACGGTAAAAGTCCCGGAATAGAATCGATGGTCTCACTGTTGAGTTTTACAAAATGTTTTGGAAGGAAATAAAAATCGAATTTGTAAGCCTAGTAAAGTTTATTTTTAAATATAAGACCATCTCCAAAATGAATAAAGGAATAATAACGCTTACGCCGAAGGAAGGAGTCTTAGTTTTTATTACAAACTGGAGGCCAATAACGACGTTAAACGTGGATTTTAAGATAGTAGCGAAAATAATAACTAATAGAGTGAAGAATGTGTTACATTTAATCATTTCCCGCGAGCAGTGTTGTTGTGCAGATGATAGGTCAATTACCAACTTGAATTCCATTATGAGCGATATTATGTTTTATGCAAATAATAATGATAAACAAGCTGCTTTAATAAATCTAGACTGGTCTAAAGCTTTCGATCGTGTGGATCATGATCTCTTATATGCTATATTGAGCAACTTGGGTTTTGGCCCTAGTTTCATTCAGCTAATACAAATGCTTTATACAGATGCTGAAAGTGTACTATGCATAAATGGCAATATTTCTGATCCATTCCCCAGAAAAAAATCAGTAAGGCAAGGATGTCCATTATCCATGATTTTATTATCTACCAGGAACCCTTTTACAGGATGATGAAAAAGAAGCTTCCTAATAATGCTTCCGTATTTACAGCAGAACCATATGGAATTGCATCAGCTATAAAAATAATTTAAGAATCATCATTCAATAATTTTGTGATTTTCAGTGACTCGAGAAGCGCTGTAGAACCTATTGAAAGTTAAAAATAAAAAAATAATATAGTACAACAAATTAAACTATATCTCCATAAATTATATAATAATGGAAAAAATGTAGAAATATGTTGGATCCTGCCCATGTAGGGATCAAAGGAAATGAAGAAGCAGACAAAGCAGCAACTCACATGACAAGATCAAGTGTAAATATCCTGTTACTGATTATGTAACTCACATAAAAATGGGTATCATAAATAAATGGCAATATATATGGGATGAAGAACCTGAAAGTAATAAATTGAAAGAAATAAAACCTAATTTTAAAAAATGGAGTTCATCATATCGGAGAGAGAGACAGCACAAGTAATTTTAACACGTCTCAGAATAGGCCATACTCGTCTGACACATGGTCACTTAATGAGCAGCCCACATGGCCCGGCTCCCGAGTGCTCAGAATGCAGAGTAATAATAACAGTCAGACATGTGTTATGTGAATGTCCAAAGTGTGACCAACAACGAATGTCTACTTTTGGAAATAGATCAATGAAAGAAATTTTGTCAGAATCTCTTACATTTTCAGTCGTTCCAATTTTGATGTTCTTGAAGAACTGCAATTTAATTAATAAAATGTAAAAATAAGTGAATAATAAAAACACGAAAACCCTTTCAACATTTGTTGAATTTAACAAAAAAGAGAAAAATTTTTAAATTTTGCTTAATTTATATTCTGAATTTTAATACCGTTTTAGTATGTATGTAAGGAAATCTGAGTAAATGTATTTATTGCATGTATGTGTTTCAGTATGAGAGGATATGCCTATGTGCAGCTTGTAATTTCATTTTAATTCATTCATCATTGTACTGAATGATCTATTGGGTCCTAACGCTTGGCCTCAGGCCTGGACCTAGTATTTTAATCAAATCCTTCGGGCCAGCCCTATGAGAGCTGAAGGTCAGCTCAGTGGTCTGGTTAAACTACTTTAATAATAATAATATTAATTTTCAACATAAAGCCCTTGTGGTAAATTGGCATTTGCCTTAATGACCTGTTTGAATGTTTATCTGCATTCTGTTGTTAGTAATGGTTGTTTTCTCTGTCCGTGTTGTATTTGTTTACTTTTGACAGTCCCAGTGTATCTTACTCTGTTGACTGCTGTAACTCTCTGTGGCGGGATCTTAGCTGAATAAAGCCTTGAAGATGCATTGAGGTTTTCATTACAATTTATTCAGCTAAGATCCCGCCACAGAGAGTTACAGCAGTCAACCTGCAGCAAGTGCAAACCTAGTTTTTATCGTGCCCCACCGGTTCAACTGATACAAGCCATGAAACCATTTGATCGTTTAAATGTTGATTTCAAAGGTCCACTATCCCCTTCACATGCTGGCAATCGCTACATACTGATAATTGTTGACGAATACAGTAGATTTCCTTTCGCCTTTCCTTGCAAGGATATGACGGCCGCTACCATTATTTCATGTCTCACTAAGCTGTTCTCGACTTTTGGTCTGCCCAACTACGTGCACTCCGATAGAGGAGCATCATTTATGTCCTCTGAACTCAAATCGTTCTTCCTTAAACATGGCGTCGCAACAAGTCGTTCTACACCCTATCATCCAACTGGTAATGCCCAATGTGAGCGTTTTGTTGGGACTGTATGGAAATCCGTGATGCTTGCCTTGAAGTCTCGTGATTTACCGCCAACTGCTTGGGAAATGGTACTTGATGATGCATTGCATTCGATTCGCACTCTGCTTTCCACTGCTACTGGTGAAACCCCTCATGAGAGAATGTTCATCTTTCAGCGAAAGACCTCCTCCGGAATGAGTCTTCCCACTTGGTTGTGCGAATCGGGAACTGTTCTTCTGAGAAGACACGTGCGTAGAAAGGAAGATCTTCTCGTTGAAGAAGTTCAGCTACTAGAAGCCAACCCTTCATATGCACATGTTAGATTTGAGGACGGACGTGAGGATACTGTGGCTATCAGTGATTTAGCTCGATGTCCTCGCGCTGTGCCACCTCCACCAGGGACCGGCAAGACACAGCTTGAGGATGAGGTTGAATCTGTCAATAAAGAAGATGCTTCTGAAACGCAGAATCTTGAACGGTCTATCTGTGATGATGTTACAAATTCTAATAATGATGATAAGTTGTCTGTTGCCCCTAGACGTTCTCAACGCATACGTCGTCCTGTAGATCGTCTGACCTATAACTAATTGTACTTGTAAAAATGTAGTTCTATGACTGTATTTTTGTAAGATGACGCTGATGGTATTTACATAAAATATTTATATTTAATAAGGTATAACAATGTTATTAAAGTCGGGGTGAATGTGGTAAATTGGCATTTGCCTTAATGACCTGTTTGAATGTTTATCTGCATTCTGTTGTTAGTAATGGTTGTTTTCTCTGTCCGTGTTGTATTTGTTTACTTTTGACAGTCCCAGTGTATCTTACTCTGTTGACTGCTGTAACTCTCTGTGGCGGGATCTTAGCTGAATAAAGCCTTGAAGATGCATTGAGGTTTTCATTACAGCCCTTTCGCCTAACACGGGGTGGTTCTAGAGAGAGAAAAAAAAAATTATCTCCGCCACATCCATTACTTAAACTACTGAATAGGGATGCACCAATATGCGGAAAACTCCTCCAGCATTATATCCTATTCACACATCTATACAAGAGTCATCAAAGTGCTTCCAATTTCCCTCCACACACACGCACACACACACTGCACCATTAACATCTATTTTGCACGCTCGTTTCCGCTTCCTGGATATTCAAGCCCTTCCTTCCAATACCGCTTTCATTCATTTTATGCCACATATGCTGCATTTAAATTCATCTTAACGACTTCACCATTATTTTTTGTATTTGCAATTGGTATCCACATTTCTCTCTAGTAAAGGAAAATTGACCCGAGTGTTTCTTCTTAGAATCCCACATTGAAGGCTACCATAGATATTATGGACAGAGAGAATGGGAGTGAATATTTCGGATGATGGTAGGATGAGCTAAGAGCAAAGATTGCAGAGCAGTTGGAGCATGAAAAACGGCAGGAGGCGTGTATAAGAGTGGAAGACAACTTGGAGTGTCTATGGACTAAGGCTTAAAAGCAAGAAGGGATTGTTAACTAATTCTGCTCTATGGAAATGTGCGGATGTTAAGTGCGAATGGAAGATAGAAGGTGGAAGTTATAGAGATGAGTTTTTACATAGTGGTTTTGGTAAAAGAAGAACTGGAAACGCAAGAAATGTGGGGATATGCAGGAGTGGTAAAAGGGTTAGTGTAAGTGAAAAGAGGGATTGGAGTGTTTTGAAGATGGTTTGATTACGTGGGAAGAATGGCATGGACTTCTAAAAGCAGGTCCTTTGCAATCAGATGGCTCTTAGGTATTGGCAAATTATTGCAGTAAATGAGAGGCTTTGTGTAGAAGCCTTAAAGTGAGCTCTTCCACAATGACGCCCAGTAAATGATGGCAAGGTGTTCAAGTGAATGAGAGACTTGGTGTGGAGCTCTTTAAGCTGGCCTTTGCACACTGACGGCCAGGTGATGAAGTGAATGAGTGGCCAGGTGTGGACCTCGGAAATAGGACCCTTTGCATACCGGCGCCCCCGTAAATAATGATTTTTAAAGTAATACGAGATGCTTGGTGTACAACCCTTGAAGAGGGCTTTTGCACAATGACAACCATTAGCTTTTGGCAAGGTGATGAAGTGAATGAAGGGCCTAGTATGGACCTCTGGAAGCAGGCCATTTACACAACGACAACCCCTAAGACATGGCAAGGTGTAAAGTCCTTTACACAGTGACAGTCCACAAGTGATGAGAAGATGAAGCCAACAAGAAGCCAAGTATGGCCCTGTGGAAGCAGACAGTTTCTACAGTGATGTCCCCTAAGGGATGGCAAGGTGTTGACATAAATGAGAGGCTTGGTGTGGACCTTTGGAAGTGGACTCTGTATAAAAGCAGGCTCTTGTCCAATAATCACAAGTTATGTACCAACCGCGACTCATATATGGGTGTGATACACCCGACGAAAAAATACTTTATCATTATGATAATTGATTTTATGTTTTGCATTTATTTCTGAGAGAGAGAGAGAGAGAGAGAGAGAGAGAGAGAGAGAGAGAGAGAGAGAGAGAGAAGATCACCGTTAGATATTTTTATGGTAACTGTCGTAAAGGACGCGAGAAAACATTCATTGTTAAACGGCATTGTTATACGAGACAACCGAAAACAGAATTCCCAGCGCCACCCTCTCTCTGCCCTTGACAAAATAATGTTAATGTGTGCGACCGCAGATTCATGACGGAGAAATCGTGGCAGCTCGAAGACTTTTCATTTTCATTTTATTATACTCTTATGATGGGATAACCTCTCTCTCTCTCTCTCTCTCTCTCTCTCTCTCTCTCTCTCTCTCTCTCTCTCTCTCTGAAAACTACAATAATTTGACATTATGATTATCATTTACATCACTGCGAGAAAATCGGTTTATTCTGCTTATAATATTCCTTCATAAGTGGGTAATTCTTCACTTCTTTCTGATCTCATTTTTCATACCATGTGATCATTGATGGTATTTTATCTTAAGATGATTATTTCATACAATCTAAGCGAGTAGTTAAACCATAAGCCGAAAGATAATCGTAAAATATTTCTTTGTTATCTTATCGCATAGCAGTGGGACTACAATGCCTGATAGACAACTGGCCGCATAAGTAGCGACTGCGACTTTCGCCCACATTAAAAAGGGGCGGGTCAGAGATTGTGCATCAGCATAAAATTAACTCCACAACCACGGCTTCGTATAATGCCCAACTTCATTATTTGAAGGAGAATTACAACTGATACGTCTATCCACAGGCAGGAGAAGAAATTGCACTCGTGTTTGGAGACGATTTGATTTGCCCTTTGGTCTTAGTCAGAGATCGTAGCTCTCATCGACCGACATCAGCCATGGACATCGGACCTGTAAACAATATTATACTTTTGGCTGATTGTTACAAAGTAAGTGCTTTTCTTGTGGATATTGTTATGACTATTGTGCCCGTACCAGTCATATAAGGCCTTAGTGCGGACGACGGCAATTTTAGATGTATAATTCATTATTCGCCCACTTGCATTGTTACACGTACGAAATAAGTATAGGGATACTCGCTGCGTATTATTATTATTTTATTATTATTATTTTTTTTTATTTATTTATTTATTTTATTTTTGGCCCATCACTTTTTGTATCCTTTAGTTTTGATGGAGAGCTTTAATGCTGACGTCAATCAGCGCCTCGAGATAGCAGTGCCTATTTTTGTCGCCCTCAGCATTACAAATGAAAGCCCCAGGATTTAGCAGTCTGTTTGTAATCAAATGTAATAACGATAATAAGAAGTCCTCTTTTGCAAGAGTGTGGTCTTTATTCACAACTAAATGATCTTGGCGCTCGCTCCCTGAAAGCTTCGATAGATTAGATTAAATGGCATGCATGACCTCTCCCAGCGCTGAGCCCTCTTTCAGAAACGACTAATAGAACAATAAAGCCCATTTGGAAGACTAATCGAAGCAATTTCTTCAAATGTTTTTCCTGTAGCACTTCATTTACATTGATGCAAGCGCAATAAGAGCTGTTTACACCACTATTGTTCTTATAGAATGATGATGAGGGCAAAGAGAATTGTTTTTTATCATTTTGCATTCACTGAATATTGTTACGCTTCATCATAGGCTTGAAGGTTCAAGCAAAACTACTGTGTGCTGGGCAGAATAATCTGTTGCAGAGCATTAGGGCAACTATAATGACCATGACGCTTGTTTACTGTTGATCGTAGGCTACGTGGCAAGAGGCATGTCCCTAATTATGAGTTCTTTCATAGAATAGCTTCCTAAAAAGTTATGAAAGGAACAGACGGAAGTGCATTACATTTGTACTTTAATGTTTGTTAACACGTGCTCAGGATACAAATGAATGACCCATATATCTGAACGTGAAGATAGAAAACCTGTCTCTTGTGGGTGCGCTGGTGCATTGCACATGCCTGCTCAAGCACACTTGTTCAAGTAGACAGACCAGGTACACCTAATGTACCCGAGTTTGAAACCTCCAATTCATAGACAGTGATCCGTGAGATGGGTAATTTGACAGTGAAGGACCCACGAAAAGTTAAACGATCCTCTTCTCTACCCTCTTTCTTACTCTACTTCCAGGTTGCCCACCACCGCCTCTACCCACCTGGAACCACGACGCTCTACTCCTATTTCGAGTCTCGAGGAGGAAAGTAAGATTTCTCTTGTCTCTGTAACGATGCCCATCTATCTTATGAATCTATACTGTCGTCTGGTGAAGTCTAAACAGAGGAAAGGTTTTCCAACGGTATATGTTTATCTTTTAAAGCGGGTTTTAAGAATTATATACCGTAACAGGTCCCTCACGCCCATTCCTGGAAATGAATGAATTCCTAGTCCCCTCTGAAGGCTTGAAGTGATTTGCACACAGATAGACATGGCGAATATATTTGGCTTTGCTTCTGTGAGATCAGGAACAGGTAATTGGTTTGATTTGATAGTTATCCAATATTAAATGACACTTAAACTTTTGTTAAGGGCTTAAAAAGTTTTCATTATATAGGTCTTAACAGGTTCAGTAAACTTAACAGTGCGATGACCTTCGGCTGATAGGAGCTGTGAATGATGATAAGTCGTAAACTATCTCTCTCTCTCTCTCTCTCTCTCTCTCTCTCTCTCTCTCTCTCTCTCTCTCTCTCTCTCTCTCTCTCTCTCTCTCTCCCTTTCGTTTATCACACGTACTGCGTAGTAACAGGTAAAAAATCATCCCAGCTTCCAGAAACTACCATATTCCATTAAAAGCCACTGGAACGCAATGACTTTCATTGATTCCTCCTCTGTTTAGATATTCACGGAGGTTGCCAAAATTCATAATTATATTCTTTCCTCAAGGTCTGACTGAGGAATGAAGTAAAGGCTTAATGAATGCTACTGATTTTTTATAAAAAGAAAAAATTAGTTATAATGATGCAAACAATAGTTATCCGTACCCAGAGCTACTGTCAGCATGAAGAGTGCATCTATCTTCCCCGTTTTCTTTTTCGTTCGCGATAAAAAAAAAAAAGACTGAATAAAACAAGACTTGAATGACCACAACCAGTAGCAAAATGGAAGTGGCCCACTCCCCACCACCTTTTCTCTTAATTAGTAATATTACATTCACGCAGTTTCTCGACTTGGATAAAAGAGCATAGTTGATTCCAGAATTGACTTCCCTGCATTGTAAAACATAAAGCGTTAACGGAACTTGTTGTAGGCTTTAAAGTCTGGTGCAGGAGGCAATATCTCCGGATAAGCCCAAAAACCAATAAAGTATATCCCACCAATAAACCATTTCCTTGCGGCGTTCTCGAACTGCTCTGTGTCAAGT
>JANJGK010000049.1:22155550-22215550 GCA_039081455.1 Macrobrachium rosenbergii
ACTTCTTCTGAGATGAGACCTTTATTTTGTTTTGTTTGTGAACTTCCTAGTATGATTGAATATGAAATGGCAGTTATAACAAGAA
This sequence comes from Macrobrachium rosenbergii, assembly GCA_039081455.1. NCBI lineage: Eukaryota > Metazoa > Arthropoda > Malacostraca > Decapoda > Palaemonidae > Macrobrachium > Macrobrachium rosenbergii. Next base: position 22,155,636 of record JANJGK010000049.1, read on the forward strand.
CTCTCAGTAGATTCTTATCCTAATTATGTATTAATTTAAGCTGAGTGATTGTGGTTATCGAGGGGCATCCTCACTGGAGTCAGCTGCTGTAGGTGGCGCTGCACATCTAGTCAACTTCACGGTAAATATCAACAGCCATCTTTCATGAGACCAAAGTGGAATAACTGGTAAAATGTATATATAGTCACTGCAGCTCAGTGGTATCTGTACGCCACAGGAGGTCTGGTGCCTCTGTTGTCCTCTTTTGTATAAGTTTTATATGCAGAAGATTAAATAAACACCTATCTGTGTATCAGTGACTCTCTCCCTATGTGGTTCCTGAGCTTAGTGGCGTACTATCTTACCCTTGCCGTGAGCTATGGATGGTATTTTGTCTTCCGGGAGGGGTGAGTGGCATAGGCCTACCTGCTGAGATATCACTAACCATGTTTCACCTTAGTGGAGAGGGACTTTGTCACTGGTCATTTATGAAAGAATGTTCAGTCTCTAAGCAGTGACTTGTGCCTCGTCGCTGCTGTTCATTAGCAGCATACAAATGTATGCCTTTTCTTCTCTTGACAGATCACACAGAACACTGCCGGAACCTGTTTGGTAAGGAAATACTATAACGTGCATGGTGTTCCAGGCTACGCAAACATATCGTCTGAGCATTCCACTGTTACTACCTGGGGACGAGAAGGAGAAAGTGCAGCTCACAGGAACGTGATGAAAACATTTTTTGGAAGTAAGATCATGTTCGTTCTTTCTCTGTATGCCATTGATAATAGATTCTTAGGTTGGCATACAATTTCCGTTAAGTATGATGGGTGCCATGAAGTAAGTTCAGATTTTATGAAAGATTTGATTCTGGACTTATAATGATCTATTTTAGTTTAGGTAGGTAGACGACTGTCGACGATTTATTAGAATACAGTATTAAAATCACTGAAAAAGTTAAAAGTACCAGTCTTTTTTGCACTCAAAGTATACCATACAGCACTGCTGTATTATTTACCAAAAAATTTTAATCAGAGGTTTGATATTTGCTGTGCTGGACTGAGGTACATCAGTAGATGTTTTATTTCCATGTGAATGTATTTAACCCTGAATTGAAACCACAAGTATCTGTTGTACATCCTACATGTTGTATATCCTTTAAGTTATTCTGTAAATTCTCTAATATCAGAAAGGTTTGTAGTTGAATAGATAATTGAAAGATTGCAATTAGTGAAGAATTGTGGGCCTTCCGAAATAAATTCAGTTTTATAATTATTTACTTCCACCATTTTTTTTTATTCATTTAAGGAAAAGTTGCCTGTGTGGTCGATTCCTATGATATATGGAAGAGCATAAACGACATATTTTGTGGAGAACTTAAAGATATTGTTTTGCAACATAAAAGTGAAGGTGGGACCTTAGCTATACGACCAGATAGTGGAGACCCTGAACAAGTTTTACTTAAAGTAAGTCACGCTTCCTTACCGAGGATTTTTGTTTGTTGGTGTACCCTATGTATGCTACATTTAGAATTTTTTTTTTTTTTTTGCAAATTTGCTTTGATGGTCATATAACTGTTTATATTTCTATCGTGTCCTTATTGCTGCATGGACAAATTGTGGAAGGATTTAAAAAGAAAATTGAGGTCTAATGAGAGATTTTCTTGCTGGTTAACCAGTGTTTGGATGTTCTCGGGAAAGAATTTGGAACTGAAAAGAACTCGAAGGGATACAAAGTTCTACCTTCATTTATGAAGGTGTTACAGGCTGATGGCATCAACTGTAAATCCCTTGGTAAGTCTCTTATTCCCTTTTCTAAAGAAAATTTGATCAATGTGATAAGTACTCTATCCTATAAGAAGTTACTTGAACATGTTTGCCAGTCAAAGGGCAATGACAGTGAATGTAAAGAGAAACTGATGTACAATGCTTTCAAGTGGTATCAGAAATCCTAAAGGGGAAGGGGCAGGAATTTTTGTATTTTGTCATCTTGATTAACTTTTGACACTGCTAAAAAGCAGTTTAAGTCTGGTTCTTTATCACTAAATATTCTTTAATTTTCCCTAGTAACTAACCTATTTTCTGATTTCTCGGAAATCACCGTATTTATATAAATGGAATGTTTAAGACAGTCTGCCGGAATAATAATCTGGAATATTTTCCATATCGTCATTCCTTATTATTACCCCCATTTCAGCGGCCATTCTCAAGGCAATGGAAGACAGTGGTTGGGCATCTAATAATGCTGTATTTGGAGCAGGTGCTGCAATACTGCAGAAGGTGAGAAGATTCCTTACAGTATTGCAACTGACTGACGTGATTAATGTCTTTCTCTGTCCAGTATTCCTCATTAAATTGTGTAATGACTCTATGAAACATTTCCTAGAAGCGCATTCAGGGGAAAATCTTAGATGTAAAAAAATGACCTGGCCATAGATCTGAAACTAATGTCAGCGCAGAGTAAATCCCTTGTTCCAAAAGCTAACCTTATTTACATGATCCACAGATAGATCGAGACACACAAAAGTGTGCTTACAAGTGCAGCCTTGCTGTGATAGATGAAAAGGAGCGTGAAGTATTCAAGCAACCTATCGCTGACCCAGGAAAGCACAGTAAACGAGGCAGATTAGCACTCCTGTACAAAAATGGAGTGTACACTACTGTCAAAGCTTCAGATTGTACTACAGAGCAGGTGAAAATAGCTTCCGTTGTCTGTTTTTAGGATATGATCTGTTATCGAGTCACAAATTTCTTATACTCATCAGAAAGTGTCTTTGTGATAAAGAATGTTAAGGACTGGAGACAAGCGCAAGCGCCGTTTATAAAAAATAAGGAAAATACAACATGCTTATAAATTTCCTGCATCCTAATGGTGAGAGTAAAACCCTGTGTTTCTAATTATATTGTAAAACTAAAGAAATTCGATTTATGTATTTTACAAAAACCCGGATTTTGCTGTGTCCTCTTCATATACAGTTTTAGAAATAATGACATTTTTCCCCTTTAGGACCATCTAGAGACTGTCTACGAAAACGGGAAACTACTGAAGGACTTCAGCCTTGAGGAGATCCGTGAAAGAGCCCAAGTGACCAGCATCGATACTGAGATCTTAAAATTCATTGAGCAAGATTCTTTACAGTGAAAGATTACCTTTATTTTTATCTGCATATTTACAACACTTAGGAGAAGCCTCTCTTAAACATGGAACGTAAAACCTTATTTTTTAAATTTTTACATTAAGGTAACCACAAGTCTGTTTAAATAGGGATGTTATGTGTTCCAGCAGACGGCCCATTACTTTTTGAAAGTACATTTTCAGCACTGCTACTGTAAACATGGGTTTTAAGTTTTAACTACATGCAGAAGTAGGAATATCTGTTGTCACCATAAGAACTAAATTGAATGATAATATTCCTCCTCTGCTGCCTCAGAATTTGAGTGTGATCGATAATGTTCGGTCGTAATCAGTGGCAGTCTTCACTATGGAATCTTGTCTAAATGCCAACTATTATTAATTCATCATCACCCCCAACGCATGCCTTTTCTGTTCTTTGATTTAAAAAATCTGCGCTCATCTTCAGCCTCCCTTCTAATAGTTCTCATCCAGGTATGTGTAGGTCTTCCAACTCTTCCGGTGGTGATTATTATGACATACTGGACATATACAAGAAAGAATACTACCATCTGTTAGTCCTATCGCAGGAGGCTGTGCAGCATTCCCTTGCCAAGGAAATCAACAAGCATTTGATTTCAGTGTGCAATGGAATATCACATCGATGTCCTAAGTACTTCGTATTATATATATCCAGCTTTATTGGAATACCCTGTCTTTAATTTAAAGAAGTAATGCTTGCATAATATTTAGTGACCGTTCGGTTAGGATGTGACTGTGTATAGTCTTGAAAATGAAGTGGGCATTAAAGCGACAAAACTAAATCGTACGAAGAACTTTGTGATAGTACTTGCTCTGGGTGTCTATTCATTTACCCCAATTTACTATAAGCATGTGACCTTAATAAAAATGAACTGAACCTTAGGTTCGTGTCCCGAACCTTATGGTACAATGCACTGAGCATGAGGCCACGAGTTGGATCAGCGGACTGTATGGTAAGATATTAAACATTTTAATGAGAAGTATTTGGTAACATGTCACTGAAGCTCTGACTATGATGGATTTTAGAATAATGCAATTAATCTCCTCACTGATGCTCAGACACAAGATTACATCGTTTCTAAAACCCAAAACGAAGTTAAATTGCCTCACTGATTTGCAATACTGTGACTCATATTACAATGCGCTGTCGTTTTTGAGACATTACAACAAAGGCTAATAAAATGTATTTCACATACTGACTCCTTAAACATTTTGAAAATATGCACAGCCTTTTTGCAAAATTTATACGGATGTGAGTATGTATTATCCATAACACTATCATAATGTATTGAACTTAGATAAAAGTCCCGAATTTCGTTTGATTTTATTGAATTTTACGACACTGGCTTTTATGGATGCCATGAGACTAAACACTCTAAAAAATATATTGTCTTACACGGCTACGAAACCTTCTTAAGCCTTGCTGAATCCACTAAGCATTTGCAATCTACCCTGGGGAGTGTTTTTGAATATGCTGAATGTTGAAAATATGCAACACCCTTAATAATCCCCGGAACCTTGCTAAAATAAGAATTTGATAAATATTTTTCAAACTGGAATGAAAGGAATTGATATTTGTTCACTGAAAATTAGAGGTATCAACCGACGATAATGTCATCCTGTACCCAAAAATACAACCGACACAGAAAATGGCAAAGGAAAGGGAAAGAAAATAAGAAAAGCCCTTCAGACAACAGCAGAATTTACCGAGAAAAACAAGAGGTGCCGGGAATCCCTTCGGAATGAAGTTCTCTTCAGCGTTATTTTATGGACGGGGAGAGAGAAAAGATAGCAGAGCGTCAACATTTTTATTTCAAATTTGCTACGTTGCGGGATTTTCAAGCACGTTCCCCTATCAGCGCCGTGTCATGCTCGAACCTCAGCCAATCCACAGTTTATCCACAACTAGTTTTCTTGTCACAGTTAAGTGAGATATGTTTGTGTGCTGTTCGTCGATGCACCTCGATATTTATTATCCGTAAGTTTTCTGTGATTCTTCCATCTGGCTGTTTGATATATAATCCAGATATTTCATCGTCATTGATGGATTATAATTATAATTATTGACTTGTTTGTGTAATCATGAGTATTATTATATATGATTATTATTATTATATGTCTAATATACATTTAGGGTATATATATATATGTTGTGTTAGGAACACGCATTTGCAAGTATTCATGTTTATTGGAGCACAGGGAATACTATGTTACGTTTATATCGTTTATGTGGCGTGCATATCATATTATCTGTATCTGGTATCATTGCAGTCAGTCTTCCCGGATCCCGGTAGCCCGCCACTGTTCACAGCTCCTCCAGTGTATTACTTTGTATTGATTGTTTTCACTTACTTAAGGACTTAAGGACTTACGCAAGTGTTTCAGTGGAACCTTAATGAACTATCTGTGGAATGATAACGAAGTCATTACCTGACAACATTTTGATGAAAGCTGACAAATTATCCACATATTGCAAATTTGATCCACATACTTAATTTAAGCAGCACGATATTGATAAAAAAAAAAGTGGTTTTGTTAAAACCGAAACGGATCAAAGTTGTATATTTTTTATCGGACGGTAAAATTCACAGCCAGTAGTTTTGATGTCGATGTATCGTAACAATGTAATTTTTGTTTATTTTTCTAACTGATGAGACAAGAAAATCAACGTCTGCTCTGTCCATGAATAAAAAAAGAAAGCTAAAAATAAAGGTTCATAAACATTTCAGAGAAAAGTCACTATTCCGAACAACGCCGTGATGCGGATATTTAAATCCTCAATTTACTTCTCTTCAACAATAGTTGGAAACACCAAGTGGAACAAATGAGAAGAGCCTTCACTGTCATTTTCAAAGATATAACAACAAAAATCATAAATATGGGAAAACACTGTTTATGATTTTTGTTGCTTCTATTGTTGCAGCCAAAGTAGGAAAATACCTTTCTTTTGTGGTGTGATATTATAGTGTAAAGAGAAACAAACTAATTAATCATAGTCGTTATTGGTGGGACAATATTCAGAAATAAGGTCCTCTTCAACATTGCAAATATCACTCCCTTATGGCGATCTTGAAGCGTTTAGCAAATAATCACCTATCTATATATATATATACACACTCTTACGGGCCACTGGGCTTAACCCAGTGATCGAATCCATAAGATGGCTGACCAGTGAAAACAGAGTGTAATGGTGTCCAACCCAGCATTTCCCTCTCTCAGTACTCCCTCCTTTTATCCATTCTCTCTGCTGCCGAGACCTCTGTGCTTTTTAGGCCTGTGGGAGCGATGCATGCAGCCGCTGCCATCTTGTGAAAGTTTCCCTGGGGTGACCCCAGGCCAGATCAGAGAAGCATGGGCCAGGAGAGATGCTCTTCTACTGTTAGAAGTTGTCTTGGGTGGATGTACATTCCTGCTCTGCCTCACAGGGGCTGCCATGTGCCTTGTGCCATGTGACACCAATTCTGGGACCCCATCTCATAAAGGAGTGATCATTTCGATACCCTACATAAGTCTAAATCATACACAGGAATTCAGTGGCCCATTTTCCTTTGAATATACTCTATTTTCTTTACTTTTATCAAGAAACCTTCCCAAATTCCCCCTTGGTCTCCCACATATATCTCTCTCTCTCTCTCTTTGTCACTATATGTCCCACCTGGGGTCACATAAAACTTTTCTATTCCAAGGCCACCCTCCATTTGCATGCTTACTTAATTTCCAGATTAGGAAAAGTGATGGTAAAGCATCTTTTGACTAGCTGTGCTGTCCTGTGCCTGCCCAAGTAGTCAGAGTAATCTTTAAGCATTCGGGCGTGATATTGCCGTGAGTTAGGATAGCTCGATGGTAACTAGTTAGGACCTTAATTCTTGCTAGTCCTTTAGTTAATTCGACACCTCTCTCTTTCAGTGGGGTGCTTTTATGGGGTGTGACATAGGACAAATCTCCACTCCCACTTGATTTATGACCTATTGTTATTATTTGTTAAGTAAATGTTAATTGTTAAATGAGTATAATGATGCCTTGCAGTAGATTGATGTAAAGTAATAATTCATGTTTACATTCCCATTCTTTCCATTCCTCTCATGTTTTGTATTACTGGCTGGCAGCCATTTTATAGGATTCTGTAGTGCAGCCATGGCTGGCCCCGTATCGCTGGCGATTTTTGACAGGATTTTCCTTCATTAGCCAAAGTATGAGTATATTTGGAATTAAACGTAGAGTAAAATTCCCCCCATCCTTCGGTGTTGGAAAAACGAACCTCTTAAAGTAATTTCATTATAGCAAAAGCTAACACTGGTGACCTTGCTAAAGATCAAATAATTAAATTAAGGTAGAAATTTCCCAAATAAAAAATGCATGCATAGATTAAAAGCGTAAAAAAACGAGCTGAGAATCTGAAGTCTTCTTAAAATTCGTGCTGTTAGAGCTAGCAGAAGATGTTCCAAAGTACTGATTTGTTCTCAGGCGGGTTAGCAAACCTTAGCACATTATAGTGATAGGAATTTTAAAGACCTTGCATTTATTTACAGTGCTTAAGGTGTTCTTTTTGTGATTAATGCGTGCTCTACTTTGATTTGTAAAGTAAAATCCGTTTCACTGCATGATTTTAAAAAGTTAGTCTATTTTAGCCAAGGACGTGTTCACATAAACAAAGGGCAAACTGATTTAGTCAGCCTAGATTATCCCGTTCGGCCGTTAAAGCCAAAGCCCAAGCTAGATTTTTTGAGCCTAAACACCACGCAGTTTCAACAAGGGAAATTTTTGAATTTTGCAGAGCCAAGTGTTTTACTTGAGGATACATTGTTAGACTGCTCGTGCATGCTACAACTTCAGATAGGGCACATGCTTGCAAAGTTAGCATTTACTTCCTAGGGAGTAGCGTTCAGACGAGTGTTTAATCATAACAACACAAACCGTTTCATAACAAAACTTTTTTCATGGAGCTTCGGCCTCAAAGGCAAATTTTCTTAGTGCTAGGAGTTAGATAACATAAATTTATGCATGCTATTTATATTTTGCTTTCAGTTTTAGTGGGATAGGCATATACAATTGGCTAGGGAACATTTATTGCCGTATTACATTAGAATCGTTAGACTTTGATCGAGAGAGAGGATAGGTTCTGTGTTCTTAAATTTTACCTAGAGTGTTAGCTATTACTTTTGACGCCGCTAGATTATTTAGCCCATCAGAGGGTACTAGGCGTTATATTGACTTCATATCACAATAAGCAGTCTTATATAGAATTTCATATTCTTAGACTAATTGCTTGACCTACCCCTCTGTTGCTAACAAACCCATTTAAAGTAATGCAACCATTTTTTCTGGGCTCCTACATCCTATATATACATTACAATTTTCAAAACCATTAACTGCCTTGTACTTCTTAAACAAATTGCACTTACATGCCTACTCAGTTATCATATCTTTACACATCACTTGCACTTGCGTGATAAAGCCATAGCATGCCTACTATTTGTACTTATTTTCAGTTTGTGCGTTACTAGCACAAATTAAAAAAGAAATTTCCTTATGAAAAAGGCTCCAGTTCGACGTAAGGACGAATGCCCTGTGGAATTTTTCAATAATAACTGTTTCCCTGCAAAGCTGGTGTATAGGAAATTACATAAATTATTCAACAAACATTTCATTACAAAACCAGCAGTTTTAACCGTCCAAAAAATGAAATTTTACGCAAGCTTTCCATTTACTCATGACCCCAAGTTTCACAAAAAGTTCACTCAAATTATTCGGGATCATTTTTATGCCATTGATGTTACTTTAATCCTTAAGAACCCTTTCACCATTGGTTCACTCTTTAAAACCAAAGATCGGTTATCACCTTATATGTCATCTGGTATCATTTATAAATATACTTGCCCTGAATGTCAAATAGGGACCTATGTGGGATCCACCAGTAGACTCCTTAAGGTGCGTATCGATTCTCATCGTGGCGTAAGCTTCCGTACAGGTAGCAGAATTTCAAACCCAGAACATTCCAATATCAGAAATCACTCAAAAATTTGTAAAACACACATTCATAATAAAGACTTCTATGTTTTAAGCCATACCACCAACCCTCAAGACCTTGTTATCCTGGAATCACTTTTCATCAAACAACTTGTTCCGTCGTTAAACACTCACACGTCCTCCTCTCCTCTATATTTATCCTGACTTGTGTTCTTTCTAATTATGTTTATGTTTAGTTTAAAGCTGTCACTCCTCTAGGTCGGTCCTTATTCTTTTGTTCTGTAAACCCTTTTCACGGATAGTTTTCAATTTTACATTACTGCATATTCTGTTACCTTAATTTTAATGTAATGATTTTTAAAATTTTTGTTCTTTACTTTTAATGTTTGTGTACATTTGTGAAATTTCTGAATGAATAATTTTTAGCCTTTATTTTTAGCTTTTATGATTTTACAAAGAATTTTATTTCTTATTTTAACAGCCCTGATGATGTAATTAATTCGATAATCACGAAACGTTGGAATAAAGTCAGCTTGTATATCTGTGTGTCCTCTGCCCTTCATTGATGATTTTAAGTATGGATTGACTCCTGACTAATCTATATACTGTGTATATATGTATATATATATATATATATATATATATATATATATATATATATATATATATATATATATATATATATATATATATAAAATATATATGTATATATATACATATGTATATATGTGTATATATATATATATATATATATATATATATATATATATATATGTATATATATACTGTATATATATGTATGTGTATGTATGTGTTCATGTGCGAGCGCATATGTATGTTGCAAATCTTGGTTCTACTTTGCTAAGACTTCCCTACTGCCCTCCAGTCCACCCATCCGTAAATAAGTATTAGCATCTGTTGAGGTCAAGAAAAGCGCGTGGGGCTTGTAATAACACCTTTATAACCTTGTGGCGCCGATCCCTTCGAAGGGGGAACTGTCGCATGGTAAAAAACCTATATAACAATGTATATTAAAAAACCTATGTAACAATGTAAATTAAAAAAACCAATGTAACGATGTATATTAAAAAAACCTATGGAATAATTTATATTCATTTTCAGAATTTGTTTTAAAACCAAAACCAACTAAGAAGCAAGCATTCTTGTAAGGCTTGTGAATTAAAAAAAAATAGAGAACCATTGTATTTAATTCCAGTTTCCAATTCATTTCATACTTATTGTGAGAAATTCATTCAGTAAAAAAAAAATGTCTGTTGAAACTCCAAGTTTGGACGGCTCATCATTACTTTACCCAAAGTTTGCTTGGCAGGAAGCGAGACCCGTCAGAAGTTCTCATTGAAGCCTGAAAGCGTTGGAACATTTCCCCGGGGGAGGAGGAGGAGGAGGATTACACGAGCCACGTCTTTGGTCTGCCTGTAGTCGAAAATGATGATAAGGTGTGGAAATTTTTTTTTATCTGAATCTATACCTTATAGAATGCATCTATTGGCCATTTCATTGCTTGTGTCCGCTGGGTACGAGCAATAATTAAATAATTATTTATGATAATTTAAAACTAACAACTTTAGATGAAGAATTTAAAAACAACTCAGCGATGTCATTAATATACAACTTGATTGGTGTTTGAATGGATAAGTATAATATGTGAGTTTTTTTCGATTAGCATAATATATGATAAATGAAAAACCTCCACTAGATAAACAAAGCGTCACTGTTGAGGGGAAGAGGGTTCGTGCGCTTATTGCCCATTAGGTAATTAAATAGGCTACTCAAGGAAAAGTTTTTTCACAATCGTACTGTGCTCAGTCCTTTACCCTGTGGATGAAGCGGCAGTTTTAATTTTCATTATTCAACTGTATTCAAACCTCAGAATAGAATATGGAATTTAGGCCAAGCTCTGGGACCTATGACGTCAATCAGTAGTGGAAGGGAAATTGACAGTAAAAAGATTGTGAAAGGTGTAACAGGAGGAAATCAGTTGTTAGGAGAGGGTGGAAAGTAAGACTGAAGAAAGAGAATGTGAAAAGGAATGAAAGGGGCTGTAGCTAGGGGTCGCAGTGATGCTGTCAAGAACCTTAAGTAACGCTTACAGCGCATCGCACGAGGTGTACTGGCAGCACTACTCCCCTACGGGGTTGCCGGTATAAATATTGAACCTGGGTGAAACCTGGAGACCTATCACTGACATCAAGAGAGCGGTAATCTTTATTAACCGGCTTGATCTATACTCATGTATTGCAAGACTTGTAAAGTTTACCTGCAAGTAAATATCAGAGTGGTCGAATGGATTATGTCCCAGGACGCGGCCAGCCAGGGTTTTCTACGAAATCATCGTCAGTCCAGGTGACATCGTTTGGGTAAGCGCACGGTACGGAGTTTGGCCTTGCCTTGGCGTCGCTGTAAATCTAGAAACACAATTGTTCAGACGAAGTGGATTTTTAGTGGCACTACGATTTACAGTCCTCGATGACAGTAGTTGCATTGGAAAATTTGGGATTTCACTTGTGCTTAGATTTTCAAATTGCGATTAATGAATTTTATCTTAAGTAATTGATTTTGTCCTTGGATTAAATCCGGCAACTTCATTCAGCCCTCATTGAATTTAGCTAGCGTTACAGCTGCATGGTACAACATGAGATTCAGTATATATATATATATATATATATATATATATATATATATATATATATATATATATATATATATATATATATATATATATATATATATATATATATATAAGAGGAATTAAATATTTTGCCGGAAGTGACAGATACACGATGTAAAGTGATTTTGGTAATTAAAAGTTTTTTAGGAGGAAAGCGAAGCTTTTGCTAAATCTATAGCAGTGAGCGTTTATAGTTTAAAGTAAAACCTAGTCTCTTCATACAAGAAAACGTTATGCCTCTGTGGTTGCTTAATATTTGTATGCGGGGAGTGGAGGAAGTCAGGGGGAGGCCAGGTGTCCGTGGAAAAGTGTGGGATTCTAAAAGGTCTGTGATTTGAATGTCGAATGGAATTCGTTTGATACTCTGATAAAAGCTCCTAAGACTAATGTAAGAACTGAGGACTCTGTACGAGAAGAAAGCTGAAACTGAGTGTTGAAAATAGTAATGATATGAAGGAAAATGGTTGTTCATACGCGTGGCTGAAGAATGAAAGGCATTTAATCAAGTAAGTATTTACGAGTCACTGTAATGGACGAAAAAAGGTGAGTCACAGAATGTGTGATGCAAGGAAGGCTTGCATGATCACTGCAGAAAGTTTTGGTGAAAAGAATCATCTATGATTATAGGCATTCCCGAGAAATCTATCCGTAATGGATATTAAGTGGGACGTTGGATGCATATGCCTGAACGGAAATGAAATCTTTTGTGATAAATATTGTGAGAAGTGTTTGTGAAGTTTGAGAAATGTCAAAATAGAGCAATCAGAGGATTTCTTGGTGGCTTTGCCTATTGGAGAGAGTGGAGGACAAGAGCAGTGCGAGAGGAGTAACCAAGAAAATACAGACTATATTATGTGGAAGAGGAGCTGGAACAAAATGGTTTTAATATCCATGAAGAGTGAGACTGTGTGCATCACAGGGCTAGTTTGTTCCTTGTGAATAGTGGGGTTTGACCCAGTTCTGATGTACCTCCTGTACGGATTCATCAAGACGCTGATGGCGTGAGCATTTTCTGCAAGATGTTTCAGCCATGATTTTGTTGTTGGAGGATGAACGCGAAAGTAAGTTTTTTGTTCATTTTTCTTTGTAGCTTCCCACCAATACGTGAAAGTTGTTATTGTTGAAAAAAAAAATGAATTGTATGTCATAATTAATTTTAATCATTCATACAAGACTTGAAGATTATAGAATATTGACGATTACAGAGTATTGAAAGTACGGAAGAAACGGGGCCAGAAAGGTATGGCTACATACAAAAGAAAAGGGGAAAGGGAAGACTGACAATAAGATTAATATCTTCAAAACTCTATCTTAAGGGGATAGTGTCATTATTGAATCACACGTGGTGCACTACAGGCATTATTGAAGAGTTTTTGCAGCGCCCCTCGGCCCCTAGCTGCACCCACGTTTTAGCCCTTTACTTTACTTCCATGCCACTTCCTTTAGTCTCACTGTCCAACCCAGTTAACGATTACTTCTCTGTGTAACTGAAGGCTTTCTCCCAGTTTCACCTTTAGACCTTCATGCTCAATCTTATTTATTTTCTGTGACTCTATCCTTGCTGTTCAACCACTCCAACTCACTCTCTTCGCTTTCTTTAGCACTGAATAGCTGGACTTCCCCTCCCACACACACACACACACACACAAAACAGCAATTCTCACGAAAAAGGCGACTGGAATAAATTCTCGTTCTCTTTACAAACGGCAGCACTATATATTTTACTGGATAGAGCAGTCTCCGAATAAATTTGTTTTTTCGTGATCTGTGTGATTCTTTAGAAGCAAATTGAATGGCAAAATCGAACCCCTATTCATTTTTACGCTGGTCGTCCTATTTACCCATGCTGTCCCTCCTACATTTAAGAACTATCTTTCTCTTTCGCTCTCTGTCTGTCGGTCTTCTTTTCTCAGTGTTGAATACATAAATATATTATCTCCCGTGACGTGGGAGAGAGAGAGAGAGAGAGAGAGAGAGAGAGAGAGAGAGAGAGAGAGAGAGAGAGAGAGAGAGAGAGAGAGAGAGAGAGAGAGACGGTTGAAGGAGGAAGTACTTCTCAGGTGGTACGTAAAATGCATTTACTGGCGACGTTTCAAAACGCAAGGTTTCTTTTTCAGGCCAAAGAGGCAAGAACAACCATAAAATTAACAATAAAACTCTGAAATGCAAATCTAAGTCATAATACATTACAAATAACGAAATAGAAATTGCTATAACAGAACCGACCATCAAGAGAGACAGGAAGGACGAAAATTCAAAAAGAACAACCGGAAATGACCGGCAGCAGCTCACGCAAGGTAAAGGTAAAGAGTTGTCGAGGAAGACTGTTCAATTGAGGAACAAGTTTTTTTATTAAGCAAAGATTCGAGGATTGTCAGTAGTTGCCGTTCGGTGGCCGCCCCAGTATTTCAAAATCTTAGTACTGGATATTATGCTTGCATTTCTTAGCGTCTTGTCTGGTGCTGGAAAATTCAGGAGTAGCAAATTTGCTACCAGTGAGATAGCGAACGACTTTGTGGCAATCAATTCTGAACCTTAGTAACCTCTGCGTGGATCCGACGTAGGTTCCCAGATTACATCTAGGGCAACTGAACTTGTACACAACACTCGTCCAGGCAAAGACTGGGATGTTGTCTTACCAAACAAATCTGATTAGATAGATAAGGCTGAATCATTCTAAAAGACTACACTCAATTCAAACTCCATGGTAAACCAACCTTAGCAATCATTTGTTAAAATTGAAGACCGGATCAATTTTAAAGTGTGTTAAAGATAAAAGTATCATACCTTAGGAAAAATACCATTCTCTTTGTAGTACCGGTTCTACTCATGGGATTATGTGTGGACTTCCTAAAACACACACACGTTTTTCCAATCAGACCTATACTAGCGCAAACGACACCCCAAACTACAGATTAGCTAAGTTCCTTGTTCCCCGCCTTTCTTCCCTGATAGAAAATGAATATAATATAAAAAATTCCCTCAGCTTTCAAGAAGCCATACTTAGCCGAGATTAAGACTTTTTGATGGCCAGTTATGATGTAGCGTCTTTGTTTACCAACGTACCTGTGAATGAGACTATTCAAAGTATTGTTAAAAAACTCTTTCCTGATACTGACTCTTTTTTTAATAATTCTAATGTCTGACTAAAAAAAAAAAAACTATTGCAATTGGCAGTGCAGAGCACTGTCTTCATTTTTAATAATAACTGTTACATTCAAATAGGCGGTATGGCTATAGGTTCTCCATTTTGATGTTCTTTTCTGGAGGAGCAGTTTTTGGACACCTGCCCTTTGAGTTACCATTCGCTGTTCTACAAAAGGTAGCCTATAATGTCGATACCTTTGCGCTTTTTAAATATAGGTATGACATCTAAAGGTGTCTTGAGTTTATGAATAGGGCACACCCAAATATAAGATTTACTAAGGATATTTTAATCTTACGACAATATGATCGTTTTGACTCGTCAGTTTATAGACAGAAAACTTTTATAGGACTGGTTTCCAATGTTTATAGTCACTGTATTTATGGTTTTAACTTTATATCTACGTTACTTTATCGTGCCTTCTCATTGACATCTAACTGGGAATTTTTTTCACGAAGAAATCTTATTTTTTTTAACTTAAATATTTCCGACCACCCTTTTTCACAGGTATGCTTACAAACTTCTTAAGAGTTTTATTCCAAAAGTCTTTTCACTTACTGTGCCTAAGCTTCTGTTTCATGCAAATGTAACTTGAATCCATGATAAAAACGTCTACGAAGCACTAAGGAAACTTGTATTTAATTATATACCTGCAATCAAATGCAATATCATCCCAACAAATACCCTTACTCTGGGCAGTTTGTTTAAATTCAAGAATAAACTTGACTCTTTGATGACCTCATGTGTTGTGTTCGAGTTCAGTTGCCTTAGATGTAATCTAGGAACCTACGTGGGATCCACGCAGAGATTACTAAGCGTAACAATCGATTGCCACAAAGGCGTTAGCTATCACATTGGTAGCAAACTTACTAATCCCGAATTTTCCAGCACCAGACAACACGCTAAGAAATGCAAGCATAATATCCAGTACTAAGATTTTGAAATACTGGGACGGGCACCGAACGGCAACTACTGACAATCCTGGAATCTTTGTTTATTAAACAAATTGTTCCTCAATTGAACACTTAGCAGTCTTCCTCGATAATTCTTTACCTTGCGTGAGCTGCTGCCTTTTGTCATTTCTGGTTTGTTCCTCTTGACTTTTCGTCCTTCCCTTTTCTTATGATGGTTGGCTCTGTTATAGCTACTTTGAATTTCGTTATTTGTAAAGTATTATGTTTTATATTTGCATTTTAGCACTTTCTTGTTAATTTTTGTTTTGTTTTGTTGTTCTTGAATTTTAACTTGAAATTTTCTGTTTTGAAACATCGTCAATAAAACTATTGGACCACTTGAGATGTACTTCCTCCTTCAACCGTCCTCTATACGTTAAGTTACTAATAACTACCATAGCTTTGAACATTATATACTATATATATATATATATATATATATATATATATAATATATATATATATATATATATATATATATATATAATATATGTGTGTGTGTGTGTGTGTGTGTGTGTGTTGTGTGTGTGTGTGTGAAGACTGGGAATATTTAAGGACTTGATGAGATTACATGTAAAACGGCGTGGTTTTGTGATGAAATTGTGAATGAAAAACCTCTCTTTATGAAAAGCTCAACTCAGAGACTGTACAGAGATTGAAAATGACGCGAACAAAACAAACCCAAATTTTACCATTTTCGACGGACGAGGCAAAATAGAATTATGCAGAATTGTAGGAAGGAAAATTCTGCACCAGGGTGAATCTAAACTTTCTGTTCCGACTTTACGAGTTCTGTCAGATTTTGGCTTACGTCAGTGGCCTGGGTCATGGCTGGCTTTTGATAAGTCCATACCTAAAAAAAAAAAAAAAAAAATGTGTTAACAGGCGTGAGCTGTGGCAAGCAACAACAATTTTTGAAATACTGACATATTAAGGAATTAGATCTGACTCTGAATATTTGAATGAAAAAGCGAGTAACATATTTCTTCATTCTATGATACAAAACAGCCATTTCTTCTTTCAAATATAAAATTCTGGAAATATTACATAGGTTTTTTTAACTAGCCGCTCCATAGCCTTATAACTACTTTCAAACAGATGTATGTGGCATATTTAAAACTACATTTAGTTTAAACTCTCGTCTTACTAAATAGATTTCTCATGGTAAAATATGAAGTTATTACTGAAAATTTAGAGGCTGAAAGTTAACATTTATTATGCCAGTATCTTATAATGCACAAAATTCGATAGAAACAACTTTATTAAAGTTGTCATGAAACGAAAATACGATCCTTTTGGTTATCAATTTCTATTTATCTTACGCAATAATTTTTGTTGTGTCCAGGTAAAGAAATGCCTCATTTTTTTTCTGAACTTTTGATGAATAATCTGTTACGTTTCATTTATAGTTACACTGAGTAATCTTTCGCAGCTGCATTCAAGATAACTAAGGACAATTTTGGAAAAAAAAAAATCATTTGTGTTTCGTTTTTCGTTATTTTTTATGTATATATTTCCATATGATTTCAGTTTAATAAAATATCGTTATTCGAGTGCTCCTTTAGTTTTAACGTTACAACACTGAATGTGCATATTTTATTACATGACTTTCTGAATATCTTTTATGTTAATTTGAATTAATCATAGTTAGGTTCTTAATTTACATCACTAGGTGGCTCTATTTCCCTATGGCCTTTTATTCTTGCTTGGCAACTAAGGCGAAAGACATTGCATTGGATAATAAATTAGCCAATATAGACGTGGCTCTTAATCAACACCTTTCAAGTTGCTTGCTAATTAAGGTTCATTTGGGTTTCTGTTCTCTAGGTATTACAAAACATTCCGGGATTTTAATGACATTTACGCAAACCTTCTGCCAGCGTTGCTATTCTGTCTTGGATATGCCAGATAAGAATGATCATTCTAAAACCACTAAACGAGAATCAAACTACAAAAGGATCCATGAAACCCAACAGCAAGAGAGGGAGACACACACATGCACGCACATACAGATAAGCTTTACAATAGTAGTGATTGAACTAGAATGAAAGCAAAAAGAGGAACTGAAATTGAATACTACGAAATTGCCTAATTAACTTGCTCGTTTCTTTAGTAATGTACCGCGTCCCATAAAGTGGCGTTTTCTTTAGAAATAATTTATTTCCAAAATGGATCGCTGAATATACATGACATTCTCATCAAAATTATAATTCATCATTTCATTTTTTTTTTCCATTCACCTCAGCTCATTTCCTAACAAGATGTTTGGAACAATAAAGCTTGATTTAAGTAGCTTGATTTGACAAGGAAGTGAGTGAACTACTTTTTAGATATTTTCACTATCTGCCAAAATCCTCTGCAGTGTAGATTTGGCTAATCTCCTCACCAATCGGGTATCTGACGGTGTTACGGTAACACCACAAACGATTTGATCATTATTGGCAACTGAAACGTTTGAACATTTGTCTTTTGTTATGTTAATAATGACTCTGTGCTATTGTTAGTATGTAAACGCTATAAAGAGCATAAAAGCTATGATATTTAGGTAATATGCTAATAATACGTTGTCATATATCAAAGTCACTCTGATTATCAAAACATTTTAGAATTTTCCCTTTAATTCTTAAACTGGGTGGAAAATATGATTAATGAAACGTGGCAGGTGCCCAGCTGACTTACATCCATGTTGATGTCGTAACACCACTGGAATTTTTTGGGGCCTTAGTTTTTTACCACTATTTTTTAGTAGCAGCGAAAATTATTCCCGAACACTCTGAACGCTGACCCGGCTCTGAGGCAGTTCTCACGTTATGACGCTAAACAGCCACAAGGAATATGAGTGCATGCTTACATTTGATCTGTTTTAATATAGTAACTGCCACTTATGTTTAAATTCTTTTACTCAGCTCTGTCGTTATTAAAAAGGATAAGCTTACAGCTTTCACTCTTTTAACGCAGATGTCTTTGATACAATAGGAATATGAAAACAGTAACGTTAACGTCTAGCTAAGACTGAACAGTCCTTCTCGTAATAACAGCGATGAATGAGCAGTTTTCCCATTCCTTAATTTTTGACACTGTAGACATGCACTAACGTTTCCTTATATCATATGGTTGTATACTGGGTTAAGAAGATGAACGTTTGTCACCTACAGAAATCGTTATTAGTCTTTATAACTGAAAACATGACCCAGGCGTAGATGAAAGCCTTTCTCGTTTGACAGAAAACATTTACCTTCACTCAAAAACCAACACATTTGATAATCCAATTATTTCCATTTCTAAGGATTAAGGAATGTATAAAGTTATCTACTATTGCAAAAAATTATATAAGATAAATTCACAACGACACGAATTCAGTACATATCATCAGTCATAACCCCATTATCGGTTCAAGAAATTGTACTTCTGAACAACTTCGCATATTTTCGTAAAAGGTTCATGATAATTTGAAGGACAATTTACAATTTTAATTTCATACTTCTACATTTTTCGAGTGAAAAAAGGCTCTTGAACCTTAAGTGAACTGTCTTCAGTGCTCATTCAGATTCATTCTATCAATCGCACGTACTACTGTATCAAACCGTAGGTCTGGTGTACTGGTGTCAGATGGTCATATAGGCTTATGAAAAATAACTAGGTAATGTAAACCAATACTTGAGTTTTAATGTCCTAGGAAAGGTGAAGCCCTCCTATCATAGTGTGGCACTCAAGTGAGAATATTGAGGACTACAACCCCTGGATTTCACTAATTCTATTTTATTGCTCTAAAATATGAAAGAACTCGTTTAGCTGGACACTGTAGCCGTGGTCATTAAGACCTACAAACAACCTTTAGATATTGCTCAGTATAAAACTACCTCGAAAAATTGCTTCACAGGTAAATCTGATAACCTTCGTCTGAAGAGAATTCTCCGTATGGAAATTATTGCCAGAGAGATTAGATAAACTAAGTTAGATTTGGGTTACTTGATGTTAAGGCTTCACGAGTGCGTTGTCAACTGCCTTCAATTACTTTGTTGACGATTTGTTAACATTTATGGATTTTCTGGGTTTCATTCAACAATTACTAATCCATCACAGTTTGTGATTCTCGAAGATTCTAGTCATTTGATTAGGTATATCACCAATAAGTTTTACCAGATAAAAAAAAAACAGTAATTTCAAGTATTAAAGGGTGAAAACCATGATTATTTTCTTATTAAGAACTGATAGAGCATTAGGTTTTACCTATGGTCTTCTAGGTTACATTAAGCCACTATATACCAGTATTGTAAAACCCTGTGGATTTTACGACTTCACTCGGTCAAAGTAAACTGCTAAAGTTCTTTACATAATTCATCTCGGAATTTGTGGCAAGAAAACCTAAGACTACAATTTCTATTAGCGAAGGTAAGAACACTCATACTTACATGTGATCTTTATTGAAAAATCAGTTAATTACACCTTTTAATCAAAGTAAGACAACTTTTGCCATAAAGTATATCAGTAACACCAGGCTCCTGTCTCACCTCATTAGAGTATATTGTGTTGTAAAAGCAAGGAACACCCGGAGTTAATGAATACATAACAGGGTCTCAGCTACTCCAATCCACATCCTGTCAAGAAAAAATAAATCACGGCAGAAATGCTGTTTGTACTTACGAAAAATAAATTACATCTAAGATTCTTTTGGTCAGTAAAATTTTAGGTTTCATTCCAGTTTGCTTCTGTACAGACCTACCAACCACTAAAAAAAAAAAAAAAAAAAAAGAAAGAAAGAAAAAAAAAAAAAAAAAAAAAAAAATATATATATATATATATATATATATATATATATATATATATATATATATATATATATATATATATATATATATTACCAAACTAGGGAACGGGAGGCGCCAAAAAGCGCTAACAACTGAATGGCCAACCAGAGAAATTACCGCATCAAACGTTTAGAGCCGCCGAGCAAAACTACAAAAGGTCAATTGTAAAAAATACTGTATCTGTCTATTGTACTAAAGTGAAAACATAGGTTGTATGATTAGCATGAGTTTCGTACAAGATAAAATCTAAACTATTAACAGCAGCCATAACTTACGCTAAAATTTCAAATAAAAAATAAAATTATTTAAATTGAAAGAAAGACGTTAAATCTTAAAAAGTGCGTTACCAAACACCAAGAGTTAAACCACTTTAAGTACAGTTGCAAAATTAAAACTTAAATTACTGAGTGTAGAAATTGGGATCTTAATATATTAACTAAAATCTTAAGAAATATTTAGAAGTTTACGTTAATTATTATACTATAGAATTGTTTACAAAATAAGTTAAAAGGTCTTCACTGATAAATGCAAAATTCTAGAATATTCTTAAGCTATAAATATAAAACGTTACGTTACTTTAAATCTCTGAAGCAAAAATCTAAAGTTAATAGTAGAAAAGCTAGACTGATGCATTTACCTGAAGTCCAGGATTTCAACTGCTTAAATGTTATCCATTCCTTACACTGGCGAGGACATCATTCACTGTCTCATTTGTATCGTTAATATCGTTTATGTAAAAACAAAAACAAAATTGGGCGTCATTTGCAAATAGCTTGAGCTTTAGTAGCATGTTTCATAATACAAGATGAAATTGGACCTAATACACTGCCTTGAGGTGCTCCTCTCCTTAATGATTTATACGTGAGCGGACAATTGCCACTGCGAAAATTGCCGTTGGGAAAATTGCTCATCTAGAAATATTGCCACCGGGAATATTACCACAAGGAAAATGGATTCCCTCATTTTCCTAGCAAATTTTACCGTTCGTTTATCCCTCCGAATTTTCTCATGTTAATGAATGTCATAATAACTGTTTATCTTTACAAATTGCTCGAGCGTTTTTGAGTTAACAACAACTTTAAATATTTTTAAAAAAATTGTATTTCTGCTAACTTCAGCCCGTAAGGGTTTCTATAATCAAGAGTGAATGGGGCAACGACGTGCTCGTTGGCGAGGTACGTAATACATATCATAAACATGGTACAAATAAGGATGGTACAGGTATATATTGGATGTGTAGCCAACGGAAAAGAATAAACTGCAAGGCGAGACTTCATACAGTTGCCCAGGAATCTTTAAAAACCAAAGTGAAAAGTCTCAACAATCAGGTCGCATCCTAGCATCTCAAACTGCTGCATCTCTCGATGAAGCTGCTCTCTGTCTCAAATGCCAAGTAACGTAAGCAGGGATATTAGGAAGTGGAGACAAAAGATTCAGGTTTTCCATCCGTTCCATCTGGAAGGACGGGATATGCAATACCGCAAGAATTTGCAGCAATAGATTCTGGGAAAGCTTTTCTTCAGTACGAAGATTTGGTATACAAGACTTGAAACAGTTCAAAAATTGGCCAATTGATGGTACTTTTAAAGTGGCTCCAGAAATTTATTATCAGCTTTTTACCATTCACGTGCAAAAAGATAAACTGAGGATCCCCGTGTCTTTGTTCTTTTACCAAATAAGACTGAATTAATATAAAGAAGTTATGACAAAATTAGTGAATTTGTAAGTGAAGAAGGACCTGAAAATATAACAACTTGCTGAAAAGGCTTCTATCAATCAATGGAATAATGGCTGTTTTCCACAATCTTTCCCTTAATGGGTGTTTCTTTCAATTTTTCAAAATCATTTTATAGGAAAATGGTTGACCTTGGGTTTAGACTAGAATACCACAACAACAGCGAATTTTCTCTGAAAGTACGCCATTGTTCTGCCATTGCCTTTGTGCTAAGACAGGATGTTACTGAGGTTTTGAAGAACTCTCAGATGATGATACGATACCGCGGGAATTTTTAGCTTATTTCGAATCTACATACACCGGAATTGAGAGAGGAAGGCGAAATAACAGCCGAAGAGCTGCACTCACGTTTCCAACCAGATTTTGGAACGTCTATAGCCGCGTTGTAAATTCTTTAGCCCGTGCTAACAACAACGTGAAAGCATTTCATAATGTTTTGAATAAACCTGTAAGTAACTCCCACCCCAGCATCTGAAGTTAATTGACGCACTCAAAGCTAAGGAACGCCTACCAAAAGTTAGGATAATTTAATTTGAACGAGGTGATTCACTTCCAGGAAAGAATAAGTACAAAGACTTGAATGCCAGATTAGAAAATATAGTCCCAAACTACAGTAATTATGATGATAAAATGAAGTATTTACGTTATTTTGCTTATAATATGCTTATTTTTTAATGAACAAGTCCCATTCTATTTTTTTTATTTATTGCTTGTGGTTATAAAATGTGCTCTTTACAGTGTCCTTTTTAACATGTTTATTTTGAAATAAACGATTGTCTTTTTATTTTGTTTTCTTTTGTCATTAATATTTTTGTTAACTATTATTAATTAAATGCAATCACATATTCCTAGATGGGCAATTTTCCTAGCGGTAATTTTCCCAATGGTAATGCTTCCAGTGGTAGTTTTCCCAGTGCCAATAGTCCTAGCTCTGTTTCATAAGGTGAGTTCCCTATTTGTACGGAGTATTTTCTGTCGAACAGGTAGGTGCCTTTTCAAATACTCAAAATCATCTTTAGTAATACCAGCTGATCGTAAATCATTTGAAAGAGGTTCATGAATAACTGTATCGAAAACAGCGCTGACGTCGAGCAGCACCAAAATACCACATTTGCTTTATTTATCGTTTCTAATAGGTCATTTACGCCAGAACTTACAGCCGACTGACTATCCAGTAAAACATTTACCCTTTCCAAATGACTAATTATCTGCTCAAGAATTACTTATTCTAGTCACGTAAAATAAATCCAATCCTTCGGGCCAGCCCTAAGAGAACTGTTAATCAGCTCAGTGGTCTGGTTAAACTAAGATATACTTAACATTTTGGACATAAAAGATGAATTCGAAAGAGACCTGTATGAAGTTGTTTGTTTAACAACAGCCACTTTCTCAGCTATAGGGTACTTGCATTCAGGGACACTGACACTTATAACTTTCACTGTTATACTAAGCATGAACATTTTTCAACCCCAATAAGTTCAGATTTGTAATCGGATCAGTTGTACATTTTATTTTCTTTGCCATTTTAATAATGATGATAATACCATCGTTGTTTATATTATTATGCATCTCGTTATTCTATCATTTGTCTGTAGTGTGTTAGCCTATTATCCGATTCGGCGTTGCAACACAAGTAACAATTATGTTCTAAATTTTCTCCTTACAAAATTCAAGAAAATTGTCGGGGAGCCTTGTTCACATACATTCCAGTTCAGCTATCCGAAAGTCTATATCATTTACTCATTTCCGTTCCTGCTTCTCGGGTTTTCTGATGATAATGTTCAGTTACTTAGTCTTACAGTCTAGTGACTATATATATATATATATATATATATATATATATATATATATATATATATATATATATATATATATATATATGTGTGTGTGTGTGTGTGTGTGTGTGTGTGTGTGTGTGTGTGTGTGTGTGTGTGTGGATTATGTCAAGATTAGGGATTCCACTCGCAGCAGGGTTCGCTATTCTTTACAAGAAGATTATTGGGTTCGTTATTCTTTGCATGGGAATAATCGGGTTCGCTGTTCTAGACATGAACACTTCGGTACCAGACATTTGATTCCCCCTGGGCTAGTACTAATCAAGGCGAAATAAATTTGACACCCCAGGGGCTAGTACTAAACACGGCGAAACAGTGTAGATAAATCACTGTTTCGCCGTGTTCAGTACTAGCCCTCATGTGGAATTGGAGCTCGGACCGGGAAGGGTTTGGCCATTCTTTACATGGGGATCATTGGGTTCTCTGTTCTTGACATGGAGATGTTGGGTTCGCTAATCTTGACATGATCCATATATATATATATATATATATATATATATATATATATATATATATATATATATATATATATATATATATATATATATATATATATATATATATATATAAACCTGGCTATGGGATGCAAACCCTAGCCAAGCTATTCGTTGATCTTCCCAGCACACGAACCAACGGAAATGGTTTGCAGAGGACAAGTCTAGTGCGATGGAGGAAAGAAAAGAAGTTATTAAATAAAATATGGCACAGATGTTAACAACATTCTGAATTGTTCCCTTTCATTAAAATTCTTTAGTAACGAATACGTAACGTTTAGTGAAGCTAATGTTTTCTGAAAATGTTCCGTGAAGGGAATTGAAAACCACTTGAACTACCTTATCGATACTTTTCCTGTTTTGACTCCTCTATGACCTAATGACGTTTGGAAAGTCCACGGCATAGCCCTTATGCTATGCATGCTAAGAAATTATACAGGAATTTAGATTTATTGATGTGAACGCAGAGATATATTCATTTTTTTGAGGACATCCATTTTTCGTATTTTGGCACTTACCACGCTTTGGCATGGAAGGCACTATCTTCTGTATTATCTGCTGCATTGTTTTCGACAGACTTCTTTTTTTTCAACACGCTATTACATTGGAGTATATTACTTAACCCCTAGTTTCTTTTGTTTAGACTGCAAAGGAACTTTTGGATGCCTGTCATTAGTGGAGCTGAGACGCTCTTGGTTAGACACTGCCTTTTATACTTTAGTAAACGAGTCAACACAAAACCAACTACAGATGGTATCAAATTACCTGAGCCAAGATGACTTAAAATGTTGGTTTTAGAACCTTCAAATTTGCTGCCCCGAGATTTATATCGAAATGACTGAAAACAGTGTTTTTCCAAAAAAAAAAAAAAAAAAAAAAAAAAATGAAAGACTTATTTTCTGAGCGTGATATTAAAAGTGTGCAATTGACAGTTAGTTCGGAGTACCCAATACGATTCTTCGAATGCCTTTTCTAACGTACGATGATTGAATTGAACTGAATATAGAATTTAGGCCAAAGGTGTAACAGGAGGAAAACCTCGCAGTTACACTATGAATCTGTTGTTAGAAGAAGGTGGAAAGTAGGATGGAAGACAGAGAATGTGAAAGGAGGTACAGTAACAGGAACGAAAGGGGTTGCAGCTAGGGGCCGAAGGCAAGCTGCAAAGAACCTTAAGTAATGCCTACAGTGCATCGGCGGGTCCCACAGAAGTCCTTCCTTCGGCAAATTGGGACCAGACAAGAAACTTACAGTAAGTAAGAAAGAAGAAAGAGAATAACGTAAGAGGTGTCCATCCTTTAGTAAATTCAGTTCTATAAAAAGCTCTAAAAAGGAATTTTTACGTTTTGATAGATGCTATACACCTAAATTTTTCACTCATTTTTCGGTAATTAAATAATTTTCTCTATTATTTCAATGTTATCGAAGAACCGGGAAGTATTAAAAGAAATAATCAAATATCCGGCGATATAACGTCAGTAAAGCCCATTCAGTTGCCATAAAGGCAAAAACAGAAGACGCTCGTTTTGTCTCACTTCTAAATGATCCTTGTTTGACTCTCCTAAATGATCCTTACTGCAGTGAAACCACACCATACGAAAGTTCACTTATCGCTTCAAAGTCGACGAAGCTCCACAGTTTTCTTTGTTCTGTTTAACTGTGGAACTGGACGGTTTATAGACGATTCTCTACTGGCGTTAGAGATGAAATTCTCAGTGTGCTGTATTAAAGTTATACGTACGTTCGTGGAACTGTGATGTATCATACGGTGAAGTTCCGGAGTTTAGGCTATGAAGGCTTTATCATCTCCGCTGACGGTATGTTTTGATTACTTTTGTTACATATGGTTTCACTTAAGGTTTTAGCATTGTTCTTCAGTAATTTAATTTATCCTTGTTATTCAGTGCTTGAGGATATAGCTTTATATTGTTTATTATCGTACTTTATTTACAACAGATATTGGTACTAAATGTTAATTTAACTGAAGTCTTTGATATTTCAAGTTCTCTGCTTCCCCCTAATAATTCTGCGTTCGTTTCAACTGTTATTCAGACTTGGCTCCCTTTCCCCATTTGCTGATTGCCACAACCTTGCTTGTCATTTGTGGGATGCAGTTAATAGTTTAAAAACAATTGTGAAAATTTTCTTTGTAATATTAATACTTGTCCCCGTAACCTTACGCTATATCGTTGTGGTCACTAAAATGTGTGTAATTTACTTAACGGGTCAGGGGTCCTGTATTTCTGTACTACAAACTGAATCCCTTTCAGGATCAGGGTAAGTCCACAAGATTTTGTCCGTAATGCAGCATTGTGGATTATGTACCAGTTTACAAAGTGATGCAAATTTGTGACGCTCCGTGGAGGTTAGTATTCCATTCTTTGATAAAACTTTATGCCTAGTGACATTGATGTGAAAGCATGGGGTTTTAATCTGTTCTTAAATTATGCATGGTGATTCTTACACTAACTTTTATTTGGCCATAATATCATTCTAATCACTTTAAAAATACCTCCATGTACTAGTGAATCCGCACTTTTATTTGCTTCATAGGTCTTGTAACTTATTGGCAAGTGTATGGGAGGTTCAAACAACCAGCCAACTAGTCGTTTTTTCTTTCAGGTGTTAAGTACTTGTGTATAAATGTTAAAAGTTAATTTTTGTGGGATTTTAAAATTAATGTAACTGGTTAAGGAACCTCGATTTTTTTTTTCGAACTTTGGTTTTCCTGTTTTTATTTAGTATAATGCTCAGTAATGTAACTTACTTGCGTACTGGGAACTTGAAAATTAAGAATTTTCACTTTTTTAAAGTTCAGCACTAAGAGTTAAATTTACGTAAGGTTAGTTTTATTTGTAAGGTAAGTGTTGGCAATTAATTTTCACTACAAGAATCTGTACTATAAAGGATGACTTTTTTCATGACACAAAATTAACATTGTGGTGTTGCATTGCTTTGAAACTTAGACACTTGACGTACTTTTTTGCTGATTTAGATGCAACATGTAATAGCAACAACGCCCTGAACTTTTTGGTATTTTATGTAACTGAAATTAAGCTTCCTCCTTGTCCATAGTTCTGTTTAAAGTTTCTTTATTTTACTACTTAAGATAAGTCCCAATATAACGAGCAATATAAAATCCGTACAATATACAAACTCCAGTTATACTATACAAAATATAAGCCTCTTTAACACGTTTGATGTTCATTTACTTAGTATTCCTAACCATCCGACCACTTGTTTGAAAGCTCTTCTTAGACATTTTCCTGGAAGCTCTACTCACAGGCTTTGTAAGTTTCACTCCAGTAAAAAGATATTCTTGTGAGTTTCATTTGGTCTTAAGTGAAAGCTTCATTTCATCAAAGTTAACTTTTAACTGTGATCTGCAGCTTGCGTGATGCGCTTGCATTTTTTTAAGGCTGTTTTCTTCTATTTGCTGAATAGGCTTTCTGGAATGGATATTTAAGGCAATAACAGCACTACTTGGGTTAGCGAAGAACTCTTTTCTTGGTTTTACCCTCACGAGAGGTTTCCAAGCTGAGCTGATGTGAGAATTGGAGCCTGGCATTGATGATTGCTTTGCCCTCACAAGAGGTTTCCAAGCTGAGCCCTGGCACTGATGGAGCCCTGGCACTGATGGAGCCCTGGCACTGATGGAGCCCTGGCACTGATGGAGCCCTGGCACTGATGGAGCCCTGGCACTGACGGAGCCCTGGCACTGACGGAGCCCTGGCACTGACGGAGCCCTGGCACTGACGGAGCCCTGGCACTGACGGAGCCCTGGCACTGACGGAGCCCTGGCACTGACGGAGCCCTGGCACTGACGGAGCCCTGGCACTGATGGAGCCCTGGCACTGATGGAGCCCTGGCACTGATGGTTGCTTTATCATTAAGCTTCACTTATTCGATGATTAACCTGTGTAATTAGTTTTTTGAAATTAAAATAAATTTTTATAAATGATGCATACGTAAGTTTGAACGTTCTTACCTCCACCAGTAAGAATTGTTAATAACTAATCAGAAGTTTAAGCTGTGTGTTACAAATTTTAAAACACACAAGAGGACTTCTTATCAATATCTGAAAATGTGTTGCTTCTTAATTCGTGTTACTGTTTTTAATTAGTTTTGAGTAAATCTTAACTTCGAGTTCAGATATTTAATAGCATGGAAGTATGACTACTGAACATTGTCAGAACAGAAAAATATTTCTCTAAATGGACTTCAGGCCCATAATGTGGTTATTGGATGGGTGCAATGATGTGAAATCAAACTATGCATAGCTGCTGAAATGTAGAGGGAAGATGAATCCAGGGAACACAAACTATGCATAGCTGCTGAAATGTAGAGGGAAGATGAATCCAAGTTTCCCTGAAGTAGCTTACTAGTTACTATAGAATAGATAAAATCTACTGCAGTTTGCCACTGCATGGTTAATACCAGTGTACAATTTTACTACTTTCACTAATCATGATAAAACTAAAAATAAATATATAGTTTTCTGACTTATTTCGGAGTGTTTAAAGCAATTGAGAACTAAATGGTCAGTTGTTTCACTGAATCTTAATTTTTTTTCAAGAATTCTAGTCACCCATTCAGTTTGACTTGATTTGGGGATCTCAAGGTATTTTTATGAAGGTTATGTCCCATGTCTTGGAAAAAGTAGCTCCGATCAAGAGTTTCTTTGCAGCACCATTTTCATTGGTTGTCTTTCCCAGGTTGCCTTTGTCTTTATGCACCGTGTCTTCAATGTTCCTGGTAACTTTTGCATTCCTATTACACTTAAAATGCTTTTAGAAGCAAAAGGTCTTTGATTTTTCAGTTTATCAAAAGCAATTAAGAAATTAAGATTATTCTTAATTGCTTTTGATAAACATTTTGCAAAAAACAATTATGACAAAAAAGATGCTTGCCTCAAAGGCATCTTGCTGAATCCCTTGGAACAAAATAACAACAAAAACTCGCTCCCGAAAAGATTCCAAAATGCGTTAGTTAGTTTAAGAAGAAGGGGGGATATTATAATTACAAAATCTGACAAAGACGGGAAAGTAGTTCTTTTAGATAAGGAGACATACATAAATAAAGTTCAAGAACTTCTAAACGATGTGGAGACCTATGATAAATTAACAAAAGATCCCACAACAAATATTGCTGCCCAATTTAATAAACCAGTCGGAACCATAGGGGGCAATAAGAAGAACATAAAATTACTAGAGACATTCAAGATCATCAACCCCTCTCTCCCCTATCTTTACGGCCTCCCGAAAACAAAGATGGGATTCCTTTACGTCCCATAATATCTAGCAGGGGCTCTTTCATGTGTAAATTATCAAAATGGCTTGCAGACCTGTTATCACCCTTTCTAGGAACCTTCTCACCCTCCCACGTCAAACACGCAGAGGATTTTATACAAATATTTAATAGTTTAAACATCCCCTCAAATAACATCAAATTGCTCAGCCTCGACGTCGAGTCATTGTTTACTAAAGTCCCGATCGCCGACGTGTTGTCTTTTATAAAGAAGTTACAACCATATGAAGACCATTTTCCTCTTGGCATAGATAAAACACTCAGACTTATCAACCTCTGTGTAACTAACAACGTGTTCTCTTTCAATGGTAATTTTAGCATGGGCAGTCCCCCATCACCTCTTTTAGCAAACTTGTACATGGAATATTTTGAAAAAAATTTTCTCGTCTATCAAACCCCGTAATATGATCTGGCTTAGATACGTAGATGATATTTTTACTTTCTGGGACAATAGCTGGGGAGGCTTTAATGAAATTTTTAATAAGCTAAATTCGCTAGTTTCGACCATAAAATTCAAAACGGAATGGGAAAAGGACGGAAAACTGCCGTTCCTAGATGTACTGATCATAAGAAAAACAGAACAGATATGCATTTACAGTATATAGAAAACCCACTTTCGCTGTTTCCTACATTCATTTCTTAAGCTACCACGACGTCTCCGTAAAGATCATGGTAGGGTGCAACTTATTCCTCAGAGGACTTAGGATATGTTCATATATATATATATATATATATATGTTACAGGGAACAGATCAACACTTTTTTTGGAAGTGTACGTAGCGTGATCTTAGCGATCTAACTTCAGGAAAAAAGACGTAAAAAGGTTCAACCCTGATTCCACTCGCATTTTTTTCCCCTCTCTCTCTCTCTCAGCCTCTCTCTCTCTCTACGTGTACCGACTCTCTCTCTCTCTCCCTGACCTCACTCATTCTCACCAAAGCAATTAAATGGACTATTTAAAGAAACACAATCGTTCCTACAAAAATAGATTTATTATTCAAATAACCCAACAAGAAATGAATAAAACAAAGCAAAGATTAAAATGCATAATAAATGAATTATCGAGTCAGATAACTAAACTCTAAACTGCAAAGCACTTCTGATTAAAGAAGTCTCATTATGGCTAATAGCCTGGAAATCCCCAAAATCACACATACTCCCAAATCAATAACTAAAAGTCATGTCCAAAAAAAAACAGTCTACCACAAGTCCACAGACATCTGTCGAAAGAATTAAACATGATAGAAAACTCCCAAAAATATATGAAATACAAAACACAATAATGGAAAGTGTAAAATGCATAGCCAAGATATGGCAAACGCAACACAACAAAATAATAATATAAAAGAGGTATGAATATTCATATTAAATTTCCCACATCAGTTCACAAGTACATAATGATCAGAAAGTCATGGTAAAAATCACAAGTTCAATTTTCTCCCATAAAAACAGAGATTTGAGACTCTACCTTATCTGCCGATTTTCAAAGCCTGGAACCACTCCAAAGCTATGACTGGACAACTGCAGTTCTATCACGTTAATGAACGATCAAACTCACTTTTAGGGCAAATTTTGGCATAATCTAGATCAAAGTAACGCACGTACTCACGAATATACTTAATGCTTCGGAGATCACCTGATCTCCAATATTGCTGAGCTTCTCGCGCAAAGAGCTGAGGAATCAAAATATGCACTGTTTCAGCAATCTTGCTTCAAACCTCTCGCCCTAGTTCGCTCTTACACCGAATCTTCCACGATAACATCTTAAAGCATTGAAGCTATGAAATGCATATATGTGTCCTTTAAATAGAGCTCGGCCACCCCATAAGAGCGTCTCGCTCTCTTAATGGTGAACTAAAAATAAAAAATCATATGTATAAACATAACAGATAGGGCTTATGCTCAATTAGCAATGTCTACTGCACTGCAGCTTTAAGGACTGCTCTCATGACGCACTTCCAAAGTCACTGGGGTTGTGTTCTTAGAGCCTTTACATGTAATCTTACAAACACGAATAAGCTTTACTACCCCCACAACAAGAATTATCAGTAAAATAGCTATTAAGACAATTAAAATTGTCGGCATAATATATTCCTGATACTCGAACATCACGGGATCGTCGATGTCTTCCAACGGTGGAACAGTCATTGGCACCTTGGTTGTAGGTACCGCCACTACCAAATGCTCGTTATGCATATGACGCATAATTATCTTCTCGGAACTGTTAAATACAGCATGGCTGAGTACGAGAAAGTCTGTAGACAGGATTTTGCAGGATGAGTCGAACAGCTTGGACCCTCAAAGCACGAAAGTCGTCGTCTGGTTATTCTGGCACATCGTCGTGATGGGATACTCTTTGCAGAACACGGCAGTAAGCGTTCTGGTGGACACAATGTGGTAATCTCGCAGGAACTGTCTAAAGTCACATTCTGTCGGAGTCTGTCCATGAACTAATGATAATTCACAACCACCCACAGATACAACTCGCAACTGGAAAATACTACTGTCACACACATACTTCTCTCTAACTAAAGTACAACTTGTCTTATAATCAACTCCCGAACCTTGATATTGATCTCCCAAAATGAACATGGTCTCTAATCCATCCCATGTCACTACTGAGTCTCCAAAAACACTCGAAAAAGGTCTAATAACAAAAAGGTTTCATGTTACTGAACCAAACAAAACTACTAATGCAAAAGTCAAACACTCTCAATGTGAACTAATTCCAAGTGTGTATCTCAGAATAATCACAGTCAACTCACTACTAAGCACACAATAACTCTACGGAACTCACTCATAAAAAAAATTCTATCCAACAGAAAAAAAAATACTCGAGAATCCTATCCAAACACTAAAAGGTATCATATCTCGTAAAAGACATGAAAATTCTACTCCGGTTAGCAAATATTTCGCAACACCTGACTAATTCTCAACAAAATAGCAATTGACGTAATGGCAATCGCTCCCATGATCTTAACAACTACAATTACTCACAATACAGCTCCCTTCATTTAAAAAAAAAGAAACTGAAAAAAAAATCCAAATACTCGAATACGATATCTCAACTCGAAAAAAAGATCAGACTTGTTCGGTCCGATATACTAAGTACCTCCTCAAAAAAAAAGAAAAAAAATCCTAAACAACAAAGATATTGCGTCAGATGATAAAACACATCATAACACCATAACACACTAACACACTAACACACGGATCAAATCTCGTATGAAATTCGCCCATGTCTCAATTCCTAAAATCATTCGAAAACAAATGATTAAGAACTTCAACATCTAAAATGAACAAGAGACAAAAAAAATAAATAAATATCATATATATACAAATATTAACCCATTTATCCCTCTATCTATATACAAATGTTCCATTACATGACTATATACAAACGTTCCATTACATCCCAACTTTATTTAACTTTGAAATATGGGTCAATTTCGTCACTCCAGTATTTACATCTTTTACTACAAATCTATTCCCTTTCTTGATCTCTACAATCTCAAAAGGTCCGTGGAACTTCGGACTTAATTTATAATTCAGATCATTCCGAACATTCACTTTAACAAACACTCTATCACCCATCAAAAAAGCTACTCCCCTCGATTTCGCGTTACTTTTCTCTGCCATTGCACGCGAACTAAGTTCAAGTTCTTTACTGATATGTGAAAATCTTTCTCTCGCTGTATTTATCAACGAAGTGACCGTAACATCACCTTTAACTTGCTCTGGTAACAAATCAAAAGGTCCTTTCAACTTGTACCCATACAAAGCTTCTGCTGGAGACATCTTAATTGTGTCATTCATCATAGTATTGATACTATATCGCACTTCATCCAAAGATCTGTCCCAATGTGTATCGGAACCACCCACCGTCATGCGCAAAGCTTCGATTACTTTCCGATTCGCCCTCTCACATAACCCATTTGCTTCAGGTCTATACGGGATTATAGATACTTTCTTTATTCCCAGTAAATTAGCAAGACCGTCTAAAGTCTTATTAATAAACTCCCTACCATTGTCTGTGATCAGACATTCAGGAACACCATATCGACAAATTATCCCCTTAAAGAACGCTATAGCATCTTCCTCAGCTGATTTGTACTTCAGTGGGAAAATCTCAACAAAACGAGTTAACTCGTCAACAACTACTAATAAATGTCTATAACCATAAGCGGACTCTGAGAAGTTACCCAGAATATCCATATGCACTCTCTGAAACGGCCTATGTGGTATGGGATATGAACCCAAACGACACGACACTGTCGTCGCTGGCTTATTCGCATTGCAAATAGCGCACTTCTTCACAAAGGCCTCTACTGCGGAAAACATATTTTTCCAAAAGAACTTTGACCTGACGTTTTCATACGTCTTGTCCACACCTAAATGAGGCGAACCAAATTTACAATGTACAATGTCTAGAACTTGTGGTACTAGACTCTCTGGCACGATGATTTGTGTAATTTCACCCATGCTTCGAGTACTTCGCAAGTTATACTTAACTTTCCTCACCAATAAATTATTCTCCAACTCTAGACCAGAAAAAGGCAACTTATACCCTTTCTTCGGTGAAACTCCCCTAAGAAATGCCTTAGCATCTGACAACAATTTATCTTCATCTTGCTTTTGTTCGAGCAAGCCTATGTCCCAAGTGACATTTTCACCCGTAATATAACACACGGCGTTACTCTCACTATCACGAACAACAATCTCTCCCGAGACTGCCGACTCACTATTTCTCCCCGAAGTATGCACTGTAGAAACGTGTATGTCCTCTACATGCGATATCTCAGAACTACTAGTATCAGAGACATTAGACACCAAATATTTACTCTCTTCTCCCACACAGGATTCGGTTTGTACTCCCTCATCCTCGATCGGAAAATATCTGCTCAATGCATCTGCAACTACATTATGCTTACCTTCAGTGTATTTGAGGTTTGCATCAAAATCTCTCAATGTCAGGAACCACCGTGCTCTTTTGGGCGACAAATTTGGCTTATTAAAAAGCTCTAACAACGGTTGATGATCTGTAAAAATCTCAACTTTATTTCCCAACAACAACATCTTAAAATGAACAAGGCTAGAGACGACTGCGAAAGCCTCCTTGTCCACAACTGACATCAGCCTTTCGTTACTACCACGCGTTTTGAACTTTCTGCTATAAAAAGCAATTGGGTGTAATTTCCCCTCAAATTTCTGCATCAAACACACACCTATACCTTCCTGACTCGCGTCAGTCACTAAGGTGAACGGTTGACTAAAATCTGGAAACTTCAAAACTGGCGGGTTCACCAAAGCGTTCTTAAGCTTCTCAAAAGCTAATTGTTGACTATCACCCCAAACAAACTTAACGTCTTCTCGTAACAAATCTGTCAATGGAGACGCTATTGTAGAAAAATTCCGCACAAAACGGCGAAAGAAACCCGACATACCTAGGAACGAACGAATCTGTTTCCTGGTTTTGGGAACTGGAAAATTCACAATGGCTTTAATTTTCTCATCATTCACTCTGACTCCCTCTTTAGAGATAACATGTCCTAAATAGACAATTTTTCTCTTCAGAAACTCACATTTGGCCAATTTGACCTTTAATCCAGCGAACCGTAATTGCTTGAGGACTTCTTTTAACACCTTCAGATGTTCTTCAATCGTATCTGTGCATATGAGAATGTCATCCATGTACATAAACACCGACTTTCCTAACAAGCCATGAAGTACTGTGTTAACCAGTCTAGTAAATGTTATTGGGGACCCTTGTAATCCAAAAGGCATCCTATTAAACTCGTAATGTCCCTTTGGTACCGAAAATGCTGTATATTTACGGCTACTCTCACAAAGTGGAACCTGTAAAAACCCTTGCGTAAGATCTATAGATGAATATATATTCTTGCCACCGATCTCAACAAACAAATCAGGCAAACAAGCTACAGGATATCTATCTGGGCATGTTTTTTCATTCAATTTACGAAAATCTACACAAACTCTGATACTACCGTCTTTCTTAGGAACTGCAAGCAAAGGAAAATTAAACGGAGAATTGGACGGCCTGATAATGCCTTCCGACTCCCACCTCTGAACTTCTTTTTCTACTTCTTCTCTGATCTTAAAAGGAATTCGATATGCTGGAATATATATGGGATTTGTACCTTTTTCTAGGTGGATTGAATGTTCTAAAACATCTGTAACCCCTAGCTTATCTCCCTTCAAAGCAGTGATATCTAAATATTCTTTCAACACTTTCTCTACTTTATCTGAATATTCAGGATAATCAACTTTAGCCAAGTGTTCATGTAGAACCTGACTTCGGAACTGTTGCTCCTCATTAGGAAACATATTCCCGTCTCCACAAAAACTCACTAATTTATGTTCTTCATTAAATTCTTCAAAATTAATTACATAAGTACCCTTGTGATATTTTTTCACTGAGTCTTGATAGCTAACTAATTCTACTGAAGTCACGCCTGCGACTGAAACTTCATTTACTGACACCGTACTCACAACGTCTTTGAATTTCTCGGTTCCCTCAACAACGCACACTTGAGAAGGAAACTTTTTCTCTTTCATCGACACTTTAACCAATGTAGGAACTCGCGGTTGCAATTCAATATCTTCCAACAAGAATCCTTTGAAAGATTTTTGTGGAATATCTTCACTCTCTAATGACTGTGTTACACATGTCTCAGACTGTGTCTTAGGTTTCTCACAAGTTTTTTTCCTGTGTATATATGGAACAAAACAACCTGACTCACCTATTGTAATCCCCTGAATTCCCGTAAGAATGTTGATGTTATGTCGCATGCAAGAAGGGTGTCCTAGCAAAACCATTCCACCTAAGGCTAATCCTTCTATGACCAAAAATGATTCTACTATTGTCTTTCCGCCGATACAAAGCGTAAGAAATGACGAACCTAAAATATTCAGTTTCCTCGCTTGTACATCACACACTGTCTCACTAGAAGGGACTACTTTACACTCTGGAAACTTCGAGTGAAAAAGGTCAGCATTTACTAAGTTAACTGAGCTACTAGAATCAATGAAAATAGAAATTTCACTGCCATTAGAAAATCCACGTACAATCGGCCTAGGTTCTAGTGATTCTAAGACCTGATTAGTCATTATCCTGTGTCCGTCTTCGAACTTATCTTGTGAAAATTCTGCTGTTCCTTTGTGTATCTAGAACTTGCATCATGTGGAATTCTCCTGTCATATTTAGAAAAACCTCCCCGTGACTTCCCTGAATAATCTCTATTCTTTGTGGCTGGGCAAAATCTCCATCCATGATCTGAAGATTTGCAAACTGAACAATATCTCACTCTGCAATTTGATTTACTATGTCCTAGTTTATCACAATTAAAACAACGTATCGTTGTGACTGATCTCTCAGGAATTTTCTTCGATTCTACTCGTGCACATGTCTTCGTTGTTGCATCATTTCCCGAATGCGAGGGACTAGCATTGTTCTGTGGTTTCGAAACTGCAGCAGACATCTTTGCACCTCCCTGTACAAAACTACTGTCCAGTGTCGGGCATTTTGATAGATTTTTATTAATCTGTGCAAACAAAGAGGATTCGTCTGTATCCAGATCAATTCTTTTATCAAAACTATCTACAATTACATCTGGGACCGACGTTAAAAGGCAAGCAAAGTGTAACAATCTTTCAAAATTATCTAAGGAGATATTATTTCCAGTTACCCATGGAGAGCCTGTTATAGATTTCTTTAACTCACCTACTGCATCAAATAAATTCGCACTGTATGTGACCAGTGAATCATTGCCCTTCTTTATTTTTAGAAACGCTCGCAAATTCCGAACTGCACACTCACGTTGAACTCCGCCATAAGTAGCTCGTAGAAATTTCTGCAGTTCATTCCAAGTTTTACACCTTCTGAACCCGAAACTGCGTGCCCGTTTCCCAATATCACCTTTGTCTAAATCCAGAAAAGTCTTTGCTTCTGTTAAAGCTTCAGCGCCATTCGTAATTTTCTTGGAATTCAGATAATTGTTCACTGACTCAATGAAAGTTTCTATATTTTGGGTTGGCTTCCCGTCAACTAACCCTTTAAAATTAGTAATTCCCGCGCTAACGCTCGTCACCTTATGCACCACAACTGATTGGGATGTGCTTGCTGCATCGTCCAGCATTTTGTGAGAGATTACACGCCCTGAGCGTAACAACATAAAAAAGAAACCAAAAAGAACACTAGAGAAAGGCAAAAGTTACCCCCTCTAAAAGAAGAACAGAAAACGGAGTTCTGTGCAACTTACGAGAATGGGGTACTCACCAATTTGAACAGAAAACGGAGCACTTATCACTCGTGACTTGCTAACAGAAACCAGAGCTATGTGCAACCTGTGACGTCACCATCTCGAAGACGAAGCAGAGGGACACAAGCGTGATTTTTGTTGAATCACCACTTTGCTTAATTAACTCACAATCGCCACTAATCACACTTATTTGGGTATTTTGTTAACCCCAAAATTGCTCTAGAGATCATCCAGATCTATTTCACAACTCCCCACTCCCAGTACTCGAATAGAGACGGAAAAAAAAAGATTCCCCGTATTACACACGTAATCACGACCCACCTATGAAACTCGCTCTCTTAAGACTGGTGATCTGATCACTCATCACGCTCACGGCCCCATCGCCTTAGGTCGCCTATGCCTTGGGCATCAACGTTACCAATTAGTCTATTAGTAATCTCCCTCTTTCGCTAACCCCAATTAAGACCATTTAACTTTTAACCACTTGCCACCATTAAAATCTGTTACAGGGAACAGATCAACACTTTTTTTGGAAGTGTACGTAGCGTGATCTTAGCGATCTAACTTCAGGAAAAAAGACGTAAAAAGGTTCAACCCTGATTCCACTCGCATTTTTTTCCCCTCTCTCTCTCTCTCAGCCTCTCTCTCTCTCTCCGTGTACCGACTCTCTCTCTCTCTCCCTGACCTCACTCATTCTCACCAAAGCAATTAAATGGACTATTTAAAGAAACACAATCATTCCTACAAAAATAGATTTATTATTCAAATAACCCAACAAGAAATGAATAAAACAAAGCAAAGATTAAAATGCATAATAAATGAATTATCGAGTCAGATAACTAAATTCTAAACTGCAAAGCACTTCTGATTAAAGAAGTCTCATTATGGCTAATAGCCTGGAAATCCCCAAAATCACACATACTCCCAAATCAATAACTAAAAGTCATGTCCAAAAAAAACAGTCTACCACAAGTCCACAGACATCTGTCGAAAGAATTAAACATGATAGAAAACTCCCAAAAATATATGAAATACAAAACACAATAATGGAAAGTGTAAAATGCATAGCCAAGATATGGCAAATGTAACACAACAAAATAATAATATAAAAGAGGTATGAATATTCATATTAAATTTCCCACACCAGTTCACAAGTACATAATGATCAGAAAGTCATGGTAAAAATCACAAGTTCAATTTTCTCCCATAAAAACAGAGATTTGAGACTCTACCTTATCTGCCGATTTTCAAAGCCTGGAACCACTCCAAAGCTATGACTGGACAACTGCAGTTCTATCACGTTAATGAACGATCAAACTCACTTTTAGGGCAGATTTTGGCATAATCTAGATCAAAGTAACGCACGTACTCACGAATATACTTAACGCTTCGGAGATCACCTGATCTCCAATATTGCTGAGCTTCTCGCGCAGAGCTGAGGAATCAAAATATGCACTGTTTCAGCAATCTTGCATCAAACCTCTCGCCCTAGTTCGCTCTTACACCGAATCTTCCACGATAACATCTTAAAGCATTGAAGCTATGAAATGCATATATGTGTCCTTTAAATGAAATTTTTAATAAGCTAAATTCGCTAGTTTCGATCATAAAATTCAAAACGGAATGGGAAAAGGACGGAAAACTGCCGTTCCTAGATGTACTGATCATAAGAAAACAGAACAGATATGCATTTACAGTATATAGAAAACCCACTTTCGCTGTTTCCTACATTCATTTCTTAAGCTACCACGACGTCTCTGTAAAGATCATGGTAGGGTGCAACTTATTCCTCAGAGGACTTAAGATATGTTCATATATATATATATATATATATATATATATATATATATATATATATATATATATATATATATATATGTAATATATATATATATATATATATATATATATATATATATATATATATATATATATATATTCATATATATATATATATATATATATATATATATATTCATATATATATATATATATATATATATATATATATATATATATATATATATATATATATATATATATATATATATATATATATATATATATATATATATATATATACTTATGTATATATATACATATATACACATACATATAAATACATATATATACTTATGTATATAATGCATATATTATATATATATATATATATATATATATATATATATATATATATATATATATATATATATATATATATATATATATATATATATATATATATATATATATATATATATATATATATATGTATATATATATATATATATATATATATATATATATATATATATATATATATATATATATATATATATATATATATATATATATATATATATACACACATAAATACATATATATACATATACATACATATACTGTATATACATATACATACATATATATACATATGAAATTTTTTATCACATTGTGATTTACATACACTCATGAAGCTACAAATGTCGCTTAATATCAAATTCACACTATCTCGGGAATATCACTGATGGGGAGTTATCACCGAAGGGGAATTTATAAGTTATAAATGGAATGGTAATGCAGAGTCTCGATCCACAACACAGATACTTATCCAGCAACTCCAGTCAACATTCTACCCACTGAGCTATCAAGAGAGGTATAAGTTAATGCTGAGTCTGGTGTACTGTATTTACCCGTCGAGAGCGGGGAAATTGTACTTGGCTTTGGCATTAACCCACCTCCGCCATGATAGTTCTTGGTATGTTTGCAACACGCAGCTCTTTTTATGAAATTTTTTATCACACCGTGATTAATATACAATCATGAAGCTATAAATGTCACTTAATATCAAATTCACGCTATCTCGGGAATATCACTGATGGAGAATTTTCCCTGAAGGGGAATTTATAAGTGATAATTGGACTGGTACTGCGGAGTCTCGATCCCACGATACAGATACTTATCCAGTGACTCCAGTCAACGTTCTACCCACTGAGCTATCAAGAGAGGTATAAGTTAATGCCGAGTCTGGTGTACTTTATTTACCCGTAGAGAGTGGGGAAATTGTACTTAGCTTCGGTATTAACCTACCTCCACCATGATAGTTCTTTGGTACGTTTGGAAAACACAGCTCTTTTTATGACATTTTTTTTATCACACCGTGATTTATATACAATCATGAAGCTGCAAATGTCGCATAATGTCAAATTCACGATACCTCTGGAATATCCCCGATGGGGAATTATCATCAAAGGGGAATTTATAAGTGATAAATGGACTGGTACTGCCGAGTCCCGTTCCCACGACACAGATACTTAGCCAGCGACTCCAGTCGACGTTCTACCCACTGAGCTATCAAGAGAGGTATAAGTTAATGCCGAGTCTGGTGTACTTTATTTACCCATCGAGAACGGGGAAATTGTACTTAGCTTTGGCATTAACCCACTTCCACAATGATAGTTCTTTGGTACATTTGGAACACGCAGCTATTTTTATGACATTTTTTATCACACCGTGATTTATATACGAACAGGAACCTACAAATGTCGCTTAATATCAAATTCACGCTACCTCGGGAATATCCCCGATGGGGAATTACCACAGAAGGGGAAGTTATAAGTGATAAATGGACTGGTACTACCGAGTCTAGATCCCATGACACTGATACTTATCCAACGACTTTAGTCGACATTCTACCCATTGTGCTATCAAGAGAGGTATAAGTTAATGCCGAGTCTGGTGTACTTTATTTGTCCATCGAGAGCGGGGAAATTGTACTTAGCTTCGGCATTAACCCACTTCCACCATGATAGTTCTTTGGTATGTTTTCAACATGCAGCTCTTTTTTTGAAATTTTTTATCACTCCGTGATTTTTATACAATCATGAAGCTACAAATGTTGCTTAATATCAAATTCTCGCTACCTCGGGAATGTCCCCGAAGGGGAATTATCAGCAAAGGGGAATTTATAAAAGTGATAAATTGACTGGTACTGCCAAGTCTCGATCCCATGACACAGATACTTATCCAGCGACTCCAGCCGATGTTCTACCCTTAGAGCTATCAAGAGAGATAGAAGTTAATGCTGAGTCTGGTGTACTTTGTTTACCCACCGAGAGCGGGGAAATTGTACTTAGCTTCGGCATTAACCTACCTCCACCATGATAGTTCTTTGGTATGTTTGGAACACGCAGCTCTTTTTATGAAATTTTTTATCACACCGTGATTTATATACAATCATGAAGCTACAAATGTTGCTTAATATCAAATTCACGCTAAATTGGGAATATCACCGATGGGAAATTATCACCGAAGGGGAATTTATATGTGATAAATCGACTGGCACTGCCGAGTCTTGATCCCACGACACGGATACTTATCCTATAACTCCAGTTGACGTTCTACCCGCTGAGCTATCAAGAGAGGTGTAAGTTAAT
Source organism: Macrobrachium rosenbergii (assembly GCA_039081455.1). Taxonomy (NCBI): domain Eukaryota; kingdom Metazoa; phylum Arthropoda; class Malacostraca; order Decapoda; family Palaemonidae; genus Macrobrachium; species Macrobrachium rosenbergii. Next base: position 22,198,413 of record JANJGK010000049.1, read on the forward strand.
GCCGAGTCTGGTGTACTTTATTTACCCATCTAGAGCGGAGAAATTGTACTTAGCTTCGGCATTAACCCACCTCCGCCATGATAGTTCTTTGGTACGTTTGGAACATGCAGCTCTTTTTATGACATTTTTTTATCACACCGTGATTAATATACAATCATGAAGCTACAAATGTCGCTTAATATCAAATTCACGCTACCTCGGGAATATCCCCGATGGGGAATTATCACCGAAGGGGAATTTATAAGTGATATATGGACTGGTACTGCCGAGTCTCGATCCCATGACACTGATACTTATTCAGCAACTCCAGTCGATGTTCTACCCACTGAGCTATCAAGAGAGGTGTAAGTTAATGCCCACCTCCACAATGATAGTTCTTTGGTAAGTTTAGATCACGCAGCTCTTTTTATGAAATTTTTTATCACACCGTGATTGATATACAATCATGAAGCTACAAATGTTGCTTAATATCAAATTCATGCTACCTCAGGAATATCCCCGGTGGGGAATTATCACCGAAGGGGAATTTATAAGTGATAAATGGAATGACATTGCCGAGTCTCGATCCCACAACACAGATACTTATCCAGCGACTCCAGTCAACTTTCTACCCACTGAGCTATCAAAAGAGGTATAAGTTAAAGCCGAGTCTGGTGTACTTTATTTACCCATCGAGAACGGGGAAATTGTACTTAGCTTCTGCATTAACCCACCTCATAATATTTACCCAGTATGTTACATTTAAACAATAAAGCTGGTACCATTGAAAGTCAGTTGTAAATGGGTTACTTAAATTACTTTTTTCACAGTGTGCAATGGGATAACTGAGGGCTGGAATGAAAGTCTACCTAGCAAATTAAGTGATGCAATCACAACAAACAGTCAGCACATCATAGGATACCTGGGGTTAGTAAGGAGGCTTAAATGGATCAATTACATAATGAAATAAATGTTGACTGGTGTGCAGACCAGTAGGACAATTGGTAATTAAAGAAACATCATTACAAGATATTTACATAGCATAGCTTTCAAAATAGTATTCAAAATAATTATGAATTGTAAATGAAGAGCCTCAGCCCTAGACTGAGAGTCTTGCAAGAGACCAAGGGAGCCGATGGTTTGGTTGCAATGAAGTGAATGCCTCTATGAGGCAAGTATTACATGGTGGTGGTTGCAGAACAATGAGGGGGGCGAGATTACACAGTTTGTGTTATCTTCCGCACAGCACAGACTTTGCAAAGAAAGGCAGCATTGATAGGTCCTTCCTCAACAAGTAAATGGGGTGCTTCTACCCCTTGATATCAGTGGCTTCACAGATAAGATATCAGTAACATCTCCTTCAAAGAGAGACCATGTGCATGCCTGTGCAGATCGAAGGTTAGCTGTATACTGCCTGTTTGTTTCACATCTGTGGGCTTTGAGGAGGCTGGATGGGCTCGACTCTCCCCAAGGACAATACATGTGCTGGAAGGGTTCTAAGACCAGTAAATAACCCAAGGCAAGATTAGAATTGTATGTCACCTCTATAACAAAAGGGCATAAAGGCTAACTACCATTTGGATATTCTCCTCATTCTAACTGTTGAGTACCTGAGTTGACCTTTCCCAAAAGCCCATCACAAAAACTCTCCTTTTGTAGAGTGGTCTGTAGCCCAAACCCTGGGTCCTAGTCTAACTATCTTATCCACAGGAATTCCCTCCTTATGGATTCTTGCAATAGAGGAGGTGGATTAATATTTATGACAGCTCCCCCCTTTAAGCAGGCATTCACTCCCTTTAGGGTATGAAGGTCTATATGAGAAAAGAGCCACCAGCCTCTGTGACTTTTACTTTTCTTCCCTCCCTTTACTAGGTTTGTGTATGTAATGCGGCTAAATTAATTGGACACACCTAACTTCTAGGGGGGAAAGATGATTTTACTAGTTGACCTAACTTAAAAAATCCTAACACTACTCAGAGGTATCTACGGATATTTAGTTATCTTTTGTTTATGACAATCAAAATACATTCCTAACAAGTTTCAATTTTCCACTAATGTTACATAAGATTAGCTGCTGTAGCACCCATTCAACTGACAGTGAACTATCTACATACATCAAGTTTTATAAAGCACAAAGTTTCTTAATTCTATGACAAATGTAAACCCAAAGGGTTAATAAAAGCAACTCAGTGTATGAATAATAGGACATGTCCTTCACGTTGCAAGGCTAGAGGACAGGCCTTAGCTCATATATCATACGTAACATAGGTAGTATAACACAGTGAGAGGTACCCAAACAACCTCTTCTGGATTTTTGGTGCCTTGTATACACTTTACTCAAACTAGGCACTGTGCCAAGCATGCCAGGAGAGTATTAGCTTTAATATATGGACAATACTTCATCATTACTTGATTAACAAAATTCTTTCTGTTACACGTACCATGTTACTCCTACAATTACAGGATTACGTCTAGGATGTGAGGTATGAGGTTATTTAAGCAGAGATTACTCAGACTACCTTCTCTGGGTAGGTGCTGGAATCACTTTGTGACAGAAAAAGGCACTGTGTCAATGAGACATGAGTGTCAAGGAGAGCTTGTGGCTCTTATTAGGCTAACAGGATCTCTTCCACCCCTTCTTCTTCTTCTGTAGGTTCCTCCAAGGTCTATTTATGACAGTCCTAGGAGGTGATGAAGGCACTGACTCTCTGTCGGGAGCAAAGTCAGGGGTAACCCTAGAGGCTACTGGAAGGCTCCCTACTGTGACTGCTGTGACAACTGAAGCAAGGGTGGTAACAGCTTCTGCATCCCAGTAGGACAGTTCCTAGTCGACCAGGGAAGGCGTAGCAGCAAGTTCCACCAGAGGTTCATCCTCTGAGGATGGAGGTGATGAGGAAGAATCATCATCGGGTGATGGAGGCTCACAATTGGCGAGGACCAACTCAGTTAAATTTGGTGGATCTCCCAAAGTAGGATCCGTGGCGTGATCTGGCGCTGGCACTGGCACCAAGTCAGGGACAGGCACAGGGTTCAATTCTGGTAACTGCTCAACGTCCGTGGTGGACAGAGAATGGCACTGCTTAGGGCACTCAAGTGGCACTGGCAGACATTTCAGATCAGGAGTGACTGACGAGGGTCCCGGGGGTGCAAAGTCCTTAGGTGAGCCTGAGTTGGGCTGAGAAAGAGATTTCCGTCCCAAGGGGAGGTCAGAGCCTCTGGAACTGTTTTCGATTTTGGTGACAGCTGTGAGGTTCCTGCTGGGGCATCCAGACCAATTCATGGAGTGCCCTTTCACCTTGCACATCTTGCAGCGGTACTGGTTTTTGTTAGCCACCTTTTGCTGAAGGAGTAAGGCTTTGGTGGCTGTCCTTTCATAAGTAGGGATGACAGGGCTTTGCTTTGCACTGGGAGTGCCCCTTCCACTGACTCACTCGGCAGGCGGAAGGTGATTCTGTTGATGGTGGCATGCCCTCCAACATGGCTGTGCTGGTGTCAGGTGATGCTACAGTCGGTGCCTCCATTAAAGAGGTAGCCTGGCAATGGAAGGGTGTTGGGAGAGGCCATCCCCAGAAGAGGTCTCGTCCCAGCAGGAACTCTACTCCGTGCCTAATTTTATTAACAAGGCCAATTCACCGGTTCTGAGTACCCCAAAGTGTCATGACCTGGAGCTAGACTGTAGTATGGACTTAGTGTGATCCTCCACCCAAGTTACCATCCAACAGGTCTTTTCACCTACAGTGGCACTGGGTGGCACTTAGGACGTGGCAATCAGGGAGATGTCTGATGCAGTATCCACCGTAGCAGGCAGGTCAACTGGCAGGCTAGGGCCATCAGTGGGTGCTACTGCGACTGCATGAGTATACAACCTCCCAGGGTGAGTAGTATCGTCCAGCCATGCTGCGGTGGATGTGGCACTGATTAAGTTGGCATGCTTGGTAAAAGTGCCGTGCTTTGGGCAGGCAGAATATCCAGCACTGTAATGTCTGGGATCACCAAAGTCTTTGCAGGGGCCTCTTAGATGTGCTTGCTTGTCTATGGTGATGTTGGTGGAGAGGTTTGCTTGTCACTGGAGGGAGAGGTGCAATTTGGGGTCTTCAACTGCTTAGAAGGGTGCTGCTTGATAGTGCCCCCTTTAAAGTAACACTCCGATTCTAAATGCCCCTTTTTATGGCAGCAGTTACACACTGGAGGATTGGAAAGGATTCTGTTCTTCGGGCACACTGGACCTGAGAGATGTTCAGGTGGCACTATGTGCCAGTTAGGCGTGCTGGAAGACTGGTTATAGGTCTCCCAGTCGTCGGCTATATGACAGCCTTCCATTAGTGTCTTGGGTTGCTTGTCGTTGAGGTACACAGCGAGGACCCAGGAGCACAGTGGAAGAAATTATCCAGCATCATCCTGTTTAACAGATCCTTAAACTCAGTGCGCGTCATTGAGTCGAGCCAGCTCTGACCTGCTCAGGTCTTGTGATGGGCCCATTCAGCCAAGGTCTAACCTTTGTCTCCATTAGTAATTACCTTCTGAAGTTCCTAGATGTTTCCCCTGGTACCACTGTACAGTGAGCCGAGGGCAGCCTTTGCTTTGCCTTCCATATTCTTGGCAAGAAGTAAGGCCCTCTCCATCTCTGTGGTACTGTAGTTTGCAAAGAGCACTTCTACTTCCTCCAACCTTGCCTCTGGTTCGTCTCCAGTCCACGTTTGTATCAGTGAGTTGATGCTGGATATTGAAGGATTAAGCAGAGCAGGTGTGGGGTTAGAGTTTGTTGGTTGGTTAGAGTTGTGGCACTGTCTTGTCGTGCTTCCTCAAACTCGATCTTCTTTTCTTTTAGAGCTATCTCATACTTCCTTTGTTCTTCTTTTTCTGCCCTTTCTCTTCCTGCTTTTGCTTCTTCATACTTTCTTTGTTCTTCTCTCTCCTTCCTCTGTTTTTCTCCTTTTTCCAGTTCATACTTTGTTCCTGTCTTGTTTCTTCCCTTCGAGTGCAGCATCTACCTTTCCTGTGCCCACTTGGTGAGCTCTTTTCCCGTGAGACCTGCCTTTTTTTCCCATATTCTTGAAGGTTTGGTACTGTTCTGCCGGCATGGTTCTGGTAGGTTAGGACGTTTTAAAATGGCTTTGGAAAATAAAATGATTTTGGGAAGTGCCCCTTAACTTTGGTGAGACTTCGATGGGATGACACCTTTCAATAAGGTGACACAGTGGCTGAGTGTGCCAGTCAACAGTCACACTAAATGGATCGGTCCTTGGTTAACAGAATCTCTATGGGTGGACTCGCTATTGTTGGCACTGTGTCTCAATGCACAGGTGCAGCTTGTGTATTAACACAGGACTTCTTTCTTGGTGGTACTGGGGCGCTGGCAGGTGTCAAAGAATAACACCAGGTAGCGGTACAAGCCAACTGTAGCCTACTAAAAGCAAATGGTCCTTCACGCGAAGCAGGCCGCTAACAATGAGTAGTAGAAAAAGAGAAAAAGAAATTAAATAAAACAAAATACTTCAGGTGGGTTATTCAATGACAGTGCACCAGATTAGTGGCACTGTGAATGGGGAATCCCATTGGTTGGCAATCGTGGGTGGTTAGATTCACAGAATTAATGATGTGGCTGGCTTCCTTTCGTGCGGAGTCTGGAGCAGTGCTTTGGACTTGGTGTCTCTTAGACCTCGTACTAACGGTGTCTGTCACTTGCTTGATAATGTGCACTCAGTGTGAGGAATGCACTCACGGTATATATAAGTCTTGAGGGGACCCACTTGTGCTAGAAAGTTTCCAACTGTGGTTAATTCTAACTTGCACCCCAAAATTCTTCTGTGATGCAGAGGTTTTTTATTTTGTCCGTTCTTTTCTTTAAGAAATGACTCGATTACCCGATTACAACCTGAGTACCTTAGTTAACTGCTGGTGATAACCTATCACGAGAAACTTGGCATGGGGACGTAAAATAAGAACATCACTCCATGTAACATTTGAGTCACAGCTAACATAGGAAGTTTTGCTAATTATAATATGGGTTTCCTAAGGCACCTTCTTTCCCTTTCAATAATTTTTATGTAAAACAATGTTTGTATTTTCCAAGTTGCATATAATTACAGAAATTCCACAATAATTTTAATAACACATGCTACGATTCAAGTAAAAGCAGATGGGGTATGTAGGAACTCTGAGCAACTCTCTCTCTCTCTCTCTCTCTCTCTCTCTCTCTCTCTCTCTCTCTCTCTCTCTCTCTCTCTCTCTCTCTCTCTCTCTCTCTCCGACTGAGTAGCGGTATTAAATAAAATTACTTGTTACTTTTAACAAAATTAAATGGAATCTTCTCTCATTGATTTAAAATTGAAATGTGTGTTCTTGTTATATATATTAAATAATCGTAAAAGTGGTTCTTGCTACAGTGCTTTTTATTTGTGATAGGATTTTAAAGTATCGAGTTCATATGACAGTTGGTTAAAGGTGAATGATAGCCCTTTGACACTTCAAGGTCGTGAAAGCGAGTGTACTGTAAACAAAAGAGCATGTGCAAATGTTTGTAAGAAGTCAAAATTAAAGATGGTGGTGTATGTGACGTCACTCTATCCACCTTCAAAATGGTCGACTCCCACAATGTTCTGCGGTCAACGAACTTACACAAACACACACGTTCGTTCGATAATTTACGAAATTACACAGGAAAGCACTTACTTTTCTGATGGAATGATTTGCCCGTATGCACAGACGTGAATTAAATTCTTAAACACCAATAATATTTTTATGTTATTAAGAAATTCTGAGGTGACGGCTAACGACGAGTTTTGGCTAGTCAGAACTGTCAGCTCCGGTTATTTTTAGAAGAGCCTAGTTGACAGACATTTCTCTTAAACAAGGCGAATTTTCAAATAATTTCAAAATTAACTTTAAACGCAGGAAAAACCGTCTTCCTTTCCCGATGTAAACTGTTCACAAACAACACTGTCTGTCACTTTCTAACTTGGCACCTCCAATGTTACTTATAAGACATAGCCCTTTTTAAAATGACTAACTACCAACTTTTCTACCACACAGAGAGCTGTTCCACACACACACACACACACACATACTCAACACAGCTGTTTTGCTCTCATCCCTGAAGAAATTTATGGCCATTTATTTCGCACATGCAAAATTGTTTGCGATTTGTTCCTAGCGGAATTTTAGCAATAGAACACTAGGAATCTAATGCTCTTACCTTTATCTCGTCCTCATTGTCTTTTCCATCTTTATTTATGCCTTTCATGAGTTATTAAATCAATAAAGATTATTATCCAAGTTTGATTACATCCACAGTCTAGTATTAGCAATGCTAATTTAATAATTGACAAAGGATCTCAGGCAGGGTCGTCACTGTTACGGATTTGGCCACTAAATGCTTCTAAAGGAATTGTTTAAATTACATTCTGGCCCGAGCACTTAAACACAACCAAATCCATAATGAAATGTAACAAACGTAGATTGCTTACCCAGTATATTACATTTAAACAATAAAGTTGGTCGCCACTGAAAGCCAGTTATAAATGAGTTACTTAAATTACTTTATTCACACAGTGAGCAATGGGATAACTGAGGGATGAGATGTAAGTCAGCCTGGCAAATTAAATGATACAATCACAACAAACAGCCAACACAACATAAGATACCTGGGGTTAGTAAGGAGATTTACGTGGATCAATTACATAATGAAATAAATGTTGACTGGTGTGCAGACCAGTAGGGCAAATGGTAATTAAATAAACACCATTACAAGATATTTACATAGCATGGCTTTCAAAATAGTATTAAAAAAAATTATGAATCGTAAATGAAGAGCCTCAGTCCTAGACTGAGAGTCTTGCAAGAGACCAAGGGAGCCAATGGCTTGGTTCCAACAGAGTTAGTGCCTCTTTGAGGCAAGAATTGCAAGGTGGTGGTTGCAGAACAATGAAGGGGTGAGATAACACAGTTCATGTTTTCTTCCACATTGCACAGATATTGCAATGAAAGGCGGCATTGATAGGTCCTTCCTCAGCAACTGGACGGGGTGCTTTTACCCCTTGATACCAGTGGCTTCAGAGATAAGGAGTCAGTAACATCTTCACAGAGAGATCAGGTGCACGTCTGTGCAGATTGGAAGTTAGCTGTAGACTGCCTGTTTGTTTCACATCTGTGAGGGCTTTGTTTCACATCTGTGAGGGCTTCACAGAGGCTGGAAGGCCTCAACTCTCCCCTGGGATAACACATGTGCTGGAAGGGTTCTAAGACCAGTAAATAGTTCAAGTCAAGATTAGAGCTCTAAGTCACCTCTATAACAAGAGATTATAAAGGCTATCTATCATTTGGATGTCCTTCTCATTCTAACTGTTGAGTACACAAGTTGACCTTTTCCAAAAGCCCATCCCAAAAACTCTCTTCATGCAGGATGGTCTGTAACCCCACCCCTGGTTCCTATTCTAATTATTTTATCCACAGGAATTCCCTCCTTATGGATTCTTGCGATAGAGGTGGTGGCTTAATATTTATGACAATATGTATATAGTAGAATATACATATATATACATCATATATACATATATATACATACATATTTATATAATGTATATATAGTGCATATGTATATGTATATATACATATATACATAGATACATACATATATATATACACATATGTATAAATACACACACACACACACACACACACACACACACACACATATATATATATATATATATATATATATATATATTGTATATACATATATATATATATATATATATATATATATATATATATATATATATATATATATATATATATATATATATATATATATATATATATATATATATAATAATCAGTAAGCTACAAACGTCCTTTAATATCCAATTCGCTCTACCTCGGAAATAATATATTTTCATTTATGTTACTGAAGGGGAATTTTTTTAGTTGATAATAAGTTCGTCGTCTCGTGGGCTCGAACCAACGAAGAGAAGAACTCAGGACTACAGTGGACGCCTTTTAACCCACGCGGGCGTCCACTGTAGTCCTGAGTTCTTGTCTTCGCAGGTTCGAGCCCACGAGATGACGAACTTATTATCAACTAAAAAAATTCCCCTTCGGAAACATATATGAAAATATATTATTTCCGAGGTAGAGCGAATTGGATATTAAAGGACGTTTGTAGCTTACTGATTGAATATGAATCACGGTGATGTGATAAAAAGAGTCATATATATATATATATATATATATATATATATATATATATATATATTGTATATATACATATATGTACATTATATATATATATATATATATATATATATATATATATATATATATATATATATATATATATATATATATATATATATACTGTATATATTACCAAAGGAACCTCATTCAAACTGGATGGTATCTAATGGAGTATTTATTCAGAAAAAGTTACAAGCTTTCTTGGACAAACAGTCCACATTATCAAGTATCCGTACAATGAGCAGACGCATAGTCCAGCTGTATTTATATCTGTGTGCTGGGTACTTTTACTCCTATAATCGCCTAGCTCCTCCTGTGTGACCCCCACCCCGTCGTGATCTTGGTCTTTCTCTGCTCCCTTCTTCTTCCAGGTGTCTGTTTTCCGTGCATTCTCTTGTGTTTTTCTTTCGTTTCCTTGCTACTGTGGAGTATACGATTTTTCTAGATATGCCGTCTTCATAGGCTTTTCCGGTGTTCCCTGCCATTGTGTTGTTGGCACAAGTTATGAAGGCGTTCTCTACAACCAGTCTGGCTGTTTTGTTGGTGTTCCTTTACAGAAAACTCATATTTTCCCAGTCTATTTTATGATCATTTTCCCAACAGTGTTTGGCAATTGTGACGTCTGATTATAATGCCTTATGTTCTGCAGATGTTGTTTGCTTCTCTCCTTACATGATTTGCCAGTTTCGCCATAGTACCCTTCTTCACAGTCTATACATGCTGCCATATATACCCCCCTCTAATCTGCTCCCCCTCTACCGACTTTTTGTTTCTAACTATTTTATTCCTAATGGTGTTTTTGTAGCTGCCTATCAATTTGAAATTATCTAGCCTTCTGTTGATGGGTGCAATAGAGTTGTTGTCCAGGACTGTAATTATTTTCTTCCCTACCAAATATTCCTTTTCTATCCTTTCCCTCTCTCCAAAATAGTTTTTCCTTGCTTTGATGTGTGCCCACTCCCACCAATACTTAGGGTAGCCTAATCTCCTAAAACTCTCCCTCAGGTAATCCAGCTCTTCGTCTAAAAATTTGGGACAGCAAATCCTATAAGCCCTGATGGCCAACCCTGTCATTACTCCTATTTGTATTTCTTTCCTATGACTGGAGAACCTATGTATGTATGAATTGGTGTGTGTCTTCTTCCTATATACCTTGAATTTTAAATTTTCCCCTTCCCTCTTAACCAGGACATCCAAGAAAGGAATTTCTCCCTCCTCCTCTTCTTCTGTTGTGAACTTGATGTGTTCATTTAGTTTATTTATGTTTTCTAGGAACTTTTGTAGATCTTCCCTTTCTCCCTTGTAAATAATCAAGATGTCATCCACGTATCTTACCCATTTTACGATATTTAAGTTCCCTTTATTTACTTTGGCCACCTCTTCCTTTTCAAACCATTCCATAAAGATATTAGCTAGAATTGGTGAAAGACTTATTTACTTTGGCCACCTCTTCCTTTTCAAACCACTCCATAAAGATATTAGCTAGAATTGGTGAAAGACTTGAACCCATGGCCACGCCATTTTTTTGTATATAATGGTTTTCGTCCCACTTGAAAACATTAACACTGAGGGCCGCTGTTAGCAGTTTTATTAAAACATCTTGATCTATGTCGCATGTATAAACCCCCTACTCCATATTCCTTTTTATTACTTCCATCGTCTTCTTGACTGGTACGTTAGTGAACAGAGAAGTTACATCCAAACTTGCAAATTTGCAGTCTTTTACGTTAATTTTGGAAAATTTATCTATCAGGTTCATGTTATGTTTTAAATGCCCTTCGGATACTAAGCCTACCCATTTTCCCATTATGTTGGAAAGAAATTTCTCCAGCCTCTTCCACTGATTTTACTCTATGTTCCAATTCTTTTCTCTTAGTTTTGTCGTGGATTTTTGTCAACGCTTCCCTTACTTTTTTGTTGAAATTGCACTGTAGCCCCCTAATGTCCGGTTTTTTGTTGCAAGTCTCATGTGTGTTTTCATCATTTAGCAATTGTTCTAACTTGTTCTCGTAGTCTATGGCATCCATTACTACAACCGCCACCGTCCCCCCTTTGTCTGCCTTACAAATCTTTATGTCCTTGTATTTTGCTAATCTATCAAGGGCCTTACGTAACCTCTCCGGAAACACGAATCTGTGCGACCTAATGCCCGCCCACATGGCACCCCTGCAAAAAGCACATATGAGGCTTGCAACAAAATACCGGACATTAGGGGGCTACAGTGCAATTTTAACAAAAAAGTAAGGGGAGCGTTGACAAAAATCCACGACAAAACTAAGAGAAAAGAATTAGAACATAGAGTAAAATCAGTGGAAAGTCCAGAGGTCCCATATATTTATGGTAGCCCTAAGATCCACAAGGAAGGGTGCCCACTAAGACCGATAGTGGCATCGACGAGATCACCGCAGAAGAGGCTGGAGAAATTTCTTTCCAACATAATGGGAAAATGGGTAGGCTTAGTATCCGAAGGGCATTTAAAACATAACATGAACTTGATAGATGAATTTTCCAAAATTAACGTAAAAGACTGCAAATTTGCAAGTTTGGATGTAACTTCTCTGTTCACAAACGTACCAGTCAAGACGACGATGGAAGTAATAAAAAGGAATATGGAGGAGGGGGTTTATACATGCGACATAGATCATGACGTTTTAATAAAACTGCTAACAGCGACCCTCAGCGTTAATGTTTTCAAGTGGGACGAAAACCATTATATACAAAAAAATGGCGTGGCCATGGGTTCAAGTCTTTCACCAATTCTAGCTAATATCTTTATGGAGTGGTTTGAAAAGGAAGAGGTGGCCAAAGTAAATAAGTCTTTCACCAATTCTAGCTAATATCTTTATGGAATGGTTTGAAAAGGAAGAGGTGGCCAAAGTAAATAAAGGGAACTTAAATATCGTAAAATGGGTAAGATACGTGGATGACATCTTGATTATTTACAAGGGAGAAAGGGAAGATCTACAAAAGTTCCTAGAAAACATAAATAAACTAAATGAACACAAGTTCACAACAGAAGAAGAGGAGGAGGGAGAAATTCCTTTCTTGGATGTCCTGGTTAAGAGGGAAGGGGAAAATTTAAAATTCAAGGTATATAGGAAGAAGACACACACCAATTCATACATACATAGGTTCTCCAGTCATAGGAAAGAAATACAAATAGGAGTAATGACAGGGTTGGCCATCAGGGCTTATAGGATTTGCAGTCCCAAATTTTTAGACAAAGAGCTGGATTACCTGAGTAGTCAAGTAGCCAAAAATTTGACCCGGAAATGGTAATTACTGTAAACTTTTTTTACAGAAATATGTTCTTTTGGGTTAAAAGAGTAAAATTAGTTTGGTTGCTAAGTGAGCAACCTTGAGCATTTTTTAGAATTCAAGATGGCTGCTGCAGCCATATTGGATTTTCACAATTATTATATTTTTTATCTTGACAGTGCACAGACTCGTGTAATATCTCATTTTAAGGGTTTTGGAGTGTGGAGAACAATATTTAGTTATTATTTGTGAGCTTTGATGATAATGAAAAAAATCAAAATATCAAATAAAAACTTTAATTGTAACAAAATCAGTTCTTCCAATAAAGTGAAGTTTTCCCTGTCTGAGTTTTTTCATGCATAAAGGGTACACTAAACAAACCTCTTAATAAAATAACACATCTAATCAGATTATGAAATATTTAAGCAAGCATTTGATCATCACGTTTATACCAAAAAGTGCTATTGTGCACTTTCAGTAACACCAGGCCAGGTGCGACAGCATCAACTGACCACTAGTTGCCTTCAATAAGTTGAGTGTTTACTATGGCATCGTGAACACATATAGTTTAGCAAATAAATTCTAACATATGGTGAATAATAAAGACCTGCACTGTGGCAGCTGCATCGTGTACTACTGCATGCTTTGCCCTGTGCTACACAACTACAACTCACTATGTCCAAAAGTCCTTGAAGAGCAACAGGTGCGATTGAGACTGCTGGTATGACTGTGGAACCTTCAATGTTCCAGCCAAACTTCACAATGGTTTGAGTTTCTTGTGGTGGATCACATTGGTCTGCTGCCTTCCACTAAAGCACCTGGTGATGGGCTCTAAGGACATGCAGCATCAGGTTTGCATCAGTTGGTGGCAGTTTCTTTAGTGCTGGAGGCATCTTTTGCCTCGCAAACAAGCATACACTTGCTTCATTCATTGTTGAGCATCTTGTCTGTCCATACAGTGCCAAGAAGAAACTGTTTCCTGTTACTTTGAGCTCAGCACTGGTTGCACCAGGTTGTCCCAGTACACCATCAAGACCAGGGAAATCAAGTTCCAGGAGCTTGAGTGCTGAGATTTTACCTTTCCCGAAGGGGTAGGACACTGTGTCGCAGCCTGACATGGCATGTACTCCAAGAAACTGGCTGCACTTTCTGGGTCCTAACTTCTGAACCGTTTCATTGATATCCAAGACATCCCCATTCCATCTTTCCATTTGAATCTTGGCAGTGATCTGTTTTTTTGATGTCCAATACACCAGCGGAATGAAAACATCTGTGTCATCACTGAGGATTCGGATGGTCTGAGCATGTGGCTGCAGAGAGTAACATCTGCCTCAGCATGAGTGACAATACAGTCCATCTTATTGACAAACTGGATGTTGTTTGGAAGGGAGTAACCACACAGGATGTTGTTGAGCATACTTTTGTTATGAGCATTGTGAAGAATTGCTTCTCGACATGGAAGTGGAGTATTGGGCGTCAGCGTGACTTCTCTGGACTTTCCTCTTCTTGCACATTCATGGTCTTTAGAACATGGAACTCCTTGATCATACTGGTCAAACACAACCATTTTCTTGGATTCAGGAGGGTGCTGAGCAAGGCAAGCACCAAAGCTTTCAGCCAGGTCACGAGCAGTTCCAGCGATGGGCCAGACTACATGGAACAAAAGCTGACCTGCATCCACTAGAACCACATCTGGTGCAGATAGAGTTGTGGCAAAGACTCCTAAATATTTTACAAGTACAGCCTTGTTTCCTTTTCTAAGAGAGCCATGCTCATCAACTAAGTCTGGAGGAACTGGACTAAGCTCAAACTGTAAGATGTCCGCAACCTCAATGTTAAGTTGCTGTCCCACAACCAACAGACGGCTGAACAGTGTTTCCAGATCGTATATGGTCTTTCCCTTAACAGTGACTGATTTCTTCAGTACCTCCATTGTTTTAACCCGCTTCTTTATGGGCTTGTGAAAGTCACTACTTAGTGAAGCAGAGAGCTGTTCACTCTGTTCCCTCCCAATGGCAAGGGCATCTTGCATTCACTGTGTCAGGAGCCACTAGTCCATTGCAGATGTTGTAAACTCCAGTATGATGCTCAGTGAGGGGATGGGTGCATTTATCCTGTGCAGCAGAGATTTTTCCTCTGTCATCTTCATCCAGTTTTCTTCTTACCTCACTTTCCTCCTTGTGTTTCTTTGTCGATTCTCTGTCCTTTTCTCCACATGGGTTTTCCTTATCACCCGTCTCACTATATATATCTTCCATAGCGATGTTGAGATGGACACACACACACTGAAACTGTTAATCCACACAGTCACTTGCTCAGGGCTTGTAGATATGCCCTTCATGCCTCCTGCACCCTTCCCTCTCTTAATGTATGTTTGCTCACCAAATTGATCTGCTGGTACAGCTGTTCCACCATCAGTGTGTCGACAGACATGTGCTCCTGCCTTTAAGTCTGCTTTGGCATCTTTGCTAAGGTTCTCCACCCGTCGTGCATATCAACTGAGGTAGCGGAAATAGTTGTAGTGACTGGCTGCAGCAAAATATGGCAACATTTTCTTCAGGCAGTATTGCTAGAGGAGGAGGTCACCATTTCGCTCTGCACGAAGGAACATCAGTGCCAGGAGTGTAGGTTTAATGAGGCAGTCGACCCACAGCCTCCCAGTTGGGTGTTCTCTAGCAGTTTCCAGGTAGTCAGATAGCTCCTGGTATGTCTTTGGAACATCCACAAAGAAGCTTTTCAGCGGGACAGAAATGATGAGACGGTATGCTCGTAGTGCATTTGTCCATATCTTCCCACTGATGATACTGCTAATACTGCCAAATGCTGCACTGATGAGAACTTCCAGGCCAGATGCCTTCATTAGCGTCCCGATACAACCCAAAAAACTTTGAACTAATTTCTGATACACATAACCACCGAGATTGTAATCACCAGGCCTTGGCATTACCATGACCTCAGCTCAGACCTAATCTTCCTAACCAGTTTATCCACCTAATCACCATCTCCTTGGTTATGACATACCTTCACAAGTTTGATTACCTTTCCGAGTACACTGTCACAACCCTCAATGTGCAAAACAAGTAGTTCCCTGCCAAAATGTGCTTTGACATTCGACACAAATTGTTTTTTTGACATATTTCCTGAGGCAGCAGTGTACATTGAGTACAAATCTGATGTGGTCCATGTCTCTGTTACGTTTTCAGCTATTTCCGAGAGGACAGATTTCATTGCTTCTTCCATAGGCATTGTGGTAAAAGGAGTTTTTTTAGGAACAGCACAGAAACGATCGTAGCAATGCATATGGTATTGTGCATCAGCAGCATGTAGGTCAACAACCCCACTAATTCTAATTGCTACCTCCTGGGGCCACTGGTCCTGTCTCTCATCCAGATGTTTTCTCTCTGCTGCTTAAAAGAAATACCACTACCTCTCTCTACAGTTGTGCACTGTCTAACCGGTACCCATCTACCAGGATTTTTTGGGTCCTTTGGCAAGCACTCTTTCCCACAGAAGAGACAGTCTCGCTTGAATTGAAAGTCACCTCAATGTGACTTCAGCATCCGCTTGGAAGTACCGGTGTGAGGCAGTGCCCCTTTTCTTTTCTTCTGTTCAGCATAATTTTGTGCTTTTGGAAGTGTAAGAACAGTAGCAAGATTTGTGAGCTAATATCTCACTTGATGAAAGAGATGTGAACAGTTCATCACGTTTTGCTTTGCTTGTAGACATAATCTTCTGTACAGCCACTGATTTAAAGGTCTGTAATTTCCCTTTTCCACTGCAAGGACTAAAAAGACAGTCTGGAAGACTTCTCTAGGTTTGTTTCTTGAATGCAGAGCTCTAAAACAAGAAAGCATAAATTAATATGCGGTCAGCGGGGGCATTATCATATTTTTTTTATTTTTTTTTATTTTTTACAAATCAAATCTGGCATATGACCTACATTTTCACTGTTAATCCTCAAATTGATTGTAATAATGGATTCCCCGCCCTCAAAAACTCCCAAAAAGTGGTATTACATGACAATGTAAGTAAAAAATAATGAAAATTGAAAAATACTGAAAATTCAAAATGGTGGCGACCGCCATCTTGAATTCTGAAAAATGCTCAATGTTGCACAAGTAGCAACCAAACTCATTTTGCTTTGTGGGGCTTGTACAACATATTCCTGCAAAAAAAGTTTACAGTAATTACCATTTCCGGGTCTTGTACAGGTCATATAGGACTGGCTACTAGCCTAGAGGGAGGGTTTTAGGAGATTAGGCTACCCTAAGTATTGGTGGGAGTGGGCACACATCAAAGCAAGGAAAAACTATTTTGAGGAGAGGGAAAGGATAGAAAAGGAAAATTTGGTTCTCCTGGTGTCCCGTTTTCTATACAGTCCGTGTGTAGGGCATGTGGTCATTCAGTATTATTTATTAATTTCTTTTATATTCACAAACATTAAGTTACAACTGTAGTTTCATATTAGTTCCAATCGACCTCAGAATAACATTCACCAAAGGGGAATCTAGAAGTGATAAGCAACCAAGTTCTCCTGGTGATGGATCGCCTATCACTTATAAATTCCCCTTTGGTGTATGTTAGTACGAGGTTCATTGAATTTGAATATATATATATATATATATATATATATATATATATATATATATATATATATATATATATAT
>JANJGK010000050.1:0-15000 GCA_039081455.1 Macrobrachium rosenbergii
CCACAACGTGCAAGGTCTCTGATGGGCAGTATAGTCCTTTTTATTTATTATTTATAATGCGAATTTTCTTATTAATTGATCGTTTCTTCTTCTTTTTTACCTTCGGAATTCGTTATAGCGACTACTTCGTAGTATCATGACGGCGTATTTTGTTATAAAATTCGGTTTAAATGAGGTTTATAGGGGTGCTTTGGTAACAACACTTCACTACATACCGAGGGCCGGTAGGTCTGTCTGTTGTTGCATGAGAGACAGACCTCCCCTCCCACACACACACACAAACACACAGACACAACCTGAGTGCGAATTGCAGGAATACAATATTTTTTATTTATTGTCTTTGTTCAGCGGAGATGCTTTTTATTCTTTTCTGATAGAGGAACTTACCTTCCCTCCTCCCTTCCCCCCTCTATCTTCTCCTCATCCTCCCCTCCCCCTTCCCCTCCCGATTCCCTCTCCTTCGTTTCCTTCTTTCCTTCTTTTTCCCTCCCCTCCCCCTTTCCCTTACTTCTCCCCCTCCCCTCCCTTTCCCCTTCAACCTTCCCCCTCCCCTCTCTCCCTTCCCTCCCCCTTCCGTCATTGAGAGTTTTCCTCGGGCAGAGCGGGCAGCGCCGGGTTGTCAGCTAGTATACATATATATATATATATATATATATATATATATATATATATATATATATATATATATATATATATATATTATATATATATATACTATATACTATATATATATATATATATATATATATATATATCCAAACAGCGGTGGCCACAGCCAGGTATACATCAATGGGGAGGCGGACATAAAGACTTGCTAAAAAGGGTCAATTTATTCCCGACGTTTCGTAATGGCTTCATTACATTTTCGAGGGCTGTATAAAATAAATAACATAAATTACAAAAAGGGTACAAATTTAAATTTAAAAATTAAGCACAATGGATTACAAAATAAAAAAATTAAAAATAGAAGGGACAATTAAAAAGGACAACGTAAAAAACAAAACAAAATCTCTCTAAAAAATATACAATATAAAAAAAATATATATATATAAAAAGTAAGAAGATATGGACCAACCTATTCAGTGGCAATGTTAAAACTAAACAGAAAACGAAAGACTAAGAGAGGTACAGTGTGCCGGCAGAGGTTTGGCTGTTTAACAAGGGGACGAGTCGTTTAATCATTAATGATTCCAAAATGGCCAATTCATGGCTGCTAGAGGCTCGCCCTAAAACAGAAAAATCCTTATTTTCAATTGAAGTTTTACACATTCCAGAGTGATTTCTGATATTCGAAAACTCTGGATTTGTAATTTTACTGCCTGTCCTATAGTTTACTCCACGATGAGAGTCTATGCGTACCTTCAGAAGCCTCCTGGTGGATCCAATATAAGTTCCTAAATTACATTTAGGACACGTATAGCTATACACACACCCGGAGGACATATAAGGGCATAAACGATCTTTGTACTTAAATAAAGACCCGATGGTAATCAGGTGGACCTTAATGGCTCCAAACTTACTTTTGATCTGTTGTGAAAAGTTTTTTCTAAAAGTATTGTCAAATAGAAATGGAAATTTAGCATAAAAATTCAATTTAGGAAAACTGTAAATTGTAGGTTTGAGGGAGAAGTACTTGACTAGAAGGTTCGAAGTATCTTAAAGACCAGTTCAGACGGGAAGCAGTTTTCCTTAAAATATTTACATAAAAAGGCGACCTCATCTTGGAATAGGCACCAATCAGAGGTTAGCGTTAGAGCCCTGTGGAGGAGAGTAGAAACAGAATTAATTTTAAAGTTAAAAGAACAAAAACTATAAAAATTTGACCCCAAGCCCGTAAACGTTCTTTTTCTAAAAATCGTGGTGTTAAAAATATTGTTTTGTCTAAGAACTAGGACGTCTAAAAAAGAAAGCTGATTTTCGTTTTCTTTTTCTAGGGTAAACTTAACATTATAATGTTGTAAATTTAGAAAATCAAGAAAGTCCTCTCTGTCCTACTTTTGCCAACATTTTCATGTGCTCCCTGGAGGAGCACTTCTTAGATGACTGTCCCTTTTTATGTACGGTATGTTGTTGATACCTTTGCCCTTTTTAGACATAATTATGATACTGATTCCTTCCTTGATTTTTTAAATTTACAACATCATAATGTTAAGTTTACCCTAGAAAAAGAAAACGAAAGTCAGCTTTCTTATATATATATATATATATATATATATATATATATATATATATATATATATATATATATATAATATATATATATATATATATATATATATATATATATATATACAGGCGAAGAACAGAAAATTTTTTCTCAACATGTTAAAAGGAGTTGGTGCAGGAAAACAAGCAGATTCCAAGTGCAGTAATTTATTCCTACGTTTCGTGACCTTTTGTCACATCATCAGGGACATCTATATATGAAAATTCAGACATTAGAGTGCTTTAAAAACACTAGGCAAGTATATGAAAATATATGCACTGAAATACACTTAAAAATTACACTTAAAAAACCACGAAATTAAAATTATATAAAAATGAATTAGGCACTAAGTAAAATTACAGACACACTAAACGCTATGCAATAAATTACACATACACTAAACATAAAAGAAGAGAATTTAAAATTACACAATAAAGAGGGAATAACAAAACCAATAGTTAAAATCACAGACACACTTGCGGGAAAAACACCAACCTTTCAGAGCAAGAGTAAAAAGCACACTAAAATTCATATAAACATACAGACCAGAGAACCGAAAATATAAACAACCAAATTAGGCAATAAACAGTGGAACAGCCGTAGCTTGGTGATTAAGCGAAGGGACTTTCAATTTGATATTGAGGCTCTCAAGTATAAGTAATTCTGATGTTTCTTTTGCTTGACCTATAATTTTGAAATAATCGTACTTAATAGGTGTTTTACACTTGTTAGCATGGTTTCTGATGATGGACAATTCCGGGGGTCGGATAGTCTGCAGCCAGTACGATGACTTATTCCAATATGGGAATCAGCTCTCACCTTGAGTAAACGTCGGGTCGAACCCACATAATTACCCGAATTACATCCGGGGCACTTATACTCATATACTACGCCCGACGTCATCAAGGGACAGAGCCGATCTTTCACAGAAAACAATGAGCCAATAGTTCTATGATCTTTTGGAACAAGTTTCAGGTTGAGGGCTCCAATGTACTTGTGAATCACCTTAACAACTTGGTTCTGAAAATTGTGATTATTTGTTAAATATGGAAAACTGGCAAACATAAGAAGTTTAGGAACACTGTAAGTAGGAATGGTAGGGGAAAATTTCTTATCCAGGACCCGGTGGAGGATTTTGTAAATCAGTTTGGTTGGGAAGCAATTATTGTTAAAATACTGGATTAAAAATACAATTTCACTGTGAAAAGCGGCCCAGTTGGATGTTAAAGTAAAAGCTCTATGTACAAGTGTATAAATGGCATTAACTTTGAAATTAAAAAAGCAAAAGCTATAAAAATTGGAGCCAAGACCCGTAAATGTTTTCTTCCTGTAAATGGTAGTATTAAAATGATCGTGCTCCTTCGAGACTAAAACATCTAAAAAAGCTAGCTTACCTTCATGTTCCTTTTCCAGGGTAAATTTAATGTTGCTGTGAAATTGACTGGCAAAGTGTAAAAATCTTTCTGCATCATAGTCATTTTTAAACAGGACAAAGGTGTCTATATACCGTGAATAAAATAAGGGATGGAAGGACAGGGGGCAATCTTCCAAAATGTGCTCCTCCAGGGAGCACATAAAGATATTAGCAAAAGTTGGGCCCAGAGGCGACCCCATTGCCATCCCATCCACCTGTTTGTATAAATTATTATTAAAAACAAAAGCCGTGTCCAGCACGGCCAATTCTAAAAGTGTTCTAAAAGAATCAATGTTAAAATTACAATAAATAGACTCGGGTTGTGGAAATAACTTGGCCAGAATTAGATTAATGGTTTCTCTCACAGGTACATTCGTGAACAGTGACTCAACATCTAGACTGGACATATATAAGTCTGAGTCCTGTGAAAGTATTCTACTTTTAAATTCTTCAGAATTCTTTAAAGTATATTGGTTACGAGTCAAGGGCTCCAACAGCGGTACTAAGAATTTTGCAAGTTTATAGTTGGGAGAGTTAAAAGATGCCAGGATGGGGCGAAGGGGATACCTTGTTTATGGATTTTTGGCAACCCATATAAGATCCCGAATGAAGAGCCACTGGAGAATAAATCCTCATAGGTGCGTTCACTAATGACACCGTCTTTCTTGAGAGTTCGTAGGAACCGGTTGATCTTATCCTCCACCTTGAAGATCTCCTGGAAATTGGGTTGCCCTGTGTTCCTGAATTTGTTCTGGTCATTAAGGATGTCATTTATTTTGTTAATATAATCGTCCTTGTCAAGGATTACGACGCCCCTCCCCTTGTCAGGCTTAAGGACTACAATATCATCACGTTGGGATAAAGACTTAAGAAGTTGGAAATCACATTTGTTAAAAAAAGGGGCCCAATTGGTTTTTAAATTAGAAAAAGTGTTGTGAGCAATCACCATAAGTTCATTTTGTAATTGGGATAAATTTGTACCTAATTCTAGTCTTTTTATACATTGAAACAATACTTCAAAAGGAAGAAAAATTTGACAAAAGTTAGGTTTAAAATTAGGCAGGCAGAAGTCCAGCCCGAAGGAAAGGAGAAACTTTTCACGTTTAGATAAAATATATTGAGAATAGTTAAAAACGGTACTTAACTGTTTATGGTATTTAGGAAGTAAAACTTTTGTCAATTTTTTCTTCCTTTAGAAGTATTGTTTCAACGTATAAAAAGACTAGAATTAGGTACAAATAATATCATCTCAATAGGGAAACACTCCGTCCTCCACCATAGACGAGAAGACAGACATCGTTACTCTAGAAAAATAACCCGGAGCATTTTTACACCAAAGGAAAGATATATACCGATATCCCTATAGGCGATCATTTGCGATGAAAGTTGTTTTTTTCCCTCTACTATCCTTATGAACTGGAACTTGTTGATAACACACTTTTCAATCTAGCGATGAGAACAATCGGCTGTCCCTGACTCTGACAAGTATCTCTTCAATTAGGGCAACGGATAAGCATTCTCCTACGTTACGGCATTCAGTTTCCTATAATCTACTGTACACACAATCGTGGCGAGTCATCTTTTTTCTTTACCACGATAATCCGGAACGCCCAGGGAGACTCTCTAACTTTAATAATCCCCTGGCTCTTTCATTTCTCTATTTCATTTTCTGCCTCCCCTTGGTAGAAGTTCTCTCGCGCGCCCCTACATGCAATTTGGAAGTTTGACAGCTGCCAGTCTGTACCGGCAAGCGCTCTTCCAGGTCGCATACGGAATTCCCTTCAAATTGTATGACACTATTAAGCAGATTTGCAAAGGGAATATAAACCTTTTTCCACACGCACTAATGATTCTTTATGGTATACACACCTGCCATCTGGCATGGGGCCTAACCACCCATAATGATCCTTACTTTTGGGCCTTAGAGGGCTTAACCAACAGACTAATTAATTTCCTTTTGGGAACTCTCTCACCTCTCACGGGTGTAGCCGGAACTACACCTCGGCTGTCTTTACGAGGGGAAGCTACAATGTTTGTATATCTCCCCCCCGACCTCAAAAGATTTGACAGGATCACTTCATCCCCCACCACCACTCCGTGGGTCTCTGGTGGCCCTGAATGTTCACCTCAAATTTCTGGATAAAGTCGATGCCTAATATGTAGCACAATTTCTTAAGAGACAATTATATAAAAGTCTTGTTACCTCTGTTGTGCCCTTTGCCTCGTTGTCACTACGTGTCGCCCAGGGGTAAGAAGAGTTAGCTTCTCCCTGAATCTCCTTGCTTCCAAGGAATTGCTTCCCCTTTCCAACAGGGAGACGCTCGCTCCTATATCCAACAGGGTGCTTACTAAGAGGTTGGTCATTATCTCCCACCTGCCTCCTGCCCTCCCGCATGTCTGTGATTCGTCCACCAACATAGCTGCAATTGTCGGTTCAAAAGCCAGATGGTAGAGTCAGCCCTGATTAAACAAAGAAATTTGATGAACCTCTCAATAGGAGCCTGGGATTCAAATCTAACTGATGAAATTTCCCCCAAACCAGTGTTTAAGACGATTAAGAAGAAGCTGTCAACAGGAGTGGCGTAGCAGCCGACTTCTGGAACTTTCCTTCAACTGTATGTGTCATGACCCTATACCCAGGTCAGATAAGGTCATGATCTCTAACTGCACCTGTTTTAAGAACTGCATCGTGTCATCTTGCTTCCCTAAGATTCTCCGGTAGCAAATGGCCGGCCCTGGGTCAGTACATTCTTTCTCTCCCATCGGCTCCTCTCACTGAATCTATCCTCAAACAAAGGCCTGCTGGAATTAAACACTGAGGTACAAAATTAGACTTTATTTGCAAATTTAACGAAAGTAATTCAGCAAAAGCTACGATCATGAAAAGGAGTAACTCACATCCCATATAAATAGAAGTCATAACTAAAGGAAATTCTGATACACAATCTATTTAGTTAACACACGATTTTTTTGTGTAACTTGTTCTACTTTGACAAGGCGTTATTTCAGTGACATTACTTTGATTCTCTCTCTCTTTTACTGGCAAATGTACATTATATCGTATTGTCTAAGCTGCATTGTAAAAGCAAACCATCCCAGATTACTATTTACTGTAGCATTAAAGTCACCAAACTTTCTGTCGTCGTAATTTGTTGCACTCTCATTTTTGAACAAATTTTTTTTGTCTTAATAAAGAACGAAACCTGCCTTGCCTCTCTCTCTCTCTCTCTCTCTCTCTCTCTCTCTCTCTCTCTCTCTCTCTCTCTCTCTCTCTCTCACACACACATACACTCACCCACTCTCACTCCTCCACTCCATTACCCGTCTTATCAATAATCTCATTACAACAGAATATTGCCCAAGATGACTATCTACTTGAGAACTGAAATCACCTCAGTCTTTTACTGAAATGAGTTAGGAGTCAAAATCTAGAATAAGTAACATATGAAATAAAATAATGTCTAAATAATGACTTACTTGGCAAGTAACTCAGAAGTGAATTTGTATAGTTGCTCTCCCATTTTATTTATTGCAGGTATGTTCATTAGTATCACTCTCACGTTGCTGATAATATTGGCAACTTTATTTAAGATTGGCGTTATGGTCGTAAGCTGTCATTCCAAACTTCGAAGGTAATTTGCCCTGTCAGAATAAACATGACAGAGAATTTGCCTTTATCGTAGAATTTCAGGCAATATCCAATCCCTAGGTTTGTTAATTTCTGTTCTGTGTCCAAATCACTTCTGTCTTATCAGCTCTTGTACATGACTTAATAAACAAACTGAAATTTACCACACTGTGTTGCTGAAGAAGTTATGAATCAATGGATTCAGTTGTATCACCTCATTCGGTACTGGGATCAACACAGGAACAACAGATGGTTCAAGAACTGGGCCCGTGTTTATTTTCCTGCCGTGGGGGGAAAATAAACGACGAAACAGCAATACTGAGATGACACTCAGATCTTTGTGAGAGCCTTCAACACCTTGCAAGCATCTCACGTAATTTGACTCCACCTGCAGTATTCACGAGAGGTCCGTAAAACCCACAACTCAGCTAAAAGCTTCAGAGCAATAGCACCGAGGCCCCGATAAGCAGTAACGAATGGTTCCGTTTAAAACCAAATAATCCAACAAAATCTTCTGGGTCTCTTCGACACCCCTCTTGGCACCTTCTTCCATTCCTACTGACTCCTTACTTCTCAGTTGGTTCCTCTACTACACCCTCCCTCACTCCCTCCCTTCCTCCCCGCTAGCTCTCTCGCGTTAGGCATTAGTGTTGGTATGGCTTCTACCTTACAGTAGTTTTTTGGGCAACTTTCAAATTATCTTGGAATGTTCCTCTAAAATTTTCCCAGGAGATTGTGGCAGGGTTTGTTCCTTGTAGACTATTGCTAAACGTGTTGCTTCTCATCTTAGGGAAAGTTGCTGTAGGTGATTTTCTTAACGTTGCTTAGAATATTGCTGGAAAAATTTCCAAGGGACTTTTCTCCTTGAACGCCGTCGATGACCATGATCATTGCAACACCCATTCATGTAAATCGTTCTAACCGATTTACAATTTCGCCCAGAGACCAACAGAGAAGCAGCGAGTCAATTTCAGCCTGCAAATGCCTGTGCAATATGCTGGAAGCTCCTTCAGTGAATCCAGGGGAGAAAAAGAGGAGCAAAGACTCATCCCAGATCTCACCTAATAAGTTAATGCATTCACCGAACTGCTAACGAGAAGACCAAGGAATGCCAACAGAATAAGGCGTTGTGTTTCATTAAAGACCAGAAAACAACTATTTTGGGTGTAAATGTATAGTACTATAGGTTTCTTTTAATAATTTCTCCATTTTAATCACGGTGAATTGTACTTGAAACAACATATCGATAGTAAACCCTCTTTTTCTGAAGTAATTTGGGTTGGCAGTATCAAGTGCTTCGACGTCACCTTTTTTATGATTATAACGTCTTTTTTTTTTTCTACTTTTGATTCTGACCCGACAATTCAAGGAAGCAAAGACAGATGTATGCACAGAAGCAAGAGGACTTTGCAATGCTAACGGAAATGGTCAAGATATACTAGCGTTTGCAAACTCTACAACGTTGATTCTGTTGCTGAATCAGTGAGTTCTGGTAGAGAAAATTAACTTAAGTAACATGCTAAAACCTGATACAGTTCACCGCCCTGGAGCGATCTATGTAAAACTTGCCTTCCCACAGAGAAGTAATAAATTATATACCACTGCGTGGCTAAGGACTTACTTGGCACACATCTGCCCCGATGACCTTTCCACTCTGCCTCTAGGGGTCCCTGAGAATCTCAGCCTGCCTCCAAGTGTACAATATTGCAGAAAATGCCTTCCAACTGCTAGTCACTCTCAGAAGGATAAGTAGAGAAATTACTTGTGATGAACATAGGAACTCGCTACAAAGAGACCTAAACAAAATATATAAATGGGCAGAGGTAAATAGGATGGTATTTAACTCTGATAAATTTGAATCAATAAACTATGGTGATAAAGAAGGATTGCTATATGCATATAAAGGACCTAATAACGAGCCAATCACAAATAAGGAAGCAGTAAAAGACCTTGGTGTGATGCTGAATAGGAATATGTTATGCAATGATCAAATAGCAATTCTATTGGCAAAATGCAAAGCTAAAATGGGAATGTTGTTCCGGCACTTCAAAACAAGAAAAGCTGAACACATGATTATGCTTTAATAAACGTACGCACGCAGTACACTTCAATATTGCAATATAATATGGTACCCACACTACCAAAAGGATATTCCACAAATAGAGAGTGTACAAAGGTCCTCACATCTAGAATAGAAGAAGTTAAGGACCATGGCTACTGGGAAAGACTACAATTCTTAAATTTATATAGTCTTGAAAGGAGAAGAGAACGCTACATGATCATCCAGGCATGGAAACAGATAGAAGGAATTACTGAAAACATTATGGAGATAAAAATATCAGAAAGAGCAAGCAGAAGTAGATTAATAGTGCCCAAAACTATACCAGGAAAACTAAGGAAAGCACACAGGACATTAATCCACCACGCACGAGCATCGATAATGCAGCGTCTATTCAATGCGCTACCAGGTCATCTGAGGAACATATCAGGAGTGAGCGTAGATGTGTTTAAGAATAAGCTCGACAAATATATAGCATGCATCCCAGACCATCCAAGATTGGAAGATGCAAAATATACCGGAAAATGCATTAGCAATTCTCTGGTAGACATCAGAGGTGCCTCACACTGAGGGACCTAGGGCAACCCGAACTGTAAGGAGTAAGGAGGAAGTTGAGGACAAGAACTCTATACATGATTGTTTTTCACTGATGTGGGAAACGATAAGAAGTATAGAGGACACCCTCAATAAATTAACAGCAGGCCACCAGGCTCTCTTAAACTGAGCATCAGCTAATCCCTCGCTGCCCACCAACACGAGAGATGGCCGATGCGACGTGAGGTTGATGTGACCGTACACTTCCAAGCGGGAGGCTCCCTCCCCCGCCTCTCCCTTCCACGGATGAAGTAACCACATCGCCCATAGACCTATCGGAGACATCAGGTTAACTCCCACCCCTCTCTCCCTCTTCAGCGACTCCGGTGGAGGATGAAATCATTTCAGATAAGAATCTGAAATATCTTCAACTTCTTAAGTATTTCAGTTATTCTCTGTAAGGATGAATGCAGGACTTCAATTTATTATGTATCCCTTACAAAGGAGTTAGGAAAAGACGAGTGCTTGAAAAGAGATGTATTCTCTATATAGCTGAGACAGACACTGATTTTAAAATTCAGCGGCCTAACGGCCGTAGGCATGACGTAATGAAGACGTTACTACAATAACAGAAAATAGGGTTGATTATAAGTTAACCTAAACTAAAGCAAAATACAACATTTGCTCCTCTCTAAATGAAAACTCAAAATAAAACAAAATTATAATGGAAGAATAACCTTGGCAATCATTTATAATGAGCACACATCATAACATCTCTAATATTCGTCATAACCGTATCGTATCACAAGTTTTCTATTTCTAGCTGAGCGCCTGATAGGAGGCACATCTGCTACGGGAACATCACCAGAGACCTTAATAGTTGGTACACTTACGTTATTGTGAGGCGAAACATTGATAGGGGACCCAACAGAAACATAAGGTTGCATTATTGGTTGATGAGAAGGTAATTCATTATAGGCTGATAAACAACTGGATTCATTATTGATGCTTCTCTTTTGTTCTGAACCTACGGTTGACAATAGTTGATTACAGTGTCGTTTCCATATGACATCTAATTCCTGAACATGAACATTATACACATTTACACCTAATTTCTGAACAACTGTACCATGGAACCATTTCGGACCATCTCCCAAGTTAAGTGCCAGAACTTTATCACCTACCTCAAATTTATTTTTTTGTTTGAATTCACAAGAAGGTTTATTAGCAACATATTTAGGGTTTATTCTATCTTTGACCGATACAAACTTTCTATTATTCAAGGACACTGATTGGGGAATGTTAGTAACGGAATGTGGAACAGTACGATAGTGGAATAAAACTTGAGCTAAGCGTGTTTTGAATGATTCAACACTTTGATATTTCTTAAGCAAATCTTTTACAATCCTTACCCCACTCTTCGCTTGACCATTACTTGATGGTGAATAGGGAGGAGGAGTTATATGAATAATGCCATTATTCTCCAGAAACTGTTTAAATTTATTATTAGTGAAACACGAAGCATTATCTGATACGAGTGTGTCACACAACCCATTGCATGAAAACACCAAACGCAAGGCGTCAATTGTTTCATTTGCACTCGTACTATGCACTATTTCCACTTCTATATACTTACTAAGTGCATCTACAACAATAAGACATGTATGAGATTCATAGAAAAAATGGTCTATATGAACACGAGACCAAGGCCTCGGTGGAGCAGGCCATATTACATGTTGATTCTTACTTGGTCTTGCTTGAACAGACTGACACAACTCACAGTTTTTAACCAGTCTTTCAACATCATGATCAATGTTAGGGCACCAGATAAGAGAGCGCACCAAAGATTTCATACTACATATTCCTGGATGGCCTACATGAAATTTCTCTAATACCATTTGGCGTAAAGAATGAGGAATTAAAACACGATTCTGATACAGAATGGAGCCTTTCATAATAGACATATCCTTCAGAACGTTCTTACATGGCAATAAGTTAGACTTAGCACTGATAGGAAAACCATATTTTATACAATGTTTCAATTCAGATAAACTTTCATCCTTATCTGTCTCCTTTTGAATTTCAACACAGGTTATATTCATATCAGAGAGGGAATTTACAGTAAAGATTAGTTCATATGGCTCACAATCATGACCATATTCAAGTAGAGGCAGTCTACTTAAACAATCACTGTTGACATTATCTGTGCCTTTTGAATATTGAAAACAATAATTAAACTGAGCTAGTCTTAGATACCAACGCTGTAACCTAGCAGAACATGTGAAAGGTACTCCTGCTGTATGGGAGAACAGTTTACGCAAAGGTTGTTGATCATTCCTAATGATGAATTTTGAACCAAGAAGAAATTCTCTGAATTTTTCACACCCAAACACCACAGACAATGCTTCTCTTTCAAGGTTTGAGTAATTACGTTCCACATTGTTCAGAGTACGGGACGCAAATTTTACAGGCAGCCACTGAGAGTACATATCTTTACGTTGCATCATTACAGCAGGAATCCCATATCCTGAACCGTCTGTTTCCAGCAAGGTTTCATAACCTGGATTATACAACTGTAGAACCCTGTGAGATGTGAACAACAACTTAACAGTATCAAAGCACTTCTGTTGTTCTTGATTTCATGCAAATCTGGCATTTTTACGCAATAATTTATACAATGGGGCAAACTCCTCAGTGAATTTAGGGATAAACCGTTTATAATAGTTACAAAGTCCCAAGAATGCTTGCAATTGCTTCAAGTCTTTGGGTGCAGGGGCATCAACAATGGAACGCACTTTTCCAGGGTCAGTATGCACCCCCTTACTATTGAAAATATGCCTTAAATAATGTACCTCATCTGTAAAAAAGGAACATTTATTGTTATTAACTTTGATACCAGCATCCTGAAGAGTATTTAATACTCTCCTCAAGGTAACAGTCCTATGCTCATCAACATTAGGAGACAAAATAAGTAGATCATCCTGGTAAATAATCACATCATTAATGTCAGTCAATAACTGTAACATAAATGACTGGAATATACCGGGACTAGGCCGTAAGCCAAATGGTAGGTAATTGTATCGATACAACCCTTCACAAGTGTTAATTGTTGTATATTTCTTAGATTCTTCATCTAACGGCAACTGTAAAAATGTATGTGCCAAATCAATTTTAGAGAAAACTGTTGCAGAGCCAACTTGTGCAATGACCTCGTCAATAGAGGGTAATGGAGTTTGCACTGGATCGAGGAATTTATTCACTGTAACCGAAAAATCACCACATATTCGAATGTTATTCTCATCCTTCATAACATTAACTGTGGGTGAAGCCCAGTCACTGGAATATACCTTAGATATTTTACCACTAGCAGTTAACCTGTCAAGCTCTTCTTTTACCTTACTTTGTGAACGCAATGGAACAGGTCGAGCTCTTGCAAAACTGGCCTTGCATCAGACATGACATTTAAAGAGACAGTATGTTTGACGTCAGACAGAAATTCGTCACCTAAATATGTTTTAAATTCAGACAAAATTCTATTCCTGACGTCATCATATTTACTCACATTTACATTATTTACCTTATCAGAATGTTGCATAACATCAGGCAACACAAGTTTAATATCCATCTTTTGACATAAATCCCTACCTAACAGATTAACATTACTGGAATTTACAATTAAGAATTTGTTTCAACATTTTGTGACCATAAGTCACATTTACATAAGTTTCTCCACATAACTTTATAGCATTTCCACAGTATCCACGAACACGGTGTTTTGTTGGAGAAATAACAACACCTGCTCTGACTGCATCACTTTGACATATTGTAGAAACATAACTCCCACGATCAATTTCAAAATCGACTTTCTGATTGTAAATAAAGCAGCTCAACACATATGGTGAATCAGACATAGGCACAGTGGAGTTTATTCTAAAGAAGAATTTACCCTTCGTTGAGAGCATTCACAGCTGTCTTCTGCCTCACTAACATCCGTCTGGTCCCAGCTCGCCATCCCCTTATGCTGCGCTGCCACATCTCCCGGGGTCGTTGCCGCATCCCTCGGAATTGCTTCAGAGACCGCATGCGATGACTTTGCAATGGATTTGCAACACCTAGCAAGGTGTCCAGTTTTCTGGCATTTACCACATTTCAATTTCATGGCAAAACAATCATTAGCAAAATGTTTTGCTTGCTGACCACACCTTATGCAAACATATTAAGTAGGATCCTTTTTAATACCTTTAGGCCTATGTTCAGTAACTTTACAGCTTGTCTGATGGCTGCAGTCTGGCTTTATATCCTGAGCATCAGCAGAAAATGTTGCCAGCAGTTTCGCCTTCTCAACACACTCGTTAAATGACTTGTTTTCACAGTCTTGTAACAAACCACTCAGAATACTTGCAGACCTTAAGCCACTCACAAACGCATCTTGCAGAGACCTGTCCCGACAACAATCCTTATAATTGCAATTTGAACACAAATCATTTAATGCACGGGCATAGTTTTCAATAGATTCATCAGGAAGTTGTTTCCTATTCAGGAATTGTACCGTTGCACCTATCACACTCTTTTTAACCTCATACTGAGCAATTAGCTTTTCTTTGATATTTTCGTATGTGGCATCTGACAGTTTCACTGGTTTAAATCTCCGTTGGACATCAGTAACAACGTTTACAGGAAGAGATTTTACCAAAATACTAACCTTCTTAGTACTGTCGTCTCCAGCTTGCTGCAGCAAATCAGCAGATTGAACTGTGAATCGTTCAAGAAACTTCACTACGGTTTCTAAGCTAGGATTGAATGCTGGACACTGTGTAGCCATGTTTAATAAATTTACTTTTACCGTTGTATTCCTCGTCGCCAATTGAAATATCTTCAACGTCTTAAGTATTTAAGTTATTCTCTGTAAGGATGAGTGCAGGACTTTAATTTATTATGTATCCCTTACAAAGGAGTTAGGAAAAGACGAGTGCTGGAAAAGAGATGTATTCTCTATATAGCTGAGACAGACACTTATTTTAAAATTCAGCGGCCTAACGGCCGTAGGCATGACGTAATGAAGACGTCACTACAATAACAAAAAATAGAGCTGATTATAAGTTAAACTAAACTAAAGCAATATACAACTGAATCCCAGATCTTGAGAACCTTCTGATCCT
>JANJGK010000050.1:20000-22500 GCA_039081455.1 Macrobrachium rosenbergii
AGTCATGATTCAGTTTCATACATGGGAAACTAAACAGCAACGGTATTGTCATTATAGGAAGTTATCTTGTGGTCGAAGGCTATATTTCGTTTCATTTTCAGTGAATTTTTATTCTGCTATCTTTAAAAGCGATCAATGGGAATTTTCCACTAATTATGTTACGAAATTGTATCAAAATAATCAATTAATGAAATCGTACATACAGTTTTGTCTACAATTCTCCATATATTCAAAGGCGGCCACGTGGTCACCATGCGGTCCTTTCTCTACAGAACCATTTAGAGGTTTTTTGATTATAAACAAGTCGTTAACGCCATCTACTGGCTACCAAAAAAAAAAAAAAAAAAAAAAAAATTCAGCGAAAGTGGACAACTGCACTTTCAAAGGTGGGTGAGGACACCAGTTAGATTATCTTTATTACCATCTTTTTCTCATAAATTAAAATGATGACTATTGGGATATCTACAGTAAATTCAACTACAATTGGAAATTAATATTTCATATAAAGAAAAAAAAAATGACCCAAAATTCGACGTAAGGGAAGATGATAAAAATAACTTGCCCACCGTCATCCCCCAGCAGAGCGAAAATGCCACCGTCCGTCATAGGCGATATGAAGACCCAGGCATACCAACAAAATCAAATTCAACATGGTATTTTGGACAAGAATACTGCAGTTCTCAGCATAACATAATCAGATCAAAAGTGATTTACTTAACTGCAGGTTTCTGAACTTGCTAAAGTCTATGTGAAACAACAGGCTGTCTTTAATTCATCTGCTTTAAATGCTGTATAGATTGGCAGTTCCGACAACCCTTCTATTACTGTTCGTCGACATGAAGGGTGTGGCATGTTTTACTCTGACCAAATACGTGCGGGAAACAAATACATAAGTTTACTCATTTTTTGTTTAGGATATGCTTCGAAAATAACCATACTCAGTATCATTCAAGAATAACAAACTCTATTTAAAATGTTCAAGACAAATTCTTAATATTCATCATAAACAGATGAAATACAGATTCTTCCTCAACTCACCTGTTGAAATCGATGTGCAAAGGAATCGTTCTTCTATGATGCGAAATTATCTGAAAAGTATTGGACAATGCTTAAGGTAGGAAGCACTGTGGTGATAATATGAATTGGAATTGTCAATGAGCAGATGAAGTATAGTATATGATAACTGAAACATGTTGGAATAACAAAGTTTTCCCAAGCAAATTACATAAAATAAAAATATTTTCAGCTTGAAAAATCCTATAACTTAACATTATTTTAATTCTGAGAGAGATAACGGATAAGATTAACGACAAACTTTCTTTTTAGTCTTCATGATTACTGAGAAATACCGTTCATTAATTTGGCAACATTTAGTGGCTTAAAGCAATACTGCTTTGGTTGTGGGAGCATTATGTTATAAATCAGTTATATCATGCAATTTGGACTACAGTGTATATTCGTCACTGGCGGGGAAATAAGCTGCGTTTTATTCAGTTCGAAAGCAAGATTAATTTGGCTTACCAACAAATCCCCAGGCTATAGCTTTGCCTTCTGAAGAATCTTGGTTTGATTGCAACATTGCCTTATTGCAAGGGAATTGCGGTATACTGCAGGTTAGTAGGCAAATTAATTTTCCGGTCAGAAGGAAAAGTTGGTTTGTTCGACGAAAAATACATAGTCTATATCCTTGTCATTCTTGCGAATTTTGCCTGGCTTACAGCATTGCAGTATTGCAAGGGCATTGCAATATATAGGAATTTCTGTTGCATATTCGTGATTAGAAAGTTAATATACTGCATTATATCAAGCGTGAAGCAAAAGTTTCTTTGCCGAGAGAAGAAGTCCGAAGGCTATAGCCTTGCCATTTTGGCGAATGTTCCCTTGCTGGAAACATTCCTTATTGAAATGAAATTGCAATATATCGCAACTTTCCATCAACAGGAGAACATTAGACTGAATTTTATTTCAAATAGGAATCGTAGGTTTTCTCCCAGAAACATCACAATAAGATTGCTACTTTGAATTGTTTGTTGTTTGCAACATTGCCTTATTGCAAGGATGTTGAAAAATAGTGCAAACTTCCATGCACATTTGTCATTAAAAGAAAATTAATTTGTATTTATTCCAGTTTGAAGGAAATGTCGTTGTGGTCCCTAAAAGAATTGCCAAAGGCTACACCCTGCATAATCTGATGAATTGCCACACTGTAACAACGTAAGCAAGTTGCAATACACTGATTTTCGACCACATTTTCATCATTACAGACAAATCGCTTTCCCTTTCTTGAGTTTGAAGCAAAAACTGGTTCGTTCCTCCAATCACCCCAATTGTATTTCTATTTTGTAGGTTATGAGTTTGTCTGCAACCTTCCCGTATTGCAGCTAATTGCAATATATTGTGATTTCTTATATATATTTGCCATTGAGTCCCAGCAGACTGCCTTTTGTTATCCACTTCGAAGCTTAAAAAGTTGGTTTTGACCTCCCAAAATCCAATAGAC
>JANJGK010000050.1:25000-52500 GCA_039081455.1 Macrobrachium rosenbergii
TACAAAAAGAATAGACAAGGCATCATATTGTTAGTTAAGCTTGATAAATGAATCTTCCGTAATATGGAACTCGGATACAAAACGATCTATTTGCATTATAGAGATGTCTTTGTCTTAATCACTCGCAATGTTGAGGCTTTGGGGAAGATATCAGATAAACGTTTAATTTTTTTTCAGTTTCCTGTAACTTTTTTTGCATAATGCATCAAGAGACAAAGAATACATGATTTTCTGTCATAAAAGAATATGATTCATGTTTATCTCTATTGCTTTATTTATCTAGAGGACCTGAAATTTCATTACGGTTGACGTCAAGGCGAAGGCGGTTTTAAAGGAACGGAACAGCAGATAATATAATCATCATAAATTCTCGTAACTACTGTATAAGAGAATTCTAATATTTATCTTTGCAAATTCGTGGACTTTGAAGCACTTTGAAGCAAGTACAAAGTTTTCACTTGGATCAAAGTTTGTCATAATGGAATATTCTGGGGCAGTGAGATGAAAGTTTGCCATCATGAAATATTTAGTTTGACTTGAAATGCTGGCTGGAAAACATTATTTGGTGCCTGTAACTTTGTTTGCTCTCAAAGTAAATAGATTTAGACTCACGCGAACTGTGTTAGTCGAAGATCTAAACAGACTGTGTAAAATATACGTTGACTTCTGAATAAATATAAGAATGTACAATTTAACTGAATTTGTTCCTTTATTTTAAGAACGTGGGTATTATGATCTTTCATTCACAAGGTCCTGATATACAGCTGAAGATAACAGCCGTAAGAATACATAAAAAAGCAAATGAAATAAATTGAAAAGGATACTTAATGTTTATATAAATCTCATAGTCACACGAGTTACCAAAATGGTGAAAATTTCCAAACTGATGTAATTATAAATGTATATTCAAAAATATATCTGTACAACGAGCGCTTTCGAGAGCCTACTTGAATCTCCTTATCAGACTCTCGTTGTATATTATATTAGAGCGGATATCTTCCACCATACTAAGTAATTTCCTTTGAGTATTATTTTACCAGTAAGAAAATCGAGCTGAGACGATCTGTCAACTTTTAAGGCGACTGAATATTTATGCTGATTGGAACGTTTGAAGGAATAACCGAATATGCAATATTGCAGGAGAGAGTGCAGGAGGGCCCCACCCCCCCACAGCCTTCGCCTCAAACGAAAGAGAGAAAAAGAGGAAATCCTTCAAGTATTCTAACAGCTGGGGGCAATATATTGCTCACGGGGGCAAAAACAGCATGGCTGGATTTTCCGTGCAAGCGGCAGAATCTCGAATTTACGGTCCGTCGATAGAAAACTCCTGTAAAACTCCTGTAAAAATCGAAGGACTGATACCGGCTAAGAATTCTACTGACTTTTCCATTAAAAAAATATATATACGTTAGTTTTACCAGACCAATAAGCTGATTAACAGCTCTCCTAGGGCTGGCCCAGTCGAATGTATTACAAACTCGTACCCTTTACACTTCGGGTACCAAAATGAAACCTTCCCCAGGTCAGATGGATTCAAATAGCGTTGAATCTAACGATTTCTGGGCACTAGTATTATGTGTCTTCTTACAAGTCTCAAGATGGGAAAATACACACACGCACACACACACAAACAAACACGCTCAGAGAGGACACATACACACATATATAGACATAATAAAGATAGTGGATAGAGATCTAGATATATATAAAGTGAGTGTTTTGAAAGGTTGTTAAATGTCGAAGAGAGACGAGAGGCTCACTTACAGTCAGTGACACATGTTAATCTTATATAAAAGGGCCTCTTCTTCTTCTTCTTCTTCTCTAACAATTCCTACTCCACAGGTTGTTCATAAATGTGCTAGATGAAAAGTTTCACTGCATTCTGCCTCCAGTTCTAAGCTTTTGTTGTGGAGTCATTTTATACTCTCTCTCTCTCTCTCTCTCTCTCTCTCTCTCTCTCTCTCTCTCTCTCCCGAAAACGCTTTCTCTCTCTCTCGCTCTCCCCCCCTCCCCTTTCAGCCTTCTCTCTTTCCCCCTATCGCTACACTTCCACCCTTATTCTCTCTCTCTCTCTCTCTCTCTCTCTCTCTCTCTAAATAAATAAATAAATAAATAAATAAATAAATAAATAAATAAATAAATAAATAAAAACCTCTGTTATTCCATTAGATGAAAGCCCAACTTTTCTCTTTCTAACCAATCGTCGCGCTCCTGGCAAAGAAAATAACGGGAACTTTTTTTTCAACTCAATTAAAAGATTTTTTTTATTTAGTTTCGGCTTCTTTTTTATTTCTTTATTTTTTGTCTCCGTTTTCGTACTTTCTGTTTCCACACTTTCCCCTTCCGGAATTCGGTACAGTATGTGCATAATAAAAAGCGTCCCATTGTATATGGACAGGACTGTTTAAAAGGGAAGAAGAGCATGAGTATACATACATACATACATATACAAAAACACATTTTATATATATATATATATATATATATATATATATATATATATATATATATATATATATATATATATATATATATATATATATATATATATATATATATATATATATATATATATATATATATATATATATATATATATATATATATATATATATATATATATATATATATATATATGTGTGTGTGTGTGTGTGTGTGTGTGTGTGTGTGTGTATGTATAACTGAATCACGAAAATATGGAACGTGATGAATATATAAATAAAGATAAAATCCAGGAAGAAAACGGAAACACTGGAGTGCTGCGAGACCTTTCGACACTAGGTCCTTTACTTCAAGGTCTAGACCTTGCTTTACTTAGCAGACTGAAGAAATGTAAAAGTATGTTTACAAAGAAAGCTCATATAAATGACAGATGGGGATTATAAAGGAAACATATGTACCTGGAATCCAACACAATTGAAGAATTAGTAGAACTGCCAAAACAGGATTAAATATTTAAGAGGTTTTTATAAAGGATTAGGATCAACCGTTCAAGAGCAGGGACAGGACAATTAAAAGATTATACAGGTTCGTGACTGACCACCTAAAAATTTTTAGTACAACACAATAATTATCTATTTTTTTGTAAACAATAATAATTTTTTGCAAGATGAACATTTTTACAAATAAAAAATATATATATTAAACATACGGATATACAGAAAATATATATCAAGTAGCTACCTTGTAATTAAGTCAGTGATTTTATCTTTTACGTCATTCTTGAACATTTTGCTAATACAGGGGTCCAAATAATACATTCCAGGGCTAAGATTAAAATTACAACTGGAAGTAAGCTGGATAATAGCGGACTCCAATAGATTTCTTGAAGAGAAATCTTTCGATCTGGCAATCACTGAACTTTCAGTCCAATTTATCCTGTGAGAGTTTTCACTTAAATGAATGACTATAGCATTGGATGCTTGTCCAGTTTTGAATGAATACTTATGTTGCTTAATACGTACATCTTAATCTTTGCTAGATTGGCCAATATAAAAAGAGGGACAATCCAAACATGGAATTTTATATATTATGTTGTTGTTTTCTTTAGGGCTATTTTTAATTAAGAAGTGCTACCACGCCGTTTAAGAAGATATGACAATCACCCATTCAACGAATTCAGTGCCATGATGTTAAAACGCCACATAGCAGTCGCAAAACAAGAGGAGAAAGAAAAATTTAAGGAACTAGAAATCTCAGATAATTGGAAGGACTCGCTGCGACAAGAAATTTATGGAAAACTTCGTAGGACTACGGATGCCCTAACAAGAAAACTCGACAGAAAACTAAAAAATCTTATTGATAGCAGTGACTGGACTAATAGTGCACGCAATGACTGTGTTATAAATTCATCAAGTAAACAAATTAGTGAAAATGTTGTGACTGCGCTCGGATATGGTTTATCCTTCTTTGTATCTAACAGACCCTCGGCTTTAACGATTGCGTCGTCTCTATGTGTATTTGAAAAACATTGTGATATTCCTCAAAATCATATTGATATAGTTAAAGGTATCATTTATGGATCTGCGAATGTTAGGCATAAAAGCAATTTCCCTGCTCGGTATAAGAAAAGCATGACCGACCTTAAAAAGACAATACAATCCACATCACAAAAGCTGATAAATCGAATAGTATTGTAATTTTAGATAAAGGTGACTACATACCACGTATGCAAGCCCTACTGGATGATGATACGACATACAAAATACTAGCAAAAAATCCCCTTGATCAAGTCATAAAAAGTTTCAACAGCACAGTGAAAAAAATCCTTCAAGATAAAAAAGAACTAATAGGTCAGTTGTCGGTAAACAAAATTTCCCTCGTTACCTTACTTGCACGGATTAGTAAAAACACACAAAGAAAACAATCCTATGCGGCCTATTATCAGTACTGTTGGCTCAATATCATATAAACTTTCGAAATATATTACCAAACTCTTGTCTCCGTTACTTGGAACTATCTCAGATTCTTACGTATATAATAGTCTACATTTAGTTGATAAATTAAACAAAATCACTTTTTGCCCCACTGATAGATTCGTTAGTTTTGATGTTTGTTCCCTTTTTACTAAAGTCCCTATAGATTCCATTTTAGAGTATCTTAGTAATGAATTAATCCATCACGAATTACCTCTACCTGTAAGTCATATCATTTCTCTCACTAGGTTGTGCATTTGTGATTGTAAGTTTATATTCAATGGTGCATTTTACCTACAAATATTTGAGGCGCTTAACGGCAGAGTGTCTCAAGCGCCAAAAACTAAAATTGGAGAAAAACGCAGTCAAAGTTTGGCTACTTTCGAAATGCGATATCTCAGCATTTAAATGAGGTACGACACTGGGGTTTGTTTTAAAATAAAGGTTATTGTGTCTGCTTTCAAACCGTCATTGTAAAATAGCCAAGAGTTTAATTCATGCCGAAAGATAAAGCGATGACTGCATTCATCTTGAAATCAATCTTATACTCCGGTACACTGAATCCCATAAAAACACACACCAATGCCCCTGTAACCCCTCTAGGACCCCCCAAAGATATTATCTTTGTTTTATTTATCATTCTGGATAATTTCCTTGATTATCTTAATCTTACAGGAATAACTAGGTGATTTTGTTCACTTCAAAAAAGACCTAAAAAGCTAATGCTTTACACAATAAAATAGCAGTAGAAAGATAATAAGATATTTTAATCAGAGTACTCTGAGGCTGGTACAGTCGTCTCACCTGCAAAACAATAATAATTGCCGTCAATAATGGCTAAAATACATTTTGATTGGAAAAAAACGTAAGCGCCAATTACTTCAGGTGAGAATCAGACGTCATAGTCCAGTAAATCATTATCCACGTCATTCTCATGAGGAGTATCTTGAAGGGTGTCTGGAGTAGCAGTGAGGGTATCTTGATCACAAAAAAGCTGGTTGAAGTATGTCATGAAAATCTGGGGGATGAATGGAACCAGATCTTTTCAGCTTACATACGCCTCACATTTGTTACGTAAGCTTTTGGCTACATTTTGCTTCCAATTAGCAAAGTCCCGGACTCTCTTTCTGCCCCTGGAAGGTCCTGGAACATTGTCATCTACATTCGTGTCGGACATGATGAAGAGGAACCAGTATTATTAATGAATAAAGAACAAAAAGAAGCACATTAAATCCAGAGGCGATCATGGGGAAGGAAGGTACAAGAATGTTTTTTATTGCAGTGATAGCCAGCGCCTCCGCTGATGGCTAGCCTTTCTCATTGGCCGTGCGGGAGGTGTGGCAGGGCGTCTGGACTCATGATTGGTTTATGCACCACAGGCGCTTGCGACTCTCTGCCACCCAGACCAGCCAGTGCAGCCATGTGTAGCGTCACTAAGGAAAAGAGGTAATGTTACAAAACGAGAATTTCGACCTTGTTGTTGCGGGGAATTTGAACTGAAATTTCTTCTCCCGAGAGCTAGAGGGTTAGAGATGACGTTGGTGTGCTTAACTCCAAATCGGCGACGGTGTCGCTTATGACACTCTGCCGTTAGGCGCCTCATTTGGTATGGCAATGGGCAACCCTTTATCCCCACTCCTCTCAAACTTGTACATGGAATTCTTTGAAAAACGATATATACCTAATATCATTTATACTCCTTTAAAGTGGTAGAGGTATGTTGACGTTATTTTAGCTGTTTTGCCTGCTGGTATCGATGTAAATGATTTACTCTGTAATTTGAATAACCAGGTACCATCCATTAAGTTTACGTTAGAATTAGAAAAAGACAATTGCCTCCCTTTCTGAGATGTTTTAGTACATAGAGAACCATTTCAATGTAAATTCAGTATTTATAGGAAACCAACCAACCATTTTTATTCAGGCCATCACCTCAACATCAAAATATCAATTTTTTCCTCTATGTTTTTACGAGCCTTGCTCATTGTCAGTCCCCAGTATTTGGATAAAGAAATTGAATACATAAGAAAAATTGGGACAGATTTATGTTATCCTTCACATATACTAGATATTTGTTATAACAAAGCCCACAAAAAGTTTTATAGTGAAAGTAACATGAAGAAAGAAACCCCTAAGAACATTCTTAGCTTGCCTTATTTTAGTGGTTTTGAAAACATAAAATCATTGTTAAAACCTTTTAATGTAAACCTTGTTTTTTCTTATAACACAAGCTTCTCTCCCCTCTTCTTTATTTAATATCTTTTATTACATTTGTGCTTCCGTTATCATGCTCTCCTCCACTTCCCCTTTCATTTGCCATTTCCTTCTCCCTTTTATTCAGTAGCACGCTCATACGCTTGAATGCGTTTCCAACAGTTCAAAGCCTCTTATTAAGTAGCCTTCGATGATGAATTCTGTTCTGCTGTTGTTTGGATTTTGGGTGATTCTCACATTTCATCCCTTGGGCTCTCTTTGTTTATTCACAGATTTTCCTTATCTTCAGGGACTTGGAATTGGAATTAGAATAGAGACTTTAGTCCAATGCTAAGGACTGGTATCTATGAGGTCATTCAGCGCTGAAAGTCAAATGACAGAAAGAAGGAAAACCTCTCAGATGCACTATGCAACAATTGTTAGGAGAGGGTGGAAAGTCAGACGGAAGAAAAAGAATAAGAACGGAGGTACACTAAAAGGAATGAAAGAGGTTGCAGCTAGGGGCCGAAGGGACGTTGAAAAGAACCTTTAGTAATACCTACTGTGCTCCACGTGAGGTGGACTAATAGCACCACCCCCCTAGGGGGCTAGGGATTTGGAGAGCTATTCTGCCTCAGAAAGCGGCCAAGAAGTACACCTGTATTCTTATAGAAGTAACTTTTCCACTCGATCTGTTAAATACCTAATTTTTAGCAACATTATACGACATAGGAAATAATTAATATCTAGGTTACAGTGATGAATTTGAGAATCCTATACACAAAACAGAAAATAGCTAATTATTTCTGTTCATTTATGTTACAATAACGAATTTGAGAATCCTATGCATGTTATAAGAACTATATAATCCATCCTACTTTTGGAAATAAATATGCATATAATAGATTTTTATCTAGAGATAAATAATATATTCTATTTCGGGGTTAGAATAAAATCATTTACTAATATAGTATATCCTTAGAGTACGGAAAAAGCAAGACAACTGTCTATTTAACATTTATATTTTAGCTGTCCTCTCTTAACCCACTTCAGACCTGGGTAAAGAAGACAATGGACGCTAATGACATAGAGGGTAGAACCACGCACTACCCACATCTCAATTGTGGCTTAAGGAAATAAAGAATTCGTGTGTTGTGAAAATC
This sequence comes from Macrobrachium rosenbergii, assembly GCA_039081455.1. Lineage (NCBI taxonomy): Eukaryota > Metazoa > Arthropoda > Malacostraca > Decapoda > Palaemonidae > Macrobrachium > Macrobrachium rosenbergii. Next base: position 32,772 of record JANJGK010000050.1, read on the forward strand.
TATCGAGAATTGTGTTAGATTTGAGCACAGAACCATCACAAAGGGTTGCTACTGGTAATTGCTTTGAGATATTATTCAAATAATAATTATACATTGGCAATACACCCCATGTATAATGGGTGCGAATGTAAGTCTTTATGCAAATTTATTTCATCCCATTATTCTTTCAAAACATAGTCGGTGTTCCTTCACTGTTTGAATTCATGTAATTTTCGTGCGTGAACATCTGGTCAAATAATGTCCTAAATTGTAAGATTTTTTTTTTTTTTTTTTTTTTTTTTTTATAATGCAGGACCTCCACTCCTAAAACGGAACAGAAAGTCGCATATAAACAAATATATCCCGTGGTATCGTCCGCGAGAAGTCAAATAAATTTCAACCTTGGGCTGAATGAGGTACCCAGGTAAAAGCTATTGGAGGTCATAACAAGCGCTCCTATCTCTCTTTTTATTATGGGAAAAAGTCAACGCCGGTGGGATTCCTTTGACCTTATATTTTACATTATCTGCGGGCAAACATGACAGCGAGGTTAACCGATGGGGAGACAGTTTGCTTGTTAAAAAGTATTTCTATACTGAAAAAATAGTAGCACTTACTCCCTGACAAAATGTCCCATAAAATCAATCAATTTATTCGTAGGCATAAGTAAAATTTAATCAAATTGATTAATTTGTTTTAAAAAGTCTGTATATTCAGTTACTGATAAATTATAGAGAATAAATAAAATACAAGCTACATATTCCCTTATGATTAAGAATTAATCTCTTAATATAATTCAAATTAGATATATACATATTATTTCATATGAATTTTGGCAGCCCACAAATGTTAAGAAGCCTCTAAGAAAAAAAATGAAATTGTCTGCATAAATCTGGATAAATTCGAAGAAATTCTCAATACGTTCTTAAATTCTGTGTCCATTTCCTTAGGGTATCAGAAATAAGTTGGTAACTTTATCATCATGGAATCTTTCTATTTTATTTCTGTATAAAGTTGTATCTGTTATTGTCCATTAAAGTACGAATGCCACAAAGAAATACGTTTTTAACCATCGTGAACCTAACAGAATAAAATTATTTTTATATATAAGTTTTTTAGCATTGTCTGTAATAAATAATATACAGATAGGATGATGTCCTTTGAAAGACTAAAAAGGAACCACAGACATTCAATTTCAGGAGGAGATAGCAAAAAGTCTATGTTTCAGCCTATGCAACACAATATACAGAGTGAGTAGTAATAATGCAACAAAATAGCTCATGGGGAATTATCCAACCAATTTTCACTAATGGTGATACATACTTTGTTCATTTATTATAATGTCTAACCGAACTCTCATAATGTTTAGAGTGTACACTAATACACAAATATTTTTTCACATATGAATACATTAAATTATATATCACAAACTGATAATTATTAAGTGATGGAAAGTGAAATAAAAAAAATAAAAATCAGTCAGAAACCTATTTTTATCTTAAATCATAAAACGGATTCAGTAGTAATGAAAAGTAAATTTGGTTACAAATGATATTGGCCCTATTACAGATTTGCAATCAGTGTTTAGTGTTTACATGAGAAATCAATGGAAACTCATCAAAACTACTCATATGACAATCTACTGAATTGGAGGGATTGCTGCCTGGGATTCTAACAAATATGAACGATCTGAAATTGATATGTTCCAGTGACAATTTATGCAAAATATTGTTGTACAGAAACAATTTGGTTCATTTGTGATACACACACTGTGAATGATTAAATTGACTTAGCAGTTTTCAGTAAGAAATTTACAGTTATGCTAAGATATTACAACCCCAAAATCTTCATTTAGAATATAAAAGAAACTTGAGCCCGATTGCACGCTTAAGCTAAAACTGTAAAAAATAGATATTTCATTATAGAAAATAAAATAGTGTTTGTTGTAAGGCAATCGTCTAAGAAAAAAAGTCTTGCTAATGATTAAGTAATAAAATGACTACAATTTTACCGGTATATTTCACCTGTACAAATACGTAATAGTCATTTCCCCTTTGCAAAATAAATCAAATGAACTGTTTAAATAATGATAGGGAACTGAGGTTATACTGATAATTATTTTCATTAAAAAAGAAAAAAATTTCCAATATCCTTTTTGATACTGACTCTATGTAATTAGATGGAATAATTTCGCATGGTTACTTGCTTTTGTTAGTAGAATATTCCACTACTAAAAAAGTCATATTGTGTGTTTCCGCGCGTGTGTGTGTGAGAGAGAGAGAGAGAGAGAGAGAGAGAGAGAGAGAGAGAGAGAGAGAGAGAGAGAGAGAGAGAGAGAGAGAGAGAGAGGAAAAGGTACTTAAATTATATCAAAGTGAAACGCTCCACCTTCCTATAAAATGTTGAATTTGATATATCAACAGTACCATCTATTTTCATTATGGGCACCATAAAATAAAACCCACATTTAAAATATTCCAGAAATCAGCTTTAATTTCTTAAAGGAAATATGTTGCTACTTAAATCAAGTCTATTTATTTTACCTACAAAACTCAAGCGTGACATTCAAACAACTTTTATGAGTAGGGTCAAAAGAAAATGAATATAATTAAACATCTTATGAAAGGATGAAATACATTATATGTATCCATATTTCCCACCACACACACGGAATGGTGGGATGACGTCATCGTATTTCCACACCCACAAATCACCTGGACTTATTAATGGAACACTGCACTTTCAGTCAGCAATACCTGGGATATCACACAGAGACAGTTCTGACCCTGGTTTGCCTAATTACTTCAGTACTAAAGAACACTCTACTTATTACTGTATGGTCTGATGCACACACACACACTCACACGCACACACACACACACACACACACACATATATATAATATATATATATATATATATATATATATATATATATATATATATATATATATATATATATATATATATATATATATATATATATACACACATATAAACACACAGACACACACACACACACACACACACACACACACACACATATATATATATATATATATATATATATATATATATATATATATATATATATATATATATATATATATATATATATATATATATATATATATATTGCTTTTCATCCTCGAGAGAGTGAGAATCAATACTGAAATAACAAACTGGCACCCATCATGAGGGGGGTCCAGACTGCTCCTGGGATATCATACTTTTGTTTTTATTTGTCACCAAAGACAGGAAATCCCTCTCCCAAGTTGTTCGAAGAGGCTCAGAAATAAACTTATTTACTGTCTATTGCATACGTCTGAACAAGGCTCTACAGTATGTGAAATTACTTTTATAAAAACTTATAATACCTAATGTGGTGCCAGCTACCAATGTGCAATGCAGGTGAGTTATTTTAGCACATTGCTTGATTTTCAAAAGGACTCAGAAAAAAAAGTATATGTTTTGCTTTTCATAAGTTGGCCAAGACTTTATTGGATGTAAAATTATTTATATAAAATGTTCTGATGCTCAGTGTGGTACCTGCTATCAATGTGCAATGGAGGAAAGTGATGTTTATATATTGTCTCATTAACAAAACACCATAGGAGTGAAATTCCGTTGAATAATGATATATCATAACTACTGGCTTATAACTACCAAGTATTTACAATAATGCCACGCATCAACAGGAAAGCTTTGCAGAACCACTTAACTCTGGACTGAAACACTAAAAAAGAAAAAGATACCAGATTTAACCACGTGTTACTGGAAACAGCCCGTCTCATTCCTCGTCCTGTGCACACAAGTTTTTCGTAAGTGGACGTAGCCTTCGCCGACGACAAGAGGCGAGGCAATAAAAACGGGGCACAGGATCGCACAATCTTAACAATATTCCCAAGGACAGAGAGAGAGAGAGAGAGAGAGAGAGAGAGAGAGAGAGAGAGAGAGAGAGAGAGACAGAGCGCAATACTATCTCAGCAGACACGTCAGCCAACCCCATGAGGAGAATAACAGAACGACAGAATTGCTCGGATCGGCTGGAAAATGGACACTCGACGCCAAGGTCTCTCGTTGTGAATCTGTTATTGAAAATCAAATAAAAATGGGCAAGAACTTTTAAAGAAAGGAATGGGATTTGGGGTTTTGTGCTGTCACTGGCCTGATATTATACAGTGGCCCTTTAACCAACAACGCCTACACTCTTAGGAACTCCCTGGATTTTAAGAACGAGATCCTTAAACAGGACTCGGACGTTTATATGGTTTGCTATGATGTCGAGTCGTTATTTACTAATGTCCCTGTTAAGGAAACTATTAATATTTTTTTAAGCAAATTATTTCCTTACGAAGGATCTATGTTTCATAATTTTAATAAATCCCATTTCAAACAGCTTTTTAATTTGGCCGTGCGGAACACGGTCTTTGTTTTTTATGGTACTTCCTTCAAACAAGTGGAAGGGATGGCGATGGGTAGTCCACTCGGCCTCCCCTTGGCTCATATCTTTATGAACTCCCTGGAGGGGTCATTTTTAGATTCCTGCCCCTCCACTCTTTGCCCTTTATTTTATCGACGTTATGTGGATGACACATTCGTTCTTTTTAGACATGAATTTCAGTCTCATCGTTTTTAGATTTTATTAATGCCCAGCACTCCAATATTAAGTTTACTATGGAGAAGGAAATATGCAAATCCCTCCCTTTCCTGGACCTACGTATTTCAAGGGACTCGGAGGGTTTCCACACCAGTATATACAGAAAGAGCACCTTTACTGGGCTGGGTACTAATTTTTACAGTGCTTGTCATTTTAATTTTAAATTAAATGCTATTTTTACACTCCTCCACAGGGCCCTTACTCTGCCTTCGTCTTGGCAAGGCTTCCACAGCGAAACTGAGTTCCTGACAGGTTTTTTTAGAAATAATTCTTTTCATCTAAAACACTTTTACAGAATTTTGAGAAAGTTGTTAGATATGAATTTTAGTGAGCCACGTGTCATTTATGATGTTCCCAAACTTGATATCTACGCAAAATTTCCCTTCCTGTTCAACGATGAGTTTCGCAAAAAAGTTATAAAGATCATTAGCAAAGAATTCCCGTTTGTAAATATTAAACTTATTCCGAAAAACCCTTTAACGCTCGGGTCTCTTTTCAGATCTAAGGATAAATTGTGCCCGTCTCTAGCATCCAACATCATTTACAAATATACTTGTCCCAAGTGCGAGCTGGGAACCTACGTTGGATGTACGAGACGGCTACTGAAAGTCCGTGTCTGTAGTCATCAGGGCGTCAGTTAGAGGACGGGATGCAGATTGTCCAGGCCTGAATTATCAAATATAAGAAATCACTCTGCAATCAGCAAAACGCAAATTGATATGAAAAACTTCGAAATAATAGCCTCAGCCCAACACGAGGACGAGCTTACGACTTTAGAGTCAATTTTCATTAAAGCTCTCGTTCCCTCGTTAAATGTCCAGACGTCCTCAACACCCTTGTTTATTTTGTGATTTCCCTGCTGTTCTCTTTGTTTTCGAGTAGTTTTACCTTTTTCTGTTTAGTCACTTTTTAGTCATGTACTGGGTAGGTTTGTTTTAAGATTTTTTAAGATATTTATATATATTTTTTTTTACTTTATAATTTTATATAGTGACGTCCCTTTTTATTAAACAAAATTGTGTCATTTCATCCTTGAAAATGCAATGGATTATTGCGAAACGCCGTCGGCCACAGTAAAAATTGTTGATTGTCTGTGTGTCTCTCCATCTGCCCTTGGTCTCCGTATATTAGGCTTCAGCCTTCATCATCGTCGTATACACACACACACACACACACACACACACACACACACACACACACACACACGCACACACACACACACACACACATATATATATATATATATATATATATATATATATATATATATATATATATATATATATATATATATATATATATATATATATATATATATATATATATATATATATATATATATATATATATATATATATATATATATATATATGTATGTATATGTGTGTGTGTGTATGTATGTATATCAAACATAATATTAAGTCTCTCAATAAATCTGTAGTGTTCTCAAAAATATATGTTGACAGAGGTTCCTGTAATATTTTTTATGATAATTTATCACTGACTAGCATAAAAGAATTGTCACGAAAAATTTTCGCCTCAGTTAAACTTTGGTAATTATATTACCTCGTAACACAGAGGTTGATAATGCTATAATATGCTAAGCAGTATGTTTAATTTTCTTTACAAAAGACTGGAATTTGTACAAAAGCATTTGAACCGACATTTAAAAACTGCATTTTGCTAGGTATCCTGTTTTATTTTCTTAGAAAATCTAGATTTTTTGGCAGGTTTGGCAGAGTTTTTTAAAGCAATTTACAAAATAAAACTCTGTTAATTCTACATGGATTTCTTTACACGTCTTTAAAATTTACAAGAAGAAAAACATTAACAGAGAAACGAAACTGTCGACAACATTAAACCGAACTGTTCATTTCTATTCCTCTTCTTCCTCCTCTTCCTCCTCCCCCTCCTCTTCCTCCTCCTGCAGTCGCTGACGAAGGAGCTGCATCAGTCAGCTGTTAATTCCTGCAGGATATTGGGAGAAACTATTGCCTTCATCTTCACAAGTCCTAAATCAGGCAGACTATCTTTTTCGTCTTCTCAACCGGAACGTCTCTCTGTGTTTATATCTGTGTCCCTTTCGAAATGGGAGTGATTTTGGGGAGAATAGGACATTGTTGCAGTGCTTCATTGCTTCCTGTTGCAATATATGGCATAGAAATAGCATGAAAAAAAATAGCATTGATCTTTCTTTCTTTAAATCTTCAGCTACAGTTAAGGGGCTATAATCCCATGAGGGCTCCAAGGGGAAATCAGCCTGTAGAGAGAGGGACGAGGTATACTCGTAGGAAAAGGTGATAAATAATTAAGTGTGTCGTACTGTTCGATTTCAGAACTATTCTTTAGGTTCATATCGTTCTGTTACAATCTGAAAATGATGGCTTAGTTATCTCATACTATTAGATTTCAAAACTATGCTGGAGGTTACAATATATCGCAAAGAAACAATATGAGAACAATGGCATAGATATCTCATATTACTAGATTTCAAAACTGCTTTATGCGGCTTTTTAGTCCATGGGAAATAGCATTTTAAATAAAACAAATTGCAATATTTTGTTTTATTGCATGAACATGTTATATTGACCCTTAAGAACACCATATCCAAAATGGAACAAATTCGACCGTTTTGAAATTGTGTAATTCACACTTAACCTTTTCGGAGGATTATTTTTCCATATTTTCCAGTTTTTCTCCAATACAGTGCATCTTACGAGTAAGAGTTATAGAGAATAAAAATATTGGAAATTAAAATCTACAGAAGTTTATTTCTATAAGGGTTTTCTCTAAAACTCATGCTTTTTCCGCAAACAAGCCAGAAATTGAATTGAAATACAGATTTTCCAAAAATGGGAAAAAATTTAATTTGGTCTCACATTTCCTTCAATATATCCTAAACTACTAATTTCACAGTAAAATGTTATAGAATCGGCCTTTTACAGTGAAGTTTTTACTTTAATTGTTCATATATATTTGAATTTACATGCCAATATTATGCACAAGAAATGCAAAAATGGAAATAGAATAAGTTTTTTAAGTCCATATAACATAGATGAAAATAGTGGGTTCAGTCAAACAAATTGCAATAGTTGGATCTGTTGCATGAATGTGATATTTAAACCTTAAGAACACCATAGTAAAAAAACAGGACACATTCGGTGAACTTTAATTTGCGCAATTCCACATTCAAAATGGTGGACATTCTCATTGTTTGAAATGAAGTATGTCCTTAAATATCCATTTTAACATAAATTTATTGATTGCTATTAGAACCACGTTCTCAATGAATTCATTTTTGGCATCAGATTTGACCCTTGCCTCCTATGTACTCCTGGGTCAAAGGGTAATCCTTACCTCTGATTTCCACTGAGAGAATCCGCATCAAAATCCTCTAATCAAACAGAATTATGTACACCAAATCATTCGGTTATTGATATATAATTAGTATAGTAATATTTTATTTACTAATAATATGCAATTAATGTAACAATTTATTTTGCTCAGTATGATAAATTCATTAATGTATGAACTTTGCTCCAACGCATCAAATGGACCACAAGAGAAACATATGAAGATATTGCATCCAAGTATGTTACTCTTGTCAAGAAAAACAACCATCCCATTGTTGTCTTTGATGGGTACAGCAACAGTGCACCAAAACAAAATGCGTGACTCATCAAAAACGTGTTAGGGGCGTAATTGTTGCCCCAGATGTACATCTGGCACCTTCTCAAGTCTTTACCTTTGGAAATAAGGAACCATTTTTGGCAAATCACAAAAATAAGCAGTGTTTTATTGACTTCCTGTTTGAAACTCTGAAGGAGCAGGGGTTATCTACAAAGCATGCAGAGGGAGATGCAGATCTTCTAATAGTGCAGGAGGCAGTTAACATGGCAGTTAACAAGGTAACATAATGTCATAGCAGAGGATACTGACATATTGGTTCTCCTCTGTCATCACATGAAGCCCAACAGTCAGCCCCTGTTCATGGTATCACAGAAATCCAATATGATGCAACCCATTTGGAACATTGGAGAAATTAGTTCACAACTCTGTGAAGAATGCTGCAGGTGTTTGCCATTTATGTATGCTTTGTGTGCATGTGATACCAGTCAAGATTATATACCACATGAAAGAGAGTTGTATCGAAAAAACAAAGCGTCCTCTTCGAGTGTGCAGTGCCATTCCTGTCTGACAAATCCTCCCATGAGGAAATAAAAATGGCGGGAGAAAGAGCAGTCATTCAGGTCTTCAGTTCTAGGGAGGATTGTGCATCTCTTGATGAGCTGAGGAAGAAAAAGTTCCATTGCAAAGTCATCAAGAGTTTGAGAAGCGTCGATGTTAAAGACCTGCCGCCTACTAGTGATGCAGCTAAATATCACTCATTTCGAGTTTATTATAAAACACAAATCTGGCTACGAAATAGCGAGAATAAACCTGATGACTGGGGTTGGAAGAGAAATGAAAAAAACTTGATTCCTTGCACGATGGACAACAGCTCTCCTCCTGATGCCTTACTAAAAGTAATCAGATGCAGATGAAAAGGCTTTTGTGACACTCAGCACTGTTCATGTAAAAATAATGGGTTATAGTGTAAGGGTTTTTGTAATTAAGCTAATTCGTGCATGTATTTTGACCCACAATAATTGTAACTTTTATATTTTCTGTTGAATTTCTACCACCTTATATTAGCTCAAGGAGCTGATAAATCAGTTGCTGTTTGTCATTTTAGGTTATCTTGTAGCCTTTCTGTTGCAACCAATGTAATCCCTAAGTCAATTTTCAAGATAATCTTTTTTTCTAAATATTAAGTGCAGTTACATTTGATTCAGGTCACGGCCGGTGTTAAGGATCGGATTCCATGCCTGAAATGAATTAATACTAATTATGTTCGTATTAATAGGCAAGCAATATATTCAAATATTAAAAAGTTAATTTTTAGGAGATTCCAGCTCAAACAATGAAAACGTCCACCATTTTCAATATAGAATTACGCAAATTCAAGATGGCAGTATTAACCATTTTATTTTTTACTATGGTATTCATAAAGGTCGTAATAACACATCTATGCAATAGAACAAACTGCTGTAATTTGTTTAACAGAACCCACTATTTTGCATGGACTTGAAATTGGGTATATTTTCTTTTTAGCGTCTCTTGTGCAAAATATTAGCATGTAAAGAAAAACAAATACACGAAAACAAAGAAAAATCTTCATTCTAAAAGAAAATGCCATAACGTTTTACTGTGAAATTAGTAGTTCAAGAGAAATTGAAGGAAATGTGAGACGAAATTCGGTTTTTCCACTTAAAAAAATCTGTATTTCAATTTCAGGATGGTTTGTGAAAAAAGTTTAAATTTTTTAACAAAATCTAACGGAAACATTCGCGTAGAATTTAATCTCCTATTTTTCTAGTCACTATGCCTCTTACCCCTAAGATGCTCTGTTTTCGAGAAAAACAAGAAAATATGAAACATTATATCCACCGAAAAGGTTACAAATGTGACTTACACAATCTTCAAATGGAAGAATTTGAACAATTTTGGATATGGTGCTACTAAGTGTCCATATAACATGTTCATGCAATAAAACAAACTATTGCAATTTGTCTTACCAAACCACATTTTTTCACCTATTTCCCGTATACTATTTACTGAGGTAATTATCGACTTGAACCTGCTAATACAAGAAAGCCTCTTTGCCAGCATGAGTCCGCCTAATCTAGAATAATCTCATTCTCACATCTGAGGCCAGAGGCAGCGACAGGAGAATTCCGTTCAAACATTTTCTCTCTGGGAACTTTTTCCAAGAATACTCTGCCGTCAGAGTTTGTGTCACTCCTTTTGTTCGTCGGTATAATAAAGAACAAAAGTATATTTGCACAAATTTATTTCTTTGCTTTCTTCTTAATTTGCTCTCTTATGTAATACATTATTCACTGGAATGTTAAATGTTTATTTCTTCAGAATATTTGATTTCCTTTATAAACCAAAGATGATGATATGCGTAAATCACTTACCGAATGCAAAAGAGAGCGGAGGTTGAGAGATAAGAAGACAGACAGACAGAATGATGCATAAGTAAATAAGAAGAGAGAGAGAGAGAGAGAGAGAGAGAGAGAGAGAGAGAGAGAGAGAGAGAGAGAGAGAGAGAGAGAGAGGACAAACGTACCATCATCTAATTAGGGAACAGGTTCTCAAAATGTCAACTCAGTATTATTAAAAAAAACTACATCGTAAGTAGCTCAAGGTTGGCGAGAGAGAGAGAGAGAGAGAGAGAGAGAGAGAGAGAGAGAGAGAGAGAGAGAGAGCAAAAACGAATGTGCCATCGATTTCAGGGACCGCGAGTCATCGATTTTCTCAAATATCTTTCAAAATAATTATTCGATCGAAATGGTACTTTGGCACAGTGTACAATACACCTCCCACTAATTTTTGGTAATATAGTGCATTGTCAAATGGTGTTAGATAATGCATTTACTCTTGACTTACATGGTGTTGCCAAACATCGCCAACCTATGCATTCGAACGTCCTTTATCCCCATCCCGTCCCTCCCTCTCCCTTCCCTTCCTCATCCCTCCCTCAACCCACTTTCCCGGCCTCCCCATATCTGCCCCCCCCCCACCTTCCTGTCTATAGGAGATAGCGGACTTTCGATTGCATACCTTAGGCCTGCTGACTCATGTGATTTTGCCTTGAAAAGTCAAGAGTAAACGGCTCAGTTAACACCATTTGATAATGCACTATATTACCAAATATTAGCGGGAGGTGTATAGTACACTGTGTCAAAGTACCATTTCCATCAAATAATTAGGTTGACAGATACTTGAGAAAAAAAAAATGACTCGCGGTCCCTGAAATGGATGGTAACTACATAATAAAACAGGTCCCCAAAATGTCAAAATCCTCTAAGAAGCGATCATTTTCCACCGAGTCTGAACTTACCTTTACCTCTGGGAGATAGACCTCATTACTCGGATGAAGTTGGCCTCAATCTCGGTTATAGCAGAGCCTCTGCAGCTTATGAAAAGTTATTTGCCCTCTTGAATGCTGCCTCTTTCTCCTCATCGGGTTCAGTGTAATATGAAAGAAGACTCTTACCAGTCTTCCTTACTTCCCTGCAGCGTTCCTGGTTGTCTTTCCTTCCCTCTTCGGATGGACCAAGTCTTACTTACTTTCCGGGGGTTCCCGGAAAATTCCTGGGTTGCAGAAAGTGGATTCCTCTTTTCTCGTGGTTTCGGAGAGAGCACGTTTTTCTAACCTTATTCGCGGTTGTCTTTCAAGTGACTGAGTCAAAATCAGCAACTGATGTTTCGCAACTCCTCTTTGATCGACTCTGCAAGTCATTTGGAGCGTGAGATAAAGCCAGTGTTTTCATTTTTTAATAGATATTCATATCTTCCATTTCAGGATTTTTTTCGAGGACTGAAACCTGTATATATGTCAGAATTTCAAAAGATGTTCTTTCATACATTTGCTTTCTTTCGACAAGAATTATTTGACTGCAAGATCTAAAACGCATATTCAAAAATAGAACGTTCGTAATTTTTGCTTATATAGTTTCACTAAATGCTCTTGTCTTGTATCAAGGAAAAATATTACTTGATACAGCTGTTTTGTATCAAAGAAAAATATAATCGAGTGTATTATTGTTTGTATAAAAAAGTATTCCATGAGAGAGAGAGAGAGAGAGAGAGAGAGAGAGAGAGAGAGAGAGAGAGAGAGATTATTATGCATGGAATATCTGTAAAAAGAATTGCATTAGCAGACGAATGCAACAAATTCTCATGGAACTGGTACGTAAATAATCAAGAATCTACACAGGGTGAAGACGCATTCTTCCGTGCCCCAAATTCAGCCTTAGATGAGTATATATAAAAATGTTGATTCAATTGCTCATATAGTTTCAGAGGAAAAGACCAACTTTCCCCATTTATCCTTATTCTACTTTTATCATATTTCTTTTTCCCCTGTTACACTATTTCAGCTTTATACCTCTTTTTCCCTTTGTACATTTCAGTCACCATGCTGTCTGCTTTTTCTAGACACTAGAATTTGTACGAAGCTTAGGTGGCATCCTTTCCAAAACAGGTAAACAAGATTTCTATGAAATCTTTACGCTAATGCCTAGTGAGTCTGACTTACTGTACGTAATATTATTATTGTTATTATTATTATTATTATTATTATTATTATTATTATTATTATTATTATTATTATTATTATTATTTTTATTATTATTATTATTATTATTATTATTATTATTATTATTATTATTATTATTATTATTATTATTATTATTACTGAGAGGAACAAGGGGCCAATAAATTGAAATTCGTGCTTCCAAGGAATATGATTTTCATCAGAAAGGAGTAACAGAATTTAACGGGAAATGCAGAAAGAAGAGATCACTTATTAAAAAAAGCAAAAATAAATTAACAAATTAAAAGATAAATATATAGAAGCACGTACTGGGAGTTTCTCCCTTACTGGTTTCAAAGACTTAAAGGTGGTATTCTATGATGATCGCTGCCTCTCTGAAGTTATGATTGAAAGAATCTATTTGTTTATTGAAATCATTAACTCAGAAGTTTGTATTTTAATTCCATCTTTCCCAGCTGAGGAATTTCATGTTTCACTATGACGGCAAAATTAGTTGTCATCCCTTGTTATTGTCAACAGGCTTAATTTTGGCTAGCTCCTTGAGCTTATTGGAATCTGCTTCGATAAAATAAAAAACCTAGTATACAGAGAAACAAAAGTGCATTATGGCATCTCCTTTTGTCACAGCATCAGTATGAATATTTAGGAGAAAACTAGAGTGAAAGGAATAATAATTATAACTATAATAAAGAGAAAAATTAAATAGCAAAACATATTGACAGCATTAGGAGTTCGGGGCCTTTTGCAGAATATACCCTAAATTGATGATTTAGACTAAATGAATGTGCCTGAATACATTTGGATATACGTCCGTGAAATACATTATTTTTTTAGAGTAAACTCAGTGCAATATACAGACCTGGAATTGAAGTTATGCATTTTTAAGGAGAACTCAACATAATTATCCTCACATAATAATGAGTTGGTAATATTAAAATGAATGAGTTTGAGGAACAATTATATTTTTAATTGATGCTGACACTCTCATTAATATGTTTCTTGCACAATGTTGCATAGATGGAGTGTGGGTGTTTAGATACCATTTAAATATGAATATAATTTCATGATAATAGCTTTTCTGTCGCTGATATATTTTTCTGAGATATTCAGAGACATGAATTGGTTGCAAGAGCAGAAACGCTTCAAAGTCATGCATCTGTGAGAAGGTGATTAGAAACTGCATTGCTTTTTCACTTTAATTTTTTGTTTGTAGATAAAGCAATCATATCAGGGAGAGAAAAATCCCCTCTCCTCCGAAATTAGAACCTCCAGTTTCTCTTCCTTCCCCGAAAAATCCCTGATTAATTGCTCCTTGGAATAATAAGCGTAATCTCCAGCCTTCTCTTTTGCGGGAAAAATGCAACTAAAAAGAATTTAATTAGGCCATAAATACCTCATTTCTCTTTGTCATTTTCTCTTGTTTAAGCTAGAGTGTTTTTTTTTTGGTTAATTTGCACACACACACACACACACACACACACACACACACACACACACACACACACATATATATATATATATATATATATATATATATATATATATATATATATATATATATATATATATATATATATATATATATATATATATATAAATATATATATATATATTTATATATATATATATATATATATATATATATATATATATATATATATATACATATATATATATATATATATATATATATATATATATATATATATATATATATATATATATATATATATATATATATATATATATATATATATATATATATATATATATATATATATATATAATATATATATATATATATATATATATATATATATATATATATATATATTATATATATATATATATATATATATTATATATATATATATAATATATATATATATATATATATATATATATATATATATATATATATATATATATATATATATATATATATATATATATATATATATATATATTATATATATATATATATATATATATATATATATATATATATATGTATATATATATATATATATATATATATATATATATATATATATATATATATATATATATATATATATATATATATATATATATATATATATATATATATATATATATATATATACTGTATATATATATATATATATATATATATATATATATATATATATATATATATATATATATATATATATATATATTATATTATATATATATAATATATATATATATATATATATATATATATATATATATATAATATATATATATATATATATATATATATATATATATATATACTTAAAAAATCACAGTAGATGCGCGTGACTTCAGTGTACAAGAGAATCCCACATTAAAAAGACAGGCAGAAGTTCAGTAGTACCAAGCGCTTTCACGTTTATTGACGCATCGTCGGGGCACAAATGAGACACAAATATGAAGAAGGTTACAAAGTAAACAAATAGAACAAGAAATACCAGATGGTCAATTGTCAAAGGGTAATAAACAGAAAGTTAATCCAGGATAATCCGGGATCGAGCTGTCACAAACTGAACCTAAGACCAAACAAAATGACATACTAAAGTTTAGGCTTACAAAATCCAAAAACATGTATAACCCTGGATACCAGATGGTTAATTGCCAGGGGTTAAAAAGAAAAGGTTAATCCACGGCAAATCCGGGATCACGCGGTCACAAACTAATCCAAATATATACTTAACCAAAAGGAAAACGGAATATTACCCATTCAAATTGCAGTAACGTATAAAAATTAATATAAATTTTGTTTATATTTATCAACAACTTTTTTAATTCTTAAAGCATCAAATTTAAATAAACCAAGACTTAAATTTAGAACACTTTCATTATTTGACTTAATAAAACAAGATTCGATGATATTCCTTTTAACTGTGTCATTGCACGGGACTAAAAGTCTTGCTTTACTCCAGTTAATAGGATGATATAAATCTCTCATATGTACGAATAATGCATTCGATATTTGGCCAGTTCTCACAGAATATTGGTGTTGTTTGATTCTTTGTGAAAGTGGTTTTCCAGTTTGTCCATAATATATTTTATCACATTTTTTGCAAGGAATTTCATAGATGCAGCCAGAAACATCTCTAGGAGAATTTTTTATCACTAAACTCTTAACATTAAAATTACTGAAAACAACATTTATGTTGAAAAGCTTCAAAATTCTAGGAATTTGTAAAAACCTTTCGTCATACGGTAATTTGAGAATATTATGCTTACTGAATTCAAGTTTCTCATTAGTTAAATAAAATGTTTTCTTGGCTCTTTTCCATGCTACATCTACAAAGGTCCTTGGGTGTTTAAGTTTCAAAGTAATATCATAAATAATTTTGATCTCAGCATCAATGAACTGCGGGCTACAAACACGTAAAGCCCTTAAGAACATTCCAGAAAAAACAGAGAATTTAACATTCTGATGGTGATTGGAATAATAATTGGAATAATAATAATAATTGGAATTATATATATATATATATATATATATATATATATATATATAATATATATATATATATATATATATATATATATATATATATACATATACATATATATAATATTTCTCCCGGCGACGAGAGAAAAGGATATGATGATGATGATTTTTCGTTAAATTTTTTATTTCTTTCTTTTTTTATATATATTGATATTTTCGTGGCAATAAAGCTTTCAAGAAAATTTCATACCATCTGCTGCAAGGAAGAATCATTGTCGCCTGATGCCGTAATATCTTCGTGTTTTTCCTGCAGACGTTTTAGAATTCTTCCGCTCATGCGTATAGCGCCACAACTCAGTAGGGTGCACTGACACCAAGGACTACAGTGGCCATCTCAGGGATCCTCCAGGAAGCCGTCTTGAAGCCTTCACAGACAGCATGTGAGCAAAGAAGGCGAAGTTTATGGTTAAAATGGACTGGATGACGAATCAGATCGACTGAAAGAGATTTTTCATAAAGAAAAGTACATCAGGAGAATGGCAAATAACTTCAGTCTACAATTGTTTACTAATGAAAATATGGACTACTTCGCGGAGCAGTATGAAGTCGAGTTTCCTGCTTTCTGCGATTATTCAGCACCTCTACAGTTGTATTGTCACTTACGGACGCAAGTTCTCCATTCGAAATAAGGAAGGAAATAATCAAGAAGAGAGGAAGACAGTGGAAGGGAGGAACTGAAGAATTTATACGAAACAAAAGGTATTGAACTTGAAGTGTTTTCTAAGCTGAATGAGAGGAGATTTGGATGCCAAAATTACCACTTGGAGCAGTTCTTCGCTCGAAATAAGAAAGAGAAGGGATAAAGAAGAGAGGACATCGGCGTGGAGGTATACTGAAGAATGCTGACGAAGAAAAAAGTAGATAACCTGAGGTGTTAGAAGCTGCTTCAAAGATTTTAGGATTCACAGAATGTACTTTTTCGGAGAAGCAGAGGAAGAATCGGAGGGATGATCAATATCGTCAGGAAGAGGGAATCTCGTAACTTTATAAAAGACGACTCCTTAATTAAAAGAAACTGTTTATGTGCCACAAAAAGAACTCCAAGTAATGGTTATCGCGATGTTGAAATGATCTAAAACCTTCAGGATTTTCCTTGAAGATATTTTGGAATCCTTCAGTTCTCCGGCTCCTGGAAGGACAAGAGAAACGCCATTCGCGCATGCGCCGAGCTCCAAAGTCTCCAGGAAACTATTCTCTCGAGATGCCTCAAATCGTCTGGAAGCCTTCAGAGACAGAAAGTGTCAGATTTGAAAACCAAGGTAAGAGAAAGCAAAGAGTATTGGTGAGGGGAAGGGCCCGACCCAGAGGCCGCTTCCTTCCTCCAAGGAAGCAGCCTATGGGTCTGACCCTTCCCATGGAAAGGGCCCAACCCCCTTAAGGATTGGCCCCAAAAGCCTACAAGGCTTGCCAGTCTTTTGAGGGCAGCTTTGAAGGGAAGGGTCCAATCCAGAGGCTGCTTCCTCGAAGGAAGGCAAGTATCCTGCCAGGCTGGGGAAGAGGCCTGGAGAGGGCCCAAGAACTTCAAGGATGAGGCCCAAAAGCCTCCAAGACTGGCCAGTGTCTTAAGGGCAGCCTTGAAGGGAAGGGTCTTACCCAGAGGCTGCTTCCTCGGAGGAAGGCAGGTATCCTGCCAGGCTGGGGAAGCGGACCTGGAGAGGGCCCAAGAACCTCAAGGAAGAGGCCCAAAGTCCTCCAAGGCTGGCCAGTCTCTTGAGGGCAGCCTTGAAGGGAAGGCTCCGACCCAGAGGCTGCTTCCTCGGAGGAAGGTAGGTATCCTGCCAAGCTGGGGAAGCAGGCCTGGAGAGGACACAAGAACTTCAAGGATGAGGCCCAAAGGCCTTCAAGACTAGCCAGTCTCTTGAGGACAGACTTGAAGGGAAGGGGTCCGACCCAGAGGCTGCTTCCTCGGAGGAAAGTAGGTATCCTGCCAGGCTGGGGAAGCGGGCCTGGAGAGGGCCCAAGAACTTCAAAGAAGAGGCCCAAAGGCCTTCATGACTGGCCAGTCTCTTGAGGACAGCCTTGAAGGGAAGGCTCCGACCCAGAGGCTGCTTCCTCGGAGGAAGGTAGGTATCCTGCCAAGCTGGGGAAGCAGGCCTGGAGAGGACACAAGAACTTCAAGGAAGAGGGCCCAAAGGTCTTCAAGACTGGCCAGCCTCTTGAGGACAGCCTTGAAGGGAAGGCTCCGACCCAGAGGCTGCTTCCTTGGAGGGAAGGCAGGTATACCTGCCAGGCTGGGGAAGCGGGCCTGGAGAGGACACAAGAACTTCAAGGAAGAGGCCCAAAGGCCTTCAAGACTGGCCAGCCTCTTGAGGACAGCCTTGAAGGGAAGGCTCCGACCCAGAGGCTCCTTCTCGGAGGAAGGTAGGTATCCTGCCAGGCTGGGGAATCGCACCTGCAGAGGGGCCCAAGAACTTCAAGGAAGAGGCCCAAAGGCCTCCTAGGCTGGCCAGTCCTTGAGGGGCAGCCTTGAAGGGAAGGGTCTGAGCCAAAGGCTGCCTCCTCGAAGGGAGGGCAGGTATCCTGGCAGCCTGGGGAAGCAGGCCTGGAGAGGACCCAAGAACTTCAAGGATGAGGCCCAAAATCCTCCAATGCTCGCCAGTCTCTTGGAGAGCAGCCTTGAAGGGAAAGGTCCGACCCAGAGGCTGCTTCCGTAGAGGAGGGCAAGTATCCTGTCTGGCTGGGCAAGCGGGCCTGGAGAGGGCCCAAGGACTTCAGGGATGGGACCCAAAAGCATCCAAGGCTCGCCAGTCTCTTGAGGGAATATAGCTCTAATGGTCTATTTAGTGAGAGGATAATTTGTAGATATATATGTTACTGTTTGAATAATATTATTTTCTGAATCCTTCTTTGAGAGAGAGAGAGAGGAGAGAGAGAGAGAGAGAGAGGAGAGAGAGAGAGAGAGAGAGAGAGAGAGAGAGAGAGAGAGAGAGAGAGAGAGAGAGAGAGAGAGAGATCTTACCTGCAATTTTTTCTCTTTCTTCCTGAAATAGGAAAGCATATCTCTTCTTGAAAGACTAAACAAACTCCTTTCTCTAAAATGAAAGTTATAGACTTTTGAAAGTGTGGAAATATAGTCAATATTCTGTCAATAAAGATTCGAATAAGACATAAAAAAGGGCGTCAGATGTCAAGGGAACTACGATGTGAAATCAGAAACGGTCTGGTATTTTAGAGTTACAATTCCCTTTCGTGTTGATAAGTTACACACACACACACACACACACATATATATGTATATATATATATATATATATATATATATATATATATATATATATATATATATATATATATATATATATACATACATACATACATACATACACACACACACACACCCACACACACACACACACACACACACACACACACACACACACACACATATATATATA
>JANJGK010000050.1:57500-110682 GCA_039081455.1 Macrobrachium rosenbergii
ATTCCAGTTTTATTTTGTCTTTAAATGTCCTCTGCATCAAAGGTCCACAAAAAGTGTAGGAACATTGTTTATTTCACATGTGAATACGTTTGTTGGTGGGACTTGACATCATCACAAACACTTTCAATTTGATGCCATCACACAGGAGACTACAAGTCATATATATATATATATATATATATATATATATATATATATATATATATATATATATATATATATATATATATATATATATATATATATATATATATATATATATATATATATATATATATATATATATATATATATATATATATATATATATATACTTAAAAAATCACAGTAGATGCACGTGACTTCAGTGTATAAGCGAATCCCACAGGAAAAAGACAGGTAGAAGTTCAGTAGTATCAAGCGCTTCCACGTTTATTAACGCATCGTCGGGGTGCGAATGAGACAAAAATATAAAGAAGGTTACAAAGTAAACAAAAAGAACAAGAATACCAGATGGTCAGATGTCAAAGGGTAATAAACAGAAAGTTAATCCAGGATAATCCCGGATCGAGCTGTCACAAACTGAACCCAAGACCACGCAAAAAGAAATACTAAAGTTTAGGCTTACAAAATCCAAAAAACATGTATAACCTTGAATACCAGATGGTTAATTGCCAGGGGTTAAACAGAAAAGGTTAATCCACGGCAAATCCGGGATCACGCGGTCAAAAACTAATCCAAATATATACTTAACCATAAAGCAAACGGCTTCTTACACATTCAAATTGCAGAAACATGTATATTAATTTTGCTTATATTTATCAACAACTTTTTTTAATTATTAAAGCATCAAGTTTAAATAAACCAAGACTTAAATTTAGAACACTTTCATTATTTGACTTAATAAAACAAGATTCGATGATATTCCTTTTACCTGTGTCATTGCACGGGACTAAAGGTCTTGCTTTATTCCAGTTAATAGGATGATCAAAATCTCTTATATGTATTCTTGTTCTCTTTGTTTACTTAGTAACCTTCTTTATATTTTTGTCTCATTCATACCCCGACGATGCGTTAATAAACGTGAAAGCGCTTGGTACTGTCTTTTTCCTGTGGGATTCGCTTATATATATATATATATATATATATATATATATATATATATATATATATATATATATATATATATATATATATATATATATATGTATGTATAGGAAAATATATTTCGTTTTAGTTTTACTGTATGTATTCAGTTATAGTGTGATGAAACGAAGAGAAGCTATAAGGTGGTAGTTGGGACGGTGACACAGATGCGAATCACTGCAGTCAGCAGATGTTTCAATTGTTTCAGCGGTTTTGGCTCGAAAGAACACACACAATTGAAGCTGGTATGTGAGGTAGCCGACCTAGTTGGTATGCAAGTACGTAAGTTTGTGTGTTAGAAAAATGGAGATTGTGTATCTAGTTGTACCAAAAGTTAGGTCTGGTTGATTATTATCTAACCAAGAGCGATATCGTCCAGACGTGGCCTTGTGTGCTCCGAACTCTTAGAAACCGGCAGTTAAGGTAAATCCAGACTTCTCTTTTTTTTTGTGGACTGTGAACTAGTGAATTTACCATATCCAAGACACTTATGAATTTGTGGGGAGTTTTGGACATAGGCATTTATGTCACTTTAATATTATATTTTATTGTGTTTTGATTTGACATTTGTTAACCATGCATTTTAGATTTTCAATATTATGTCATATGCTTGTGTACTGTGTTTGTGGGAGATTACTGTTTATTTAATTTTCGACAGATGTCTGTGGTGATGCTGTGGTGATAGAGAAAGAACACTGCAATCTTTGCAGTTAGTGGGTGTTTCAATGTGGTTGACTTTAAGACTAGACGTATAATGTCTAAAGATGGAATGTGTGGGAGTTTTGAGTGAAAAGGCATTCAGCCAGAGTAAGGATAAATCTTGAATCAGACTATTTTGACTTGATAATTCATTTACTGTGCATTTTAATTTTTTTTTTTTTTTTTTGTTAATTCATTACTTGTTGGGTTTTATTTGATAATAAATCTATTTATGTAGGGAAGATTGTGTTTCCTTAGAACATCCATTTGAGGATTATGTTGGAGAGAGAGAGAGAGAATATGTGGGTTGAGTGCAGGAGAGAGAGAGAGAGAGAGAGAGAGAGAAGGTTGCTAGTTACCTCGCTTCTGAAGATAGACCGCAAATCACGTTACGTAGCATTTTGAAAGAAATGTTTAATCTGTAGGTGTAACATATATATATATATATATATATATATATATATATATATATATATATATATATATATATATATATATATATATATATATATATATATATATGAATGTCATTCCTGTAATACTAGTGTAATATGAAAATAAGAAGGCCCATAAAACACTATTTAAACGTTGAAACCATATACTTCGGGCAATTGTTTCTGTGCCCCTGTTCACTGGTAGAATATGGACAGGTGGAAAGTTACAATGGTATATATACAAAACATGAATTTATGGCCTTAGGCCTCCGATGTTATGGAGGTGGCGTTTCTTAAGAAGGAGGAGAATGACCAAATTCCCTAGTGGTTTTTGGCCTCATTAGCTCCCGTTTGGCGATGGATCTGGCGGCCGCATTTCTTGGGTCATCTTTTTCAGGAGGGGTTTGAGGATTAAGGTGTCGGTGGCGTCCGATTTCCAATGTCCTCCTGACAGGTTCATATTGATGGTTTGATTGATGATAGCAGATTCCAGCATCTTTCTTTTGTACGGACAGCTACTCTTGAAAACCAACTCCGCCCCACTCCAGTTAATGACCTGCCCTGTTTTTCTGATATGTAGGAAAATTCCCGAACTCTCCGAAGCGTAGCGTACTGATCTTTTGTGCTCCATTATTCTTTGCGAGAGCGATCTACCTGTCTCGCCTACATAGATGTCATGACAATTGCTACACGGTATCTTGTAAACTCCGGCTTCTTCCCTTTTGTTATTTAAGTATACGTTAACGAGAGAACTCCCGATGGATTTGGGATAATGGAAAATGAAAGGATTATGAGAAGTGAGTTGTTCGGTGGCCTTTTGGATGTTTTCATCGTATGGAAGCTTTATTTTGTTGTGGAAATCTATTTGTCTGTTGTGAGTGGGACTTCTATGGTATATTTTATTCGCTTTGTTAATAGCCCTCGCGATAATGTGTGGTGGATAGAGCAGTTGCGTTAGGTGTTGGCGGATCGTGTTAAATTCTTTATCCAGGTACTCATTTGAACATATCCTACTGTCCTCTGAGGAATAAGTTGCACCCTACCATGATTTTTACGGAGACGTCGTAGATGACATCTTTACTTTCTGGGACAATAGCTGGGGGGACTTTAATGAATTTTTTAATAGGCTAAATTCGCTAGTTCCGACCATAAAATTTAAAACAGAATGGGAAAAGGACGGAAAACTGCCATTCCTAGATGTACTGATCATAAGAAAATGGAACAGGTATGCATTTACAGTATATAGAAAACCCACCTTCGCTGTCTCCTACATTCATTTCTTGAGCTACCACGACGTCTCGGTAAAAATCATGGTAGGGTACAACTTATTCCTCAGAGGACTTAGGATATGTTCAAATGAGTACCTAGGTAAAGAATTTAATACGATCCGCCAACACCTAACGCAACTGCTCTATCCACCACACATTATCGAGAGGGCTATTAACAAAACGAATAAAATATACTATAGAGGTCCCACTCACAACAGACAAATAGATTTCAACAAATAAATAAAGCTTCCATACGATGAAAACATCCAAAAGGCCACCGAACAACTCAGTTCTAATAATCCTTTCATTTTCCATTATCCCAAATCCATCGGGAGTTCGCTCGTTAACGTATACTTAAATAACAAAAGGGAAGAAGCCGGAGTTTACAAGATACCGTGTAGGAATTGTCATGACATCTATGTAGGCGAGACAGGTAGATCGCTCTCGCAAAGAATAATGGAGCACAAAAGATCAGTACGTTACGCTTCGGAGAGTTCGGGAATTTTCCTACATATCAGAAATACAGGGCGTATCATTAACTGGAGTGGGGCGAAGTTGGTTTTCAAGAGTAGCTGTCCGTACAAAAGAAAGATGCTGGAATCTGCTATCATCAATCAAAACAACAATATGAACCTGTCAGGAGGACATTGGAAATCGGACGCCATCGACACCTTAATCCTCAAACCCCTCCTGAAGAAGATGACCCAAGAAACGCGACCGCCAGATCCATCGCCAAACGGGAGCTAATGAGGCCAAAAACCACTAGGGAATTTGGTCATTCTCCTCCTTCTTAAGAAACGCCACCTCCATAACATCGGAGGCCTAAGGCCAAACCTTCATGTTTTTGTATATATACCATTGTAACTTTCCACCTGTCCATATTCTACCAGTGAACAGGGGCACAGAAACAAGTGCCCGAAATATATGGTTTCAATGTTTAAATAGTGTTTTATGGGCCTTCTTATTTTCATATACATACATATATATATATATATATATATATATATATATATATATATATATATATATATATATATATATATATATATATATATATATATATATATATATATATGGGTGGTATAATTATTACATTTTATTAATGGTGTCCTGGAAAAAGAAAAAAAAAAACTTTGCCAGTAAATTCACAGAAAGTATAATGAAGGAAAACAAATTTTTTTATAGTTTTTTTTTTTAAGAAAAAAATGGAAAAACGAAAAACCTCATAATTTCTTCGAAACATTCCTTAGTGTTTTTTTTTTTTTTATTCTTTACGGCAAAACGAAAGCACCGTGTGTGAGAATGTGTTCAAATTATACACATACTTCCCCGTTGAATTTTTCATCAGTGCCTGAAATACTAATGGAGACAAGGACAGAGGGAAAACTAGATTGTAGTGTATTTACCACTACAGGAAGGGAGTGAATAACTGAATCCTATATGAAAAAAAATTCACATGAAGATTTATAGTCTCTTAATAAATAGAGACCTTTTTTGTGTGTAAACAAACAGAAGCTTTAATTTTCCTTTACTCTTTCCAAGTATATTTATTTCCTGGTAAAGCCGAGTATCTCTGTTAACAGGAAATGCTAAAGCCATTGTATTATCTCGCTACACTTAATTTTTGTTTGAATATAAGAAGCCTACGAATACTTTCGTTTCCTTTGTACCGAGCTCTGAACTGAATTGAAATAATCTTTCTCTTAGAGTTCTCACTCAGAAATAAACATTCATTTCCCTAAGGAATGAAACGGGATCATAGACTTACCACAAAAATTTTCTGTGGAAGAAGTTTGCAATGTTTAATATGTCAGAACCAAACAATTATTCTTGTTTTAGCATTTAGTATCATTCCCGAATATTTAGACTTTTTATCTGGTCTTGTGGTAAAAATATTGAAATTTGTATATACTGGAATTTACCGAATTGACAAACAGATTTTTTTCCATGTGAAACCTTGGATATATGGTAATGTTAAATCCCAAAGTATCTTAAGAATGGGAACCTAAATCATCAGTTATGGAAAAGGAGAAAAATCTCTAAATTATTATAGAACTTTATAGAAACATTGATCTACCATTGTATGGCGGCTTTATCCTCAATGTTACAGCTTAACAGGGTTCTTTTACTAATCACGACTCAGTTAATTTCTATACATTTCGTAAGCATATTAATGCACTACTGACTCCTTAAATTCCCTGTTTCGAAACGAAAGGGAAGCGTATTGGAGAATTTCCTCTCCATTGTGGAATTCGAACTAGCACGGATGAAAAGTCTGAGGTAGACATCAGGTGACATGAACTGGAAGCGAGGTCAGACGTCGATGTCAGAAAATTCTTTTTTAACTGGAATGAAAGTCGGTCTTCAGATATAAGATTGACATTTTGTAAATTGTGTATATAAATGCTGAAAACGGTCTTTCTGTCATTAGGATTCATCGCATGGAGATGACTTTAAGAAGTGTACTTTACTATGCCTTTATTAGTTATCATAAGCATTTAAAATTTTCAGTTTCTAAATTCAAGAGTATTTTTGCACTATAGAGCTCTTACTAAAGGTATTAAGATGAAGTTGGCCTAAGTGTTAGATTTAAGATGATTTTTACATTATTCAGTTCATTTAAATGCTACTAAGATAAAGTCCTTAGTCTAGGTTCTAAAGATAATGAAATTCTTATATTATTAAACTCTTTTAAGATAAAGTTGTGAGTCTAGGGTATAAATTTAAGGATATTTTGCATTATTAAACTCTCTCTAAACTTGTTAAAGCTCTAAAAATAAGGATATTCTTATATCATTAAAGCTTTTAAAAAGCAATTAAGATAAAACTGCGAGTCTAAGAAAAAAAAAAGAGAGAAAGCACAGAAAGCAAAATAAGAGCTGACCTCGAAGGCGATTCTTTTCAACCAGCCACCAACACAGAAAAGCATCTCATTGTCAGATCCCATTAGAAACCTCATAAGAATCTGGACTGAAGGATCTCTGGGTTTTCAGACAACTGTCCTTCCTCTCCTTTCCTGGAATCACGGAGGGATGGCGGACTCTCCTCTGCGAAAACCATTCCTAAAGACGCGTCCCCACAAACGTGGAGAGTCGTAAAGAAGAGGGAGACGAGATAAAGTCTGGTCTAGTGAGTTTTTGACAGCCCGTGTGACGCCGGGAATCGGTTTCACTTCCCGTGAAAATTTCGGGTACCTGGGTTCCCCCGATGTGCTGAGTTTTACCTGGCGTTCTTTCCCCTTCCGCAAATCGTTATCAAAAGGGAAAAGCTACAGTCGGTGAGATTTGGTCAATTTTATGATTTTCATTGTGAGGATTATAATAAAAAAAATTGTTTACTGTTATGTTTATAGAAGTTATATTCTTTGTCAGTTGATGGAAAGAAATTAAAATTATTGTAAATATTTTATGAGAAGAGAAATAGTTTAATTAACAATCTGTTACAGAACACTAATAGTTCACTTGTTTTCGATTTGTTTGAAAATGTTTTGTTGTCCATATTTAGAACACTGATATACCAAATGAGAAAAAAGAAAGATATTTCACAACTCATCGGTTATAATTAAAAGAATATTTCATTAATTATCAAACCATGTTGACGTGATTACCGAGATAACGGGAAATTATCATTAAAGCGAAATAAAGGATCTCATTGGACGAGAAGCATATACCATTTGGTATTCAGATATTAAAATGGATAAAAACACCAGGCAATAAATTTACCTATTTCAGTTCCACCAAGAAATACCTACTCCTGTATCCACAAATGAAAATCAGTTAGGTGTATACCGTCTAGTGTATTCATACACGTGACGAATAATTAGCAACATGAAATACGCTCGCATTGATACATAGATGAAAATATCATTGATGTATGTATTTATATGCATACACGTGACGAATAAATAATGAATAAAAGTTGCAAATATTTCGAAGATTTTATGAAATAATCTGAGTGACTTCCTTTTTCAATTAAAATAGTGAACTGGCGGTATTAATTACCATGCTGCACCAGGCAGGATCACAACACGATATCTTTCCTGACAGAAGTAGATGGATGTTTTTTATATTTTTTTTTTTTTTTGTCTTTTGGGAAGAACTGACGGCATATTTATTGCAATAATTGAAAAGCCACTCCACACCTGCACGTGTGATTTTTTTTTTTTTTTTATGTCATTGAGCATTTTGTTAAATGAGACCATTTTTTTCTTGATAAAAACAAGGGTATATCCATTCAATTTAAAACATTTTTTATTTTAGGAAAACATACTATGAAATCAGTCATAAGTGCTTGGGGGAAAATTTTTTTCAGAAGAAAATATAAAACAGTTATAATTGCTTGAGGGGAAAAATAGATCTTTTCAGGAAAAAATATTATAAAATAAGTCACAATTGCAAAACAAAAATAAAGAAGGCAAAAATGCCAAAATTACCAATTCTCTAAGAAAAAATATTGTAAAATAAGTCTCAATTCTATAAGGAAAAAGGAATAAAAATCTAAATAATAATAGGGGAAAATAAAAGCCTCTGGCAAAGGCCATGAGAGAAGAAGGATGGAATTGTCAACTCCATTTCGGACAATTTATGTCACTTAGAATCCCCACCAACCCAAACCATTTGTCTTCGAGGAAAAAAAGAAGGAAGGAACCTTCCCAGTGATAAAAATAAAATGAACTGTGGGGCTGCTGCAAGTTTTCTGGCCAATTGCTTATTTTGAATTTTCTCTTTCTTCTCTTCCCTCATTCCGCTTTGAAGCATTCCTGATGAGGGAATGCAATCTTTAAGGCTGAAGGGAAGAGAAAAAAAATAGTTAATCTAAAGAAGTCCAACGGAAAAGGTTCAGCTTTTTCTTTGAGAGTCAAGACCAAATAAGGATGGAAAAAAATATATTATTTTCTATAAGAATGCAAGGGAAAAGGCCCAGCTTTGTCTGGTGGGACTTTCAAAACAATCATATTACGTAACACATGAAACATGATTTTAAGGGCAGCTTGATAAAACTCGCAAACAATATGAAATTTTAGGCAATCCAAGTATAATATTGTCGGACAAGTGAAGATTATACACACACACACACACACACACACACACACACACACACACACACACACACACACACACACATATATATATATATATATATATATATATATATATATATATATATATATATATATATATATATATATATATATATATATATATATATATATATATATATATATATATATATATATATCAGTATACACTTATATTTTACAGTGTCAGAAAATTATACATACATACACACACATACACACACTCACACACACACACACACACACACACACACACATATATATATATATATATATATATATATATATATATATATATATATATATATATATATATATATATATATATATATATATATATATATATATATATATATATATATATATATATATGCTTAAATGGATGTATGTGTTTGTGTGTTTATCACGTATTGAACAGTTCATAAATATACATAACTTACATAACAAATAATATAACACCGACTTATTCACTTTCCCTGTCTACAGCGGCCTCAACAGAAATATGATCCGGGAAGCTTCTAGTCTTGATTAAACCTTAGCTGCATATGCGACATATCCCGGCCACTGCGAAAGCTTCCAGGCTTAAGTGATTTACAATGCTCTTACGCAATGTCAGCGCCTCAGGGAAAGAGAAATGACCCCTTTTAGATTTAATGTCGTCGGCTGCAACAGATCGTTTATGCTCCTTCGTCCTTATCTTTAAACAATTTACTGTTGTTCTTAGATGTTTGTCTTGTAAAAAGTACGGATTCTTATTTTCCAAAGTAAAGGGTGTGAAAGTCTTCATAAATTCTTTAAGTGACAAAGAATTGGTGTGGTTAGAGTGGGTAAGGAAAGCTTTAATGAATATTATCAGTAGGTTTTATCCGTTTTTTTTATTTGATAATATATCTATATAAAGAGGTGATAACGGTTTTGTATGGATATGAATTGTAAGACAATGAATATCGTATTATAAGGACAATTGAACATTGCATAATTCGTAATGCTACATTTGGGAAAAATGGTTATAGAATTTAGTTTAATTACTAGTTTATTTATACTTTAGTTATTTGTTTTGATGTCATGAAAGAATTTATCATTTTAATTATTCATATATTCTTACGCCATAAAAGAATTACCATATAGTGATACCCTAAGAATACAGTTAAAATTCATGATAGAATTAGGAGAAATGGCTCCCTAATCTTGATGCTCTGAAGTAAACATAAAATTTACAATCCAGGTAATGTTGTAGAATGAGACCCGAACCACGATAAAATCTCAAGAAAAGAGATTCATGCTGACTTGAATGATTATTGACACTGTCGTCTTTCCTCTGTAATATTAGGGACACTCACTCGTTCTCTGAGACATTCTGTATAACGGGAGTATTGGGAAAAAAAATCTTGAGTCAAAATTCGGAATCTCTGACGCGCTGACATGTTTCCTGTCATTTTCCGTATTGATTACTGACTGAAAAAAGAAATCAAAGAGAGAGAGAGAGAGAGAGAGAGAGAGAGAGAGAGAGAGAGAGAGAGAGAGAGAGAGAGAGAGAGAGAGAGAGAATGTGTTATTGGTTTAAATATAATATGATATAATCAGAACGTAACTCAATTACTGAACGTGTAGGTTCCCTCTTAAATAAACACAATGAAATAGAAGGTTCGTTTCAGAATAAATTATCGGTTTACTTAGGAAATGATCTGAGAGAATTAGTGAAGAGTGTTAATATGCTGTTTTGTTTTGACAAAGGGTTATTGTTGGAAGACGCAGTAAAAAGGAAGTTTATGGTTTATTTGCAAATGATCTGTGTTTGGGGAAGTTATATGCTGACGGTTAGCAAATTACTCCAGAATATGAGTATGAGCAGCTGAAGTTTTCCGCAATAGTTCATTTCTAATTTACGAGACGATTGCTGGATATAGCATTTACTGTTATCTAGTTCATGTGTCAACATTAGACATAGTATTAAACGTTTATTTTTATTTTACAGACTCGCTTTTCACTTTATTGGTCAAACCTCCTATTTCTACCTACGACTTTTTGACAGCAAAGTGTTTGAATTTCTATGTTAAATAAGCCATATTAAAGTTAATAAAACATTATTTTAATATAGTATTTTATATAGAATAATATTCATTTTTTATGCAATTATGTTTTGTGAGAAAAAAATGCACTCTAATTTTTTGCATTCATATAATAATCATTTTTTTCTTTTTACTTATCTGACTTTTCTTGATTTCCCTAATGTGCTCTGAAAAAAGGTGTACTTTCTTAAAGATTGATTCAAGAATCCATGGAAGCGTAACACTGAACTGGAAGGTGTTAGCTTCGTTGAGTTCTGATCCAGTTAGTTGATTACAAAGAATGACAGTTTTTTAAAACACTAATGCTGCAGATTCCCTGACAACTGGGATAAACATTCGTCTCTCATTCTCGTTGGATGTTGAAATTTGTTTAAAATAAAAAAATGTTCGTCGATACGATTTTCTGTAGCGGGTAAAAGTTTGTTTCTTACTATAAATATGCACTCAAAAATGTATTCACTTACATTATATATATATATATATATATATATATATATATATATATATATATATATATATATATATATATATATATATATATATATATATGTATGTGTGTGTGTGTGTGTGTGTGTGCGTGTCTGTGTCTGTGTGTGTGTACGTAGGCCATGACTATGTTGTTTGTGTAATAAAGATAATTACTGCAGTACACAGGAAAACTGCAAGAGTCCACTACTAGATTTTTGGGAAATAATTTATTTATATGATAAATATATAAGCTAAATTTCATTTATAAATACTGCGCATGCGGGACTTTCGTGTACCACAGTATCTGCAGGTTTTAGAAACATGAATTGATAGTTACAATGCTCTAATGAAATAGATTTTTAACAAACAAAAATTGCATTCAAAAGTCTTAATTTACTAATTACAATATCTCTTTCAGACAAACGAGTTTCACAACGTCTATGAATGAACAAAACAGAGCGAGTTGTAGCAAGATTATACCAGTAGGTACCAAACACCACCTCCTCCCACCACCATTCACAGAAATCGCAAGAGCCCACAACACAGACTCATGCTTCCATATTTCTGACTCCCATTACGAATGGAGGTCTTTTAAGGGAGTTTGCAAGCTCCCTTATTTGCTCTGGGTTTCCTCAGCTTTGCCATATTACCTTCCAAAGTCTTTCGAGATCTCTCGTAAATCCCTGGGTCTTTGGAGACCAGATGCATGGCACGACATTTCTTGTGAGAGCCTTGTATCTTTTGAGGGCTGTGTAGAGTAACAGTTATATATTTTGATCCTTTCCTACTCTGCTTATTATTATTATTATTATTATTATTATTATTATTATTATTATTATTATTATTATTATTATTATTATTATTATATAAAACTTTATCTTAAAACAAAATAACTTCACTTCGAGACTATTATTCTGTTTTGATAGAAAGAGCGCCTTAGAAGTTTATTTTGGGAAAATGTAGACTGCAATTACTATACACTTAACTGAATCAGAATTCTTTTGAATTTTGATATGATGCAGTTATTGTATTATTTTTAAGAGGCAGATGATCACTAATGAATCATCTGCCAGAGCCTAGGAGTCTGTTCAATGTCAACCAAAGGCATGGGAAAAATCAAGCAAGTAAGCTCATTGAAATGATGGTTGTATATGTAAGAACACATAGATACAAAAGATATAAACACATCATCTTTCTCCCGTCTTTCGAATGTATTTCGTTACTATTTTAATATATATATTTTACACATCAACAACACAGTCGTTTGTCCTCCCACAACACTAATGATTAGCCCTATTATTAAAAATTGCCCATGAAACACTGCATCTCATGAGACCCAACAATCAAGCACACAGAAAATGCTGACGCCTCTCCGGCGAATCGCTGCCTAAAATACCTGTTGCTTTCGTCGAGAATTATAAGCACTTTGTGCTTCTGGGAAGTGCTGTTCTCGTTCGCGAGATAAAAAAAAAAAAGTCGGGGGAGGGGGAAGGGGGTCTTGAAAAGAGGTATTTTCGCTCCAATAAAGGGAGGGAAGTAAAGTAGTTTTAAGAAGTCTTTTCTGGATAATATATTGTTTGGGTCTCTCGCGAGTAGAGAGCTTTTGCGTAAAGGTGAATTAGAAATCTGAGGTGATTTTATTTCTCTCTCTCTCTCTCTCTCTCTCTCTCTCTCTCTCTCTCTCTCTCTCTCTCTCTCTCTCTGTTTATATCTTTGTCCCTTACTGTTGGTATATTATTCAAGGTGAATTCAATTTGACATCTGAACATTAAGCCACTGACGGCTCGTACCATTTCCTCTTACTTTCTCGATGCTTCCTCTTAATTCGCTTTATGTCTTGACCTTTCACTCGGATTTAATTCTTTTTCTTCCCAGTTTTTATCATAATTTCTCGGATTAACCAAATTGTACTCTTCTCTAAAATCTGTCTTCATTAAAAAAGTGAGGAATAGAAAATCATATAATCATTCCACATTTATGGCAATATGGTAAATTATATATATAAACAAGTATATTCACACACACACACGTACGTATGTATATAATATGTACTCTTTTATGCCTAAATTTCGAACAACGTTTTAGATCCAAAACTGAATTCCAACGTTCCACTGGGTTACTTTTCTGTCTGAGGACTGAGATTCTCCTGAAAGTCCCAGTGAGAGAGAGAGAGAGAGAGAGAGAGAGAGAGAGAGAGAGAGAGAGAGAGAGAGAGAGAGAGAGAGAGAGTGTTAACAAGCGATAACTCTCCCACTCTTTCCCTTGAGAGTGTGAATCACTTTTCGTAGAAAGAGATTCTTTTTCCGAGGACCCTCTCTCGCAGATCGACTGAAAACTGTCTGAGATGTGAATACACTTTTTTTCCTTATGTAAATTTTATTTTTTTATTGCCCACTATTTATTATTTGGTGATTGGAAAAACAAATGCTTCTGGGTATTGTCTATGCACGTATATATACACATACACATATAAATAAATAAATAAATATATATATATATATATATATATATATATATATATATATATATATATATATATATATATATATATATATATATATATATATATATATATATATATATATATATATATATATATATATATATATATATATATATATATATATATATATATATATATATATATATATATATATATATATATATATATATATATATATATATATATATATATATATATATATATATATATATATATATATATATATATATATATATATATATAATATATATATATATATATATATATATATATATATATATATATATATATATATATAATATATATATTATATATATATATATATATATATATATATAAGATATATATATATATACATATATATATGTATATATATATATATATATATATATATATATATATATATATATATATATATATATATATATATATATATATATATATATATAGTATATATATATATATATATATATATATATATATATATATATATATATATATATATTATATATATATATATATATATATATATATATAAATTATAACTAACTGACGTGTTTCCTTATTGAAGGAGCTTGGTGTCAGTCGTTTTTAAAGCGTGAGACCATATGACCTGACACGGCAGGTATGTTCGCCGGATGTTACAGGTTCCGGTGAGGATGTACGTTTATACGTGTTTTTTGGTGCGGAGGTCCCAAGAAATGACGGAAGGAAATGGGAAATAGGAGGCATTATACGATCAGCCCTGTTTTTTAGTCACAGGCTCAAAGTTAGAGTGGTGAGGGTGAAGTGTGTTCAAACCTTAAGTTGTCTGATACGCTGTGACGAGGTAAGAACCACATATATCTACCAGACTCTAATTTTGTTTGATCCATTCATATCATGGGTTATTTCTGTTTTTGAATAACGTGGGAGGAATTCCCATTTTTGCCTTTTTTATGTATTTTGCTTACCGCATTGCTATGATGTGGTGGGAGGAATTCCTGTTGTTTAGCTTTTCTATTTATTTTTTTTTTTTAACTAAAGGAACAATTCCAATTGTCTTCCTTAGGAGTATCGCCAAGCAAAGAGGTCAAGAATGCACTCTGTAGGGATGAAATAGACTCTGGCCAATTTTCATGACCCGTGCAAGTTATAGAATATGACTATGTTTCAGCTGGGTCGTTTTGGGTAACTAGAAACTAAGACGTACAAGCAGTGCTAAATTCTTGCAACCGTACCTTGTCAAGATTGACTCACATATTATTATTACCTTTAGGCACTTAGTCTTCTTAAATATTTTAGAGAATAAATTATTTTGGGTAAAGGGTGTTTCGTTGAAGCCTTAGGGCTAGAGAGAGAGAGAGAGAGAGAGAGAGAGAGAGAGAGGAGAGAGAGAGAGAGAGAGAGAGAGAGAGAGAGAGAGAAATCAGTTTGGGAGAGTATCGAGGAGGGAACCAGCTGCGTTCTGCCAGGTCATCAGCAGGGATGCCATAAGGGGAGAGACGATTAGACTTTCAGAATCAGGTGAGCAAAAACGTTCTGTAATTTTTTTGGTAATATATATATATATATATATATATATATATATATATATATATATATATATATATATATATATAATATATATATATATATATATATATATATATATATATATATATATATATATATATATATATATATATATATATATTATATATATATATATATATATATATATATATATATATATATATATATATATATATATATATATATACACGCGCGCGCGTATATATATTACACGCGCGCGCGCGCGCACACGCACACACTAAACACAATATTAGTATAGACCAAAAGCGAAAATTTTTTCACTGTGAGTTTCATGAATAATTCAGTCTTTTCCTCGGTGATAGAAGGCGAATGATTGAAGATAAGTTGGTATATTTATATTCTATTAATAAATTAATAATTTGGTGTTTATTTATATCAACATAATCGACAAAGTCAAAAAAATTTCACCGATTAATGGATATATTAAGATACTGAAAAGACTTCCATTTTTCATAAAATATCAAAATCATATCATTGACAATGAATATCGTAAGTCATTGTGTATATATTTCAATCTTCAGTTATCAAGATTATATTTCTGTCACTACGTCGAATTTTCTAAGGTAGCTGATTTATTTAAACCTTAGCAGACGAATTGTTTCTGTAGGAATTTGCAATTTTGCTCATCAGGACCACCTTCCCCACAATTGTGAGTGAAACTGCCAAATGATTCTACAAAAGTTTCAATCAGAAGTTTTAAAAAGGACAGTGGTAGTAATGAGAAGGCAGCTGGTGCGTTTGTAAAAAAAAATGAAAGAGGAAAACATAATTTAAATAAGGTCTTCTATAATTGAGATCTTGGGACAAGAAGCAGCTTTCATTTGTAACAAATTCGTGTTGCTTAGAGTTAAGAATATTTTTTTTCTCATTTTCTAATATTATTTCGTGGAGACTCAGAGTCATCACTCTTATAGTACTAAATACAGTGTTTATTGCTTTCAGAACCATATTCTGTTGATATATAGGAAGAATGATAAAGTTAAAAAGCCTACTTCAAGAATTAATATGTTTACGATGGAAAAATTTACATTAATCTCTTGTTAATTTTCCTTATAACATTCTCCAACAATAATAATCCTCTTTATATATTATGCTGTACTTTAGCTGATAACCTTTTGTGTACAATAACGCTAAATAGTTTCCAAACTCTTCTGTCCTAATATTTTCTTTTAATAATTTTCTCATATAATATATATATACACACACACGCACACGCACCCACCCACACAAACACACGTACACACACAGATATATATATATATATATATATATATATATATATATATATATATATATATATATATATATATATATATATATATATATATATATATATATATATATATATATACATATTTCCCTGGATTTCTAGATTTGTAGAATACTTTTACCGACCGGCAACGGAACTTTATTTATTTGCCCTTGGAAATCTGACTTTACATTAAGGGAAATCATAAAAAGAAAAGAAAAAGGGGATGATTCACATGAGCTTAGGGTTCTACTTCATGAGGGAATGTTACATAAACACTTTGGTTAAATTAAGTAATTATATTTGTAAGAAAAGAATCAAAAGAAAATGGTTAAATGAATTATTAGGAGGATTGCAAAGCATGAAGATCTTCCTATTGGAGTCTTGAATGGTGGCAAGGCACAGTCCAGGATGAATCCACAGGAAAAAGAGTAATACTGGCACTCAATAAACACTTCTAATGGCAAACTGTTGTGACTGAAAGGTCTTTATTCGTACTTTACCTTAGGGGAAGTGGGTCTCTGGCGAAGAATGACGAGGGGCAATCACACGTGTGGCACTGCCACCTGGACGGTCCATTCAAGGATGACTGTAGAACTGGATTCAAGTCTGGAGTCTGGTGTGGACAGGGGGATCTCAGCAACTCAAAGCATCCTCCCACGCATGTACGGCCAACTACAAAAATCTTCCTGTCCAAGCTCCTTTTAAGGCAACCGCCAAGGGTAGGGGCCCAATGTCGGGGCCATGTGGTGACCGGGCTGAAGATGTGTCATTTTCTAAGTGTTCCTACCATCTGCTTGTATCTCGCCAGGTATCCTGTGGAAAGACAATTGAGCCAGCTCAATATGCCTTTAGAATGGTTGTTTTAAGCAGCTTAGTTGGGCTTAAGGGAGTGACACTCAGCCTCTTATCCTTGCCCCTTTCCCAGGTAAAGGAAGGGGACAGATCGGAATGTTGATAATTTTTATGTGTTGGTATCTAAGTCAACTAGGGTTGGCTATGCAGCGACGATTCTACTCTCGATAAACTAAGGGCAAACTAAGGGTCGG
The DNA here is from genome assembly GCA_039081455.1 of Macrobrachium rosenbergii. NCBI lineage: Eukaryota > Metazoa > Arthropoda > Malacostraca > Decapoda > Palaemonidae > Macrobrachium > Macrobrachium rosenbergii. The sequence goes on from JANJGK010000050.1 coordinate 75,017, forward strand.
CTACATGACAACTTTTTGTTAGTTATAATTTATATATATATATATATATATATATATATATATATATATATATATATATATATATATATATATATATATATATATATATATATATATATATATATATATATATATATATATATAATCTTTAGATTTAATGATACAATAAAACAATTTCCTGTTTATAAACATAAAACTGCTCTGTTAGTGTGGTGCTAGTTTACATATAACGAGGAAATAATCACATAAATATAAAAGATATTATATGACGGTCTGTTCAGGAAAAACATCCAAAATTATGAACAAGGAACTTACGTACATAGACATCATTAATCTTAACAGATACAAAACAATTCACGGAAAAAATAAGGAAATTAAATTTACTCACAGAAGTGACGTCCCACAATCCCCATTCATCGATCATCGTTCAGATCCACAAAGGACTATTTAGTAAACACCTTCCATTAAGGAAATTTGTTTGTAATGCCTTTGTTTCACAAGTGTTAACGCGGGTGTGTGTGTGTGTGTGTGTGTGTATGTGTGTGTGTGTGTGGGTGGGTGTGTGTGTCTGCGAACCATTAAACATTCACTAATGAATAATGAAAGGCCAATTCAATTTTGATTGCATAATTAGGACAACGCCTCGTTTGCAAATGTCTTTCTTGATTGCTGTTGCTTCCCTGGCTGTCAGTTCGTCACTTTGGGAAGGAATATGAATAGTCATCTGGGCGATGGTCATTTGCATGTCATGCCTACGAAACAATGACGCAATCAGGGGCGTTTGTTTGTTTGTTTGTTAGTGTGTTTGTAATATTGTTTGAAAATCTACAAACAAGATTTAATACGGCTGTTTCCGGGTCTTTGGGCAACTGGAGGCTTATTTGGAGAGGGTAATTATATCAAAAGGTAATTTAGGAAATAAAACAAATGGAAAGGCAATATGTTTAGGTTCTTTATATAATTCTTTCATTTAAAATTACTGTATTTTATTAAATGGCATTTAATGAGGCAATTCTGTTATTTTTAACTATGACATTACACAATAACCTTGATCTCCACCATAGATATTCTTCGTGAACAGGACTATTTCTCTCTCTCTCTCTCTCTCTCTCTCTCTCTCTCTCTCTCTCTCTCTCTCTCTCTCTCTCTCTCTCTCTCTCAGGAAGTAGCTCAGATGAAATCGTGTGGAAACAAGCGACGAGATAATGGTCTTCTAGAATCAAACCACTGAACATACGTTGTATACGTTCAGTATATTTCGACATTTAAGGAAAATTCTAATTAGACGACCTCCAAATTTCAGTCTGAAGTTCATGGTTTCAGCTCCTGTTTATGGTATTACACGACGCCCAGACTACCAGACCATCTGTGGTTCGGGTTAGGTCACTATTCGACAGGGTATGCATGGCTTCAGTTTTGAGCTTCATAAGAAGGAAGTGGTGATTTTAAAGGATTCTAAGCGTTTGTAATGCCTTATTTAATATATTACAATGTTTCCATTGTTTAACAAGCCTACAGTAATGGCTTTTAGTGCAAAATGCGAATTGTTGTCAAGGCAGAAGATCCCAGCGACATTCGGCGTACTGGATTTTGAGGTTAGTGATTTGGTCCTGGCAATCTTGTGCTTTAAACGGTATCTTGAGTAGAACTTTAAGATAGCTCCCTTATTTAAATTAATTCATTATTTAATTTACTCGATGATGCAAGTGTCGTCTTACGCGCCGAGCTATATTTTATTACGAATGATATATATATATATATATATATATATATATATATATATATATATATATATATATATATATATATATATATATATATATATATATATATATATATATATATATATATATATATATATATATATAAATTTCTGACAGGTCGGAACCTGAAAGCAACTGCACCCAAGGAATTACCTGAGCAAGCTAACTGCAGTTTAGCTTGCCATGGTAATTCCTTGGGTGCAGTTGCTCTCAGGTTCCAACTTCTTTTAGACTTGTATGGCCTAGTGGATAGCGCCCTTGCCTTTCACCTGAGAGACCTGGGTTCGATCCCGACGCGAGTCAGAAATTTATTTCAGTTCCACACGTGATTGTGTGTTGATTATCTCTGTCTGTCTGTCTGTCTGTCTGTCTGTCTGTCTGTCTGTCTCTCTCTCTCTCTCTCTCTCTCTCTCTCTCTCTCTCTCTCTCTCTCTCTCTCTCTCTGTATATATATATATATATATATATATATATATATATATATATATATATATATATATATATATATATATATATATATATATATATATATATATATAATGCACTACAAACACTTTTAACTTTGATTTCTCCCACTGGCTTCTAAACTCTCTTCGTAAAACCTTTAAGATTCAGTAAGAGAAAGTAATTACTTGTTTATACTACATGAAAAGAATATCGAATTATTTGCTTCAGTAAATTTGTAAATAAAGCGCTTGAAGTCAGAATCCTAATTAGAGATAAAGTATGCTAATTAATCTTTTCCACTGGACCATAAATAAAAGAATATCAATTGCTCACGGTTCTCAGATAACTTGGTTTATTTCCCATTCTGATCATTTTGAACATCGATGAAAGCGAAGACAATTATTTATAAAGAAAAACAAATCAGATTTTGATACAATATCAGGCGACATACTTGCAGAGAGAAACAGATTTTATCTTGAGTTAACTGAAAAAAATTCTTCACATTTTCCTTCATTCTGACCAACACGTTTTGAATTTTCACATTAATTCTGAAAATTATAAATCATTACAGAAATATCTCAATTGCATTATTAACATCAGCTAACTTAAATTAAGATTTTGAAACAATTTGAGACAATATACTTCCGCAAAGATAAACAGATTAAATATTAAATAAAAAAATGGGATGTTTACATATGAATTAATTCTGGATCATATCTCTTAATTTTTTAAAATTAATGGAAAAAAACTATAAATCATTAGAGCAAGATTTCAGTGCATTATTCACATCAGGTGAATTCAGTTGTCAATTGACAAATTACTGTACGCAGCCTTTTTTTTTTGACACCAGATGCCCTCTGCTCTCGGTCATTGATCTTGCAATAAAATGAACATCAAGAGACCGCTGTTTGTACAGCAATTAGCAGAGCTAACATTGACCTAGCGACTTGTTTTGCAAAGTGAATATTTTGGGGACAGTTAGTTAGATTGAGAATGAAATTAATGGTAGACTGTAGCCACCGTACATAAATCATTAGTTCAGTTTTTTGTCAATATTATTATTATTATTATTATTATTATTATTATTATTATTATTATTATTATTATTATTATTATTATTATTATTATTATTATTATTATTATTATTATTAGTTTGATAGGCATATTTAATACACAATCAAGGAGAAATGTCTTTCCATGGAATTATGATTGAATATCTCCAAAGTAGTTGTCAATTAACTACGCAACGTAAAATTTTTTACAAAAGTTTTCTTTATTTTATTTTTTTTTCTGTTTGTTAATCACTTTTCTCCGCTGATTCCAAGAATGTAATTATTTTTTTCTGTATCATCGACCGTTATACAAATATATTGTCTTTCAATGTTTTACATATTCGGAACTGTTATATGCTCTGCTACCAAGTGAATATCTAATTTTTCTCTTTGAGATAAAACAATTACTAAGTTCTGCTATTTTCAGGATGGCTACTAGAGGGTGTAAAAATTCTTAAGATTCATTTTGCTATGTGTGTGGTTATTATATTGGAAAAAACAAGTTTTACATAAGATCGTGAAAGGTGCCAAATTGTGGATAGCGTACAGAATCTATTTCGGAATGACCATGGGTGACCAAGACAAACTATGGGCCCGTCATGTGATATGTGGAAGCTGCCGATCTACTCTAGAAGAGGTACAGGAAGGACAATGCCTTTTGCCGTTCCCAGAGTACGGAGAGAGCCGAAGAACCATCACGATGATTATTACTTCTGTATGATTGATGTGACAAAGTACAGAAAAGTGAAAGGAAGACAAGCTCTTCGGTATCCAGACATCCCATCATCTAGAGCACCCGTCCCACATGATGGCACCTTACCAGTACCACAACCACCACAGAATGTAAGTATACTTATCATACTCTCCAAAAGTCTTACTTTTAATTAACTTGAACGTTAAGTATTTACTAGCTATGCGTTCATTCTCCTAAAGATGTATGGAATACTAACGTTATTCAAGTCTTTGTTTAAGTTGCTATATGTAGTTATCTCTTTCTTTTCAGATGGAAGGTGCAATGGCTATTTCATCTGAAGAGTCGGCAAGTAGCAGCAACCAAGAAATGGAGGAAGCTTTTGTACCAAAAACGACTTCAGAGCCTTACTTCCCAAATCAGAGTGAGCTAGATGATTTAATCAGGGATTTAAATCTTACTAAGTCAGGAGCTGAACTTCTTTCATCAAGGCTGAAGGAATGGAATCTACTATGGGAAGACTGCAGGACATCTGTGTACCGGAAACGACATGAAGAATTTGAAATTTACTATGACGTTAGTAATGATCTGTGTTACTGTAAAGATGTGATTGGATTGTTTTCGGCTATTGGAGTCAAGCATGATCCTTCAGAATGGCGACTGTTCACAGACAGCTCAACACGAAGTCTCAAAGCAGTGTTGCTCCACAATGGAATTAAATATCCATCTTTGCCTCTTGCACACTCCGTACAGAACAAAGAAAACTATGATAATGTCAAACAACTTCTTGACAAAATAAATTATGCTGAATCCAAGTGGGATGTTTGTGGTGATTTCAAGGTGCATGCCTTCTTGCTTGGTTTACAGGGGGTATACACAAAGTATTCATGTTTCCTTTGCTTATGGGACAGCAGAGCTGATGATGATCATTATAAGAAAGTTGATTGGCCTCCACGATTGGAACTGCAGCCAGGAGTGTTAAATGTTCTCAGACAGCCCCTAGTAGATTCCAACAAAGTCTTATTACCCCCACTTCATATTAAACTAGGATGGGTAAAGCAGTTTGTGAAGGCCTTAGATACAGGAGGAGAAGCTTTTCAAGAAATTCGTCTCATGTTTCCAAAGTTACCTGAGGCTAAGATCAAGGGTGGCATATTTGTTGGACCCCAAGTAAACGCAATGTTGAAGTCGGAGAAACTGGAAAGAGCGATGACAGAAGTTGAAAAAGAAGCATGGTGCGCATTTCGTGATGTAGTTGGTGGATTCCTAGGAAATCACAAGGATCCTGATTACAAACAAATGGTAGCAAAACTTATTGAGAACTTCAAGAAACTGGGTTGTCGTATGTCCTTAAAGGTTCATTTTTTGCACTCTCACCTAGATTTCCTCCCCGAAAACTTGGGTGATGTCAGTGAGGAGCATGGTGAGAGATTTCATCAGGACATCGCAACAATGGAAAGAAGATATCAAGGACGATGGAATACTGCTATGATGGGAGATTGCACATGGTCTCTAGTCAGAAAAGATGAAAGTATGTACTCAAGAAAATCTCGATCGTCAAAGCACTTCTGATCTTAAGGAAAGATTTATCAAAGCATTTGAAGTGCAGAATTGTATTTTTTCTTTTTTGTTCTAACTAATATTGTACTTCCTAAATACCTTTCAATACATGAAAAAGTACCTATTGTAATGTAATTATCCATAGGCTATTAGAATAGGCTGAACCAACATACTGCTGTAGAGAAAAGTTGGGTATAGGACAAGAAAATATGAAATTAACAATAAATTAAAAACTATCGATATTACATCAAAACGAATGTGATTTTTTAATTCAGTGGCAAAAAAATACATATATAAACATAAAAAAATACAAATAAACAAAACATGTGTTACATTGTGCTATATGACCTACAATCCTGAATGAGAATATTAAAAAACTTATCCTTATTCTACCTAATTACTTCCGTCAAGATATCAAGCATCCTGAAACAACAGCATAAGATATATAATTATGCCAAGATAGAAAAAAACAGAGGAAGAGTGAAATATATGAAAAATCCGATTAAGAAGCTGAAACAAGAGAGAAGCCATGATAAGAAGGAGAGGATTTTATTGAGGTTAACAAATGTCTTAATGAATAAATGATTTATTGTCCAAAACGTAAACATGTTCAGTCTTAATCCTTAAAAAAGGAAATTTTTTTATAGTATTCTTACAGGTATAAAACTAAAATCATATCACCTCCACCATAATTGTTTGCTCATTTTCGAATGAATGAAAGTTATTTCCAGCAATTACCTGAGAGATTATGCTCCCCGGGCTGCAATATTTCATGAATATTAATAACTGTAGAGGAGGGGAATCATAATTAAGCAGAATTATGTCGCAGTTTGTGATGGAATCCTCTTTCGGTCGTGTAGCTCTATGGGCGAAAGCTGGACGTTTGATATTTTCTCTTTTTTCTACAATTAATGGGATAATGGTAGAAGAATTGGGAAAGGACAGATCACTGGATACTTTTGTTGGAAATGAGGTTGTGAACAGTGTTTGGGCATATTTGTTGGTGACTGGGTTGTGAATAGGATGATTGGACATATTTATTTCAGAAAATATGGCTGCTACAATTTTAAAGGACACATATATGCATTTCATAGCTTCAATGCTTTAAGGTGTGATGAAGGAAGGTTTGGAGTCAGAGTGAACTAGGGCGAGAGACTCTATGTAAAATCTTTGTATTCAGCAAATAGTTTGATTCCTCAGCTATCTGCGTGAGAACCTCAGCAATATTGGCAGTCAGGTGATCTCCGAAGTGTTATGTATATTCGTGAGTACGTGCGTTAATTTTATCTAGATTATGCCAAAATCTGCCCTAAAAGTGAGTTTGATCGTTCATTAACGTGATAGAACTGCAGTTGTCTAGACGTAGCTTTGGAGAGGATCCAGGCTTTGAAAATTGGCAGATAAGGTAGAGTTTGAAATCTCTGTTTTTATGGGAGGAAATTGAACTTGTGATTTTTACCATGATTTTCTAATCATTATGAACTTTTGAACTGATGTGGGAGATTTAATATGAATATTCATACCTCTTTTATATTATTATTTTGTTGTGTTACGTTTGCCATATCTTGGCTATGCATTTTACACTTTCCATTATTGTGTTTTGCATTTCATGTATTTTTGGGAGTTTTCTATCATGTTTAATTCTTTCAACAGATGTCTGTGGACAGGTTGGAATAACATGTGGACTGGTTCGAATAACATGTGGTAGACTGTTTTTTTGACATGACTTTAGTTATTGATTTGGGGAGTATGTGTGATTTTGGATATTTTCAGGCTATTAGCCATAGTGAGACTTCTTTAATCAGAAGTGCTTTGCAGTTCAGAGTTTAGTTATCTGACTCGATAATTCATTTATTATGCATTTTAATCTTTGCTTTGTTTTATTCATTTCTTGTTGGGTTATTTGAATAATAAACCTATTCTTGTAGAAACTATTGCGTTTCTTCAAATAGTCCATTTAATTGCTTTGAGAGAATGAGTGAGGTCGGGTGGGTGAACTTCGGAAAACGATGAGAGAGAGAGAGAGGGGGGCGATACACGGTGAGAGAGAGAGAGAGAGAGAGAGAGAGAGAGAGAGAGAGAGAGAGAGAGAGAGAGAGAGAGAGAGAGAGGGGGGAGAAAAAAGGATGCAAGTGTTATCATGAGTGAACCTTTTCACGCCTTTTTCCTGAAGAAGACCGTTAGGATTATGTTACGTACACTTTCAAAAAAGTGTTAATTCTGTTCTTGTAACATATTTGTTGGAGATTGGGTTGTGAATAAGATTCTTGGACATATTTGTTGGAGACTGGGTTGTGAGGAAGATGATTGGAGATATTTGTTGGAGACTGGGCTGTGCATAAGATGACTGGACATATTTGTTGGAGATTGGGGTTGTGGATAAGATTATTGGACCTATTTGTTGGAGACAGGGTTGTGAAGAAGATGCGTGGATATATTTGTTGGAGATTGGGTGGTGAGTGAGATGAGTGGGCATATTTATTGAATAAGATGAATGGGTATATTTGGTGGAGAATGAATTGTAAATAAGGTGGTTGGAAATCTCTACCTTACTGGGATTATAATATGATTGTTCCGTTCAGATATAAAAGAAAAGGGCCAGACCATGTTTACAATTCTGCGAAAGAGTAAACTCTGAGTTTTCATCCGAAAGCTCTATATCATCAGTTCCCATCACAGGGGTGAATACATCATCGTGGTGACCCCTACTCTATAAATATATTAACGAGAGCCATTTATGAAAAAGATCGTTTCATCAAACACTTTGATAAGTCTTCTGATAGCTCGTACCAAGATCATTTATCTGTCGAACACAGAGATCAATAGAAATATATTTTTGCAAGCAAGGTCGCTTTTCATTAAAAAAAAAAAAAAAATTTTCATACGAGATTCAAAAACAGATAAATTATTTCAGCATTTTCCCTGTGATGCATAATTCAGCATTTGAGTTCATCGTTGAAGTATATTTCCAACACAATGAATAGTTTCTCTGCTAAAATTTTCCTCTTGTGAAAGAAAGTAGCCTATTTTTTTTTTTTTATACCAACGGTAGGTCTTTCTCCAAAGCGGAGAAGATTTTAGAAACAAATTCATTTTAATTTCTTGGGGTATAAGATTAACTGTAATGAAACATTAAACAGACGGTTTTCAAAACGTTTCCTTAATTCTTTATTTTAAATGATCGTGAAAAACCATAAGTGAAGAGAGTACACGGTAACTTGTCTTTCTCAAATTTTTTTATTCTATCTGTTGAAAAGGAAATTTTAAGCAGGGTAAAACCCATCTGTATCTATCAGTAATAATCGGTTTGAAGTATCAGTCAAGTTTTCCCTTTATATTGAAGTTTATAGATGCAAAAAATAAATAAATAAATAAATAAAAATAAAAAGTTCTCCAGTATATTGAAGCCTATAGAAAAAACAATCTTAAGTCTAATTTATCATCATTATCGGAACAGTTCAGCCACGTTTATAATTAATATTTAGAAGTCACTCACCTGAGGGGAACTAACAAGGTGTCAAAGGCATAATGTTTACAGGCTTTAGAACGCAGTGAGGTCAGAGGTCAGATACATTACTGAAGAACGCCTCAAGGTTGATTCTGTATCACCTTAGATGGATTGGAATCAGAAAATATTTGCTGATTAGGGTAAGTATATCATTAAATATTTTACTCAAAATTTAACGTCTATATATATATATATATATATATATATATATATATATATATATATATATATATATATATATATATATATATATATATATATATATATATATATATATATATATATATATATATACATACATCACGAAGGAAGCAGTAGGGAAAGGCATCCTCATCATCCACAGTTTATTTTCAATGCCGACGTTTCGCGACGAATTCCTAGTCGCATTTTCAAGGCTATAAAATATAATATAATTTGCGAACATCAATAACAAATTAATGCAATGACAACAGCTCTTTCTGTAGTAAAAATATTTAAAAACAAACCACATTCCAATAAGTAAAAGGAGTTCACTAAAATCTTAAAACAACCTACCTATATGAAGGAAAGAACAAGACTAATATAAATTAGTAAAAACAGAGTGAGGAAAACCAGTTGCCCAAACTAGGCTATAAACAATTTCACTGAGGACGATTGAGTATTTAACGACGGTACAGTCTTCTTGATAATTATGGATTCTAGGATGGTTAAGTCGTTGTTGTTCTGCACTTGGCCTAAGATGGAAAAATCCTTGCTGTCAATATAAGTTTTACATAATTTTGAATAATTTCGTATATTTGATTGCTCAGGATTAGATAACCTGCTACCTGTTCTATGACTTATGCCCCTGTGGGAATCTATGCGGACCTTCAACAGCCTCCCCGTGCATCCCCTTCGTGATGTATACTTTGAGCCTCAGCTCCGGCCCTTATATGTATATATATATATATATATATATATATATATATATATATATATATATATATATATATATATATATATATATATATATATATATATATATATATATGTGTGTGTGTGTGTGTGTGTGTGTGTGTGTGTGTGTGTGTGTGTGTGTACAGTAATTACAAACTAACGGATACGCTTCACTTATTTATATCAATCATGACGTCGAGGAAAGGCAAGCTTCTGTTTACACAATTTCCATTTCTGAAGCGTTGAATATCTTTATGTGCATCGTCAGAATCTGACTCATCTAATTAAGTAGAGATTTTGCATTGGTGCGAAGAATTTCAGCGTAAAAACGATAAACAATTACTTTTAACTGTATAATTTTCTTGGTACTGATATGTGGAGGAGAAAAGTAATAGATTTTTCTAGGGGTCTCAAATATATAATTTTCTTGGTACCTCTCCTGATCCTATAAGCATCTGTTATTTGGATATATAAAAAAGCCAACTTGTTTTAGGTTTACAAATAATTATTGCCGAAAGAGTCAATCACAGGCAACAACTTATTAGAAGATAGACTCCTTGTATATTTGTATGTTAAAAAGAGCCAAATTTTGTCAGGTTTCGCAACAAACTATTGACGACAATTCTAGTGAAGCGAATAAGGCCTTTTCCTTTGCCGTCATTCACAGGTGCACTCTATTCGAAAATAAACGCCGCGTCTAAACTGTTTCGCCAAAAATCCAATATTGCACCTCTTCGCTCAAAGGAAATGTGTATTTCCTGCATTGAAAGCTTTCCGCAGACCCTCTCTCTCTCTCTCTCTCTCTCTCTTCGCTCTCTCTCTCTCTCTCTTTACAAAAGATATCTGAAAGTGCTCTTACATCCCGACCAAGTGCCGTCGAGTTGTTTGGTCAGGAAAAGTTTTGAAATCAAACGCAAACTCTGCACCGGCATTCACCCACGCAGGCTCTAAAGCAAAGGGCATTTTTTTATTAAGCAAAATCCCCTGATTTCACCGCATTCGAAACATTTCTGTTGTAGCAAGTTGGGTGTTTAATTTTTGCTCTTTTGCTTCATAAATGCTTATACTGTATATATGCTTTTTATAAAAGAGAAAATACACTAGCATAATAAAGAATATGAAATTTTGTTATCCTTTTTTTTGTGTCGAATTTTCAACGTAACTCATTCTATTTATATATGCACAATATTGCACACATACGCACACGCCCACGCGAATACACACACACACACACACACACACACACACACACACACACACACACACACACACACACATATATATATATATATATATATATATATATATATATATATATATATATATATATATATATATATATATATATATATATATATATATATATATATATACATATATATATATATATATATATATATATATATATATATATATATATATATATATATATATATATATATATATATGAATGTCTTTTCCTGTAATACTACAGTGTAATATAAATATAAGAAGGCCCATAAAACACTATTTAAACGTTGAAAACAAATATTTCGGGCACTAGCTTCTGTGCCCCTGTTCACTGGTAGAATATGGACAGGTGGAAAGTTACAATGGTATATATACAAAAACATAAAGGTGTGGCCCTAGGCCTCCGATGTTATGAAGGTGGCGTTTCTTAAGAAGGAGGAGAATGACCAAATTCCCTAGTGGTTTTTGGCCTCATTAGCTCCCGTTTGGCGATGGATCTGGCGGTCGCGTTTCTTGGGTCATCCTCTTCAGGAGGGGTTTGAGGATTAAGTTGTCGATGTCATCCGATTTCCAATGTCCTCCTGACAGGTTCATATTGTTGGTTTGATTGATGATAGCAGATTCCAGCATCCTTCTTTTGTACGGACAGCTACTTTTGAAAACCAACTCCGCCCCACTCCAGTTAATGACATGCCCTGTATTTCTGATATGTAGGAAAATTCCCGAACTCTCCGAAGCGTAACGTACTGATCTTTTGTGCTCTGTTATTCTTTGCGAGAGCGATCTACCTGTCTCGCCTACGTAGATGTCCTGACAATTACTACACGGTATCTTGTAAACTCCGGCTTCTTTCATTTTCCATTATCCCAAATCCATCGGGAGTTCGCTCGTTAACGTATACTTAAATAACAAAAGGGTTATCTACCGAATTTGTTAATGCAGTACTTCTTCGAAGTGTTGCTATTATAAAGAAAACTCGGACATTATCTACTTACGTTCTTCCAACATTACCAACACTTATAATTTCTTTTTTAACACATCATCTGAATCTTACTTACATGCAGTTTCTATTTTATCAGGTTAAAAATACATTTTAATATATTTCGCATAGTACAGAAATCATTTTAAACGACCAACTTTCCCCAAACGCACAGAAACCAATGTAAATCTAATTCATTTAATTTTCTAGTCCGATGAAAACAACTTTTAAAGCCATTAGAATTGTTATGAATTCTTTATTGAATATCTCATTTGGCACCGTACAATCGCCATATAACTTTTCCCCCAACCTCTCTTAAGTATGAGAAATTCTTAGGGCAGTGAATGGGGATCGTTTGGCTTCTTTTATTTTTCATATAGGAGGGAGAGAGAAATTCGAAGAAAGGCGCTCTAAGTTTTTCTGAGGAAACTTTATTTAATATTGTTCTTAATAGTTATCTTAGATAGACTTCGACTTAGCCACCGAACTTTCTCTCCAAAAATTATGCTCTAATTAAAACTATATTCAGAGGATAGACATTTTTAATTACAATATGACTTAGGTTTCTGTATGTCTCTGTCAAAAATGAATATAACCTTAGGTATTGTTTGAAGAGATATGAACAATGTTGGAAAGGAATTCGCATCTGAAAGCTATTTTTGGCATTAGAAGACTTGAGAGAATTGACATCACCATTTAAAATTGTTAAAAAATTATTATATTAATTATGCTTCTTTTTATGTATAATCAAGACTGGATTTAAGTTCACACAAAAAAGAAAAACATGAAATTGAAATTAAGGGCCGTTTGTTTAAAAAAAAATGGCTTGTCGTTATAACATAAGTACTCCATAGGGAAACGTGCTTTAAGTGAGGCATTCCTTAAATCCATTGACAGTTGGACATTCAGGTGTGAAGAATAATCAAAATGTACAATACCCCTTCATCATAGCATAGAAAATCCTTTGTTACGTCTTATTTCGACATCTCATTGTATGTATAATCCCTCACTTCTCTAAGTTGACAGAATTCTCAGTATCTCAGTCCAAGATCATTTCAATGGAATCTTCTTGGAATAAATATAAATAGCAAGTGCACAATTTTGCAACAATATTACAATTCAAGTTCACCAGCATTCTCGGTAATAGGTACTGAAACTCTCCCATTTCATTTCCAAATTTCCTTGATATTGGGTCCCCATGAGTTGACAGGAGAGAGAGAGAGAGAGAGAGAGAGAGAGAGAGAGAGAGAGAGAGAGAGAGAGAGAGAGAGAGAGAGAGAGTTAACAATTCAAAGAGTATGATTATGCTTAGCTGTAATTTACATGAAAGTGAAGCATGAATATATGATGCGTATGATAACAAAAAGATCTGAAGCTGTTGAGATGAACCATTTGCATAGTATCTGATGTTTAGCAAAATTTGATACGGTTGGAAATAGTGAGGTATTCAGAGTTTTTAAAAAGGCCAGTGTTGGTGAAAGGCTAGATAGGAGTACCCTGATATGTTATACCCTACGTGGATGATTGGAAGACGACCAGGACCATCTAGAAAGGCTTTGGTAGACGGTATGAAAGGCGAATTTGAAAGCAATGCCTTTTATGTCTAGGAATCGCAAAAATGTGCATCAGATGTGCGTGATTCGACGCACTAATGATGAGTCTACAGTGCATTTTTATAAAAGACTAATGTTTAGGATTGTTTAATGTAAAGTATCTTCTTAATGTCATCATTTTGCTTGATAATGCCAACAGTAATACCAATTTTAAACACAGCACAAGTCCTCTGTTTAAAAATGGATCTTTCGAATTTTAATCTGAAATCAAATAGGAGAGTCTGTGTTGCCAGACGTCCCACGTGCCTGGGGCAGGGGGGGCGGGAGGTGTGGGTTGAGGAATTCGAAACTTTATCAGCTAAATTAATCAAATAGGTTTTTTAAAATTCTGTCTCATAGACTTTTCCGGGACAGGTTTCTGAAAGAAACTTAGAGAATTAAAAGTGAGTTATTTGATATTGTTATCTTATGTCATTGAAATCTCTTGGCAACAGGAGTTATAGACTGAGTCAAGTTGTATTCATATGATTTTAAAAAATCCAATTAAGACAATAATAATAATAATAATAATAATAATAATAATAATAATAATAATAATAATAATAATAATAATAATAATAATAATAATAATAATAATAATAATAATAATAGCAAAATTTTGCACAAAAGATTTCAAAAGTCTAGGATACCTAGCAGAATTACAAAATAAAAGCTTAGTAAACGACAAACTAAACCGTCGTTTCGAGAAGAGTGATAAACATCAGACCCCCAAACTGCGTGCCTTACTTTAAACTTTGCAATAATTTGCATCCATATTTCGTTGCCTCATTATATACATAACAAAATACCCCTTGTTCACATGCATATATAATTATATGTATGTATATATATATATATATATATATATATATATATATATATATATATATATATATATATATATATATATATATATATATATATATATATATATATATATATATATATATATATAATATATATATATATATATATATATATATATATATATATATATATATATATATATATATATATATATGATTATTATCACTTTTGTACGTGATTCATTTATCAAAAGAAATTTGTAAATTGTTTAAACTTTAAGGTAGGCAGTAGAGATGTATGAAAATAGGACTATCATATTTGTAAACACAGTACGAGGGTAGTAATGTTAATGAGTTTCCAAACTCCGCCTCCATGACACCTGTCAGGTGTGGATCTGAGGTGGGGGATGGTCTGTTTATCAGCAATGTCCCCAGAGAGTCTATTGTGATTTTTAGCCAAATGAGTTTTAAAGGCCACTCCTACCTCGACACCGGCCTGAGTGGGGATATGGAGTACCTAACGGTTGTGTATGTTCGTCAGTACTGTTCTTGTAGTATATATATTTGTGACTTCTCACACTCTGTATCAGTCCTTCGTCAATGGCTTGGAAATAAAGTCGAAACCGGTCAGGACCTACACCCCGTTTCTTATTTTTCACCTGTGGTAATGTGTGATATATATATATATATATATATATATATATATATATATTATATATATATATATATATAATATATATATATATATATATATATATATATATATATATATATATATATATATATATATATATATATATATATATATATATATATATATATATATATATATATATATATATATATATATATATATATATATATATATATATATATATATATATATATATATATATATATATATATATATATATATATATATATATATATATATATATATATATATATATATATATATATATATATATAATATATATATATATATATATATATATATATATATATATATATATATATATATATATATATATATATATATATATATATATATATATATATATATATATATATATATATATATATATATATATATATATATATATATATATATATATATATATATATATATATATATATATATATATATATATATATATATATATATATATATATATATATATATATATATATATACTCGTATATACATAAGTATATATATATATATATCAAATTCACGCTACATCGGGAGTATCCTGATAGGGAATTACCATTGAAGGGGAATTTATAAGTGATAAATGGATTGATACTGCCGGGTCGCGATCCCACGACACAGCATTTATCCAGCAACTCCAGTCGACGTTCTACCACTGAACTATCAAGAGAGGTATAAGTTAATGCTGAGTTTTCTGTAATTTTACCTGAGGTAGCGTGAATTTGAAATTAAGCGACATTTGTAGCTTCATGATTGTATATAAATCACGGTGTGATAAAAATTCATAATAAGAGCTGTGTGTTCCAAACGTACCAATGAACAATCATGGTGGAGGTGGGTAAATGCCGAGGCTAAGCACAATTTTCCCTCTCGCGACAGGTAAAATAAGTACAGAAAACTCGGCATTAACTTTACCTCTCTTGATAGCTCAGTAGTAGAACGTCGACTGGAGTTGCTGGATAAGAGCTGTGTCGTGGGATCGCGACCTGGCAGTACCAATCCATTTATCACTTATAAATTCCCCTTCGGTGATAATTCCCTATCGGGATGCTTCCGAGGAAGCGTGAATTTGATATTAAGGGACATTTGTTGCTTCATAATTATATATATATATATATATATATATATATATATATATATATATATATATATATATATATATATATATATATATATATATATATATATATATATATATATATATATATATATATATATATATATATATATATATATATATATATATATATATACATATATATATATATATATATATATATATATATATATATATATATATATATATATATATATATATATATATATATATATATATATATATATATATATATATATATATATATATATATATATATGTGTGTGTGTGTGTGTGTGTGTGTGTGTGGGTGTGTGTGTGAGAGAGAGAGAATCTTGAAAATTTTGGTAGTTATTTCATTCTCCTCACAAAATATTTACCATACAATATCAATATCTAATAAATAATTTATGCTAATGGTTTTAATTCACTGTGTGAGACCAACACGGGTAATGTGTTTGAATAAAACTATAATTTTTAGGCTACGTGCAGCAGCAGCCATTCATTTTCAGTGTTTCTTCTCCCTTTCGCCACAAATGAGCATGTTTACAAAACAGAAATACTGAAATATTTCGTTATTTAAGAAGAATAGTTTTAGCTGGGTAGGGGAGACTGATGCTTTCCAGTAGAACGGTTTTGCCATAAAGTGAAATGGTGTATTTTTCTACATAAATCCTGATGCCAGTTTTACCTTAGGAAATTTTAATGCATTGAATTTGTCGTTCCAATCTTCTGTTTAGACGTAAAGTTAAAAGATGTCTTTCTCTACATAAATCCTGATGCCAGTTTCACTGTGGGAAATTTTAGTATTTATTTTTTTGTCCCAAACTAGTTATTCCCCAGAATCATAGGGTGACCCCTGTTTCATGCATCCATGTCACTGTCCCCCGCCCACCCTCACCCCTCAAAAAAAAAAAAATTAATCAAAGCTAGGAAATGAATCAGATTTGGTTAGTGTTTCCTGAAATTATGATGCAGCCTTTCGGCATTCACGTGCAAAAACGGACCCGTCAACAAATGGAGATTAGCGACCAGGAAAGAACATTTCATTTAATACCAGTTGTAAATGGATATAATTTCCCGTGTTCGAAAAGAGTCTGTCGTGGTAAAAGTTCTCATATCTGTAATGTGTTTCATTACCGATGGGGCAAGATGATGAATATATACATACACACACATATACACACATACATGCATACACACACACACACACACACACACACACACACACACACACACACACACACACATATATATATATATATATATATATATATATATATATATATATATATATATATATATATATATATATATATATATATATATATATATATAATATTGAAAAGTGATCTGTTTTGCTGACATTCGTATATAGGTACACAAAATATTATTATATATCCTAAAAAGTAAAGATCATTACTTGTATTTTTAATTAAACGGTTCCATTATGTTTTCATTAATGAAGCTGACCAAACCGGAAATATTGAAAGGAGTAAAAAGAAAGAGTGAGAGATCACAAAACTTGTGTCAATATTCCCGAGAGCAACACTACACTCATTCCGATACAGATGAACTCTAAATCTGGGATTTGAATATGAACATATTCCTTGTTGAATGCCTAAATTAAGATTTTGAAGTGCGGAATCCATATTCATGACCCTGGCTACGTCCCAGGGTTGTGGGAACTTATTCTACGACGTTTCAGGGATATTCAGTGAAAAATAAGTGAACTAAGAATAACTTTTTTTTTTATTTATGACAAGTTTATCTCTGTCATATATCTAATATAGGGACTGGATTTAATGAGCCTGTTCAAGTTGATATAACTGGTATTTATTTTCAGATTTACTGAGCTTTGTAAAATTAATATTACTGGTATTTATTTTCCCGTGGCTTGGAGATCAAGTTTGGTGTTAAACATTAAGTATATTCTTGATATATTTATTGTAATGTACAGTGACCTAGAACTCTGAAATATTTTAATAGTTTATCATTGATTCACTGAATCTAAACAGTCGCTAACCATAAACTTTAATATAGGTATATACAAATACATATATACATACATACGCACACACATATGTATATATATATATATATATATATATATATATATATATATATATATATATATATATATATATATATATATATATATATATATATATATATATATATATATATATATATATATATATATATATATATATATATATATATATATATATATATATATATATATATATATATATATATTTACACACACATAAACACACACATACATACATTCATATATTCATATAAAACTCCACACTTCTTTTTCAGAGTATTTCAACAGACAAATTTAATTTACTTTGAAGTCAAGAACCGAAGTGAATTTAATCAGAGCAAGAGTGCTTGACTTTTAACAACCAGATATTTTTGTAACATTCTAAAACGTTCGAATTTCACGGAAAATATGAAATTCATTACTAATCCGATAACTGGAAAAGCTTGTGCTTAAAAAAAATTTGAGTGCGGAAGATTGAATAAAACGGGAGTAATAATATGTATAATGAATAAAATTAAATAAATATATATATATATATATATATATATATATATATATATATATATATATATATATATAAACATAAACATAGGGAGAGAGAGAGAGAGAGAGAGATTACCACTGAATTATTAAAATGATTTACAAATATTATGAAAGCAGCAAAATAAATAAATGTAAAAAGAATTGCGGAATTAGTTTTCAAATAATAATTCTCTGAATAATTGATGTTGATAAAAGAAGGACACTGGAATAAATGACACAACTAAGAAATACTAATATGTTTAATCAAAGTACATAGATGAAGGGTCCATCAGCATCGCTCTTTACGCTTCCTCTGACTTTTGAAATAATCTGTTCATCAAAATAAATTTCTGCTTACCTGGGAATAAAATCATTCTATTACTTCATGACTCACCTGTCTCCCGTGTCAACTAATTCAGGTGACCGTACTTTTATTATATCATTACCAGAAAATTAATATTTTTTTAAAGCAGTTAAATTAAACAAACTAATATTAATGATTTTGTTAGGCAAGTTTATTAACACAAATTGCGAGCTGGATGGAGGGGGAGATTCATGCTCTGTTGTCCCTCTTGCTTTTCTGAAATGAATGGAAGTTTAAAAGTCTTTTAGCATTACCAGTGGCATATAAGAAGGAGAGTTTCTGATTGTAAAATCATACAGAAAAAGAAATCGCATTTGAATCTAGAATACCGAAAAGTTTTGCAACCTTCATTTGTTTCAAAATGGTTGAAATTAATTGCAAATTTCATCACTTTGTTCAACTGTCTTAATTAGATAGCTTTTTGCCAAGCCTGAGGGAATAGCAACGAAGCTGACCATATTAAGAACTCCTAATAATCTGAAATGTATATTCTTTTCCAGAATATCTAAATATCATTTCTAATTACTTTTCATTGCAAGAGCTGTTCTGATGAGATCCAAATGTTTAAGAAGGAATTATTTACAACTGCATTACTTTTCCAGGGTTCAGTCTTACACCATAACTTAATAATCATGCAAGGATTTGATTCCCACGCTAGAAAATTTTATTGGTTTTATATTTTTATTAGGATATATAATGATTAGGAATAATGCTATAAGATATTATTTTCACTCATAGTAACGTTTTTGGAAATATAATCGAATATTTGTAGTTCCTAACTTTGTAAGCAAAAAGACTGATTAGCATATAATTATTCTATAAATTAAATATATTTTTTAACACAATTTTTTTTTCAGAGCAGCTGTGCACGTCCATTATATCACCAGCAATCGATGCCAACTAATATGGATGAAAGATCAAGAATGACGAAGGAAATTGAAGGTCAGAATATTGCTGGAAAATCAGGTTGAATTATGATAATTCTGCATTAAACCAACATTTATATTCTCGTGGAAATCAGTTTCCCAAATGCTTGCTCGAGAAATTATTCTGCTTCATGTGCAATTTTGCTTTTATTATTATTATTAATCAGAAGATAAAGATCCCTATTCATGTGAAACAAGCCCACCAAAAGAGCCACTGACTTGAATTTCAAGCTTCCAAAGAATCAGGTGTTCATAGGAAGTAAGAAAAGGTGTAGGGGAAATATAGAAAGACTTCGAAGTGAAATCTTGTTTCGTGAATTTCTCTCTCTCTCTCTCTCTCTCTCTCTCTCTCTCTCTCTCTCTCTCTCTCTCTGATGTGCAGGTGGTAACGTTTTAACCAAAATTGCTGTAGCAATCATCGTTCAGAATAATGAAGAAGAAATGGGGTTGTCTGAGGACGGTTTACTGAATTCGTCATACCTCGAGTGTCAATGGCTATGGAATTTATATATATGGTGTTTTTGAATTGGAATGGGTCAAAACGATGTCTGAGAGAGAGAGAGAGAGAGAGAGAGAGAGAGAGAGAGAGAGAGAGAGAGAGATTATCATATCACGTTTAAACCTTGGAGAGCCTCCCCTTAGTGATAGTTGTCTCAACAGTTTGAATCATTCATCAGAATGAATCTGTTCCTTTACGGAACTTTATCGTCGGTTGACTGAAGCATGTTGCGACGTTATTTATCCTTTAATTATTTTTATCTCCGCATTTTTATTCACATGTCACATGATTTTTTTCTACTACTAAAATAGAAAACGTCGTCTTAAAGTAAAAAAAAAAAAAAAAAAATGGTAAAAATAAAGGAGACTTTAATCTTGTCATTGTTTACTGAAGTAGAGGTAACATTATTTATCCTGTCCTTTTTATACCTCTGGATTTTTTTCACGTGTTAAATTCAGGAATTTTTTTATATAATTCAAAAAGAAAGTTAATTTGAAAGTAAAGAAAAGTAATTTGAATATATAATAAATCAAACTAAAATATAACAGAAATTAAAAAAAGATTGTTAAGCATATTTAAAATAACAACCCAACTCTTATAAAACAAGATTAAATACAGAAAATGATAAGAAAGAGTGACGAATGAGGAAATAAACAGACCGAATGGATCCGAAACTGAGTGAAGCGTGATGAGAGGTGGGGACAGTGCAATGGAAGCTAAGATCGCAATAGGACGTGAAACTATATACAGTTTGGTTGAAGTGAAACAACGACATAAGACTGGAAGGAAAAACAGAAAGAGTAAGAGGAGAAGCAGAGGAATCCCAGGCACAGGCGATTTGCAATTCCTTTGAACCGGAATCCCATGTGTATTTGGCGCAGGTGGCTGCCAGGTCAAAACAGAATTGATTTCGAAGACAGTAAATCTACATGGTCCGGATACATGCTGGAACACATTTTGTAGAAATGTGGATATGCTTCCCGTTAGAGTTCAGGGGTCAGGAAGCTGAATGAAATAGAATGTGTTGAATAAAATAGAATATTCACGTCCTCGTGTTGAATTCTATTATCAACTCTGAAATACACGTCTGTTTAATTTACCAGTAAATTTTTTGGTAATCATTTTTCTTAGTTACTGTTTTGATACTATCTTTCGCCTCTTGAAATCAATATATGTTTTTTCTCCTTGTTTATGGATAAACTCATATCTCAGATGAGGCATCCGGACCCTTTGAAGTTAGAAAAGGTATTTACACACCAAAGATATGTCTACAAAGATTTCATAGCTTTTGTATTATCATGCATTCCTCCTTTCAGGGTATTTTCATTCTTTCTGATATTTTCGTGAACTGCATTTATGTCTATATACAAACACACACACTTACACACACACTTATGTATATATATATATATATATATATATATATATATATATATATATATATATATATATATATATATATATATATATATATATATATATATATATATATATGAGAAATAGCTGAATCTCCCTAGTATCAGTGTCTCTCATGATGAATTAAAAGTTAAAGAAACATTTTATTGAGTAAAATTTGATCCTTAAAGTAATTTCCGTCTTGATGAAATAAAATAAGAGAATATAAATTGGAAAGACACCGAGCATCTGAAGCAGATTAAATATGGATTTTCACGCTGAAAGAGTTTTTATGTTAAATGCCATTTTACGTTCTTAAAAAATTAAATTTTCTCTCTTGCAAAATTAGGAAAATTAATGTAATGTATTTTGCATGACGATCAAACTACTTCAAAAAGATATTGTTTTCTGTTGAAAATATAAAATTTATAAGGTTTTATCAAGCAACATCTATAAAACTCAGATTAATTCCTTTATAATTGTTTTCTGCTAATGGAACACAGAAAATTGAAGGTTATATTCACGAAAAAGGAAACTTTATTAATATTATGAATCTATATTCCTTAAGCTCGGCATGGTGTAACAAGTTTAAATCTGTCTTTCTATCTGTCTATCTTATCCATCCGTCTACCTGTCTGTCAGTGTCTGTCTTTAACATACGGGGATACACATCTCTTGGCGTTATCTTGAATGGACGCGACATCAATGAGATTTGCAAACAGAGTGGGAGAGCTGTAGGATCTTCAGCAGGAGTTTCCTCAACAAATCTTCGGACGGCGTCTGTTGGCGATGCGGTTCTCCTTTCATGATTGCAAATGAACCTGCATTGTGTTGTTGCTGCCCCGATGCACGTGAGGGCTTGATTTGACGAATTCATCGGGGAGGAGGGCTCAAGGCATTCTGTGGGATTATGAGGAGTCTGTTGTGGATAATCGCGTCCACAGAGACGTTGTCAAAGGCCGGTGAGGAGATTCTACTTGAATTTATTGTTAGGTCGTCGTGGGAGGTTTAGATTCGACTCAGTGTTTGTCAGGTAGTCTTGGTGCTTGCTTGGCCTTGGATTTAACTTCGTCGCTGTAGAGTAACTGCTAAGGAGAGATTTAATGCTTTCTTTTATATCTGACTGTGATAGTTGTAGCCCGAAACTAGGTAGGGACCATTTATCATTGTAAAATTATGCATGGCTTCAAAATCACCGATGCAGGTTTTTCTAGGACAAATTTCCTGTTGTGTCAGACTATGGGTTAACTTTGTGTATAAATGCTTCTCACCCATTTATGAAAGCAAAGCCTGTCAGATGAATAGTAAGACCAACACAGAAGTGATTCAAAAATCGAATTTTGAAAAAGCAACTCATTTTCAGAATCTGCCTGTAAAGAAATTGTTGTTAATCGGACCATATTCTGCTGCAGCTGTTGCGAGACGCTGTTGTTGTTGTTGTTGTATTTATGCAACAGGTATACGAAAATAAAAATTGAGGGGGAACGTTCGGCTGCTGTTTCCTGAAAAATGTTTAACGATGGTTTTGCAACGTATGGAGAGGGTTAAAATTGACTAGTTCACAAACACTTATTTCAAAATAATTTTTAGAATAATAAGTCCCGTATTTTACAGTGATTTATTTGAAGAATTAGTAATTTATTTTACAATGATTTGAAGAATAAGTCCCTTATTTTACCCTTTTTTTTAAGACTAAGTCCCTCATTTTATAATGATTTATTTGAAGATTAAGTCCCTTATTTTACAATGATTTATTTGAATATTAAGTCCCTTATTTTACAATTATTTATTCGAAGATTAAGTCCCTTACTTTGCAATGATTTATTTGAAGAATAAGTCCCTTATTTTGCAATGATTTATTTGAAGAATAAGACACCTAGTTTCCAGTGATTTCTTTAAAGAATAAGTTCCTTATTTTATAATGATTTATTTAAAGAAAGTCCGTTAGTTTACAATGATTTATTTAAAGAATAAGTCCCTTATTTTATAATGATTTATTTAAAGAATGTCCCTTAATTTACAACGAATTTTTTGAACAGGTCCCTTATTTAACAATGTATTATTTGAAGAACAAGTTCCTTATTTTACAATGAATTATTTGAAGAATAAGTCCCTATTTTTCAGTGAATTATTTGTAGAATAAGTCCCTCATTTACAATTAATTATTTTAAGGATAAGTCCCTCATTTACAATGAATTATTTGAAGAATGAATCCCTTATTTTACAATGAATTATTTGAAGAACGAGTCTCTTACTTTACAATAAATTATTTGAAGGAAGAGTCCCTTATTTTACAATGAATTGAAGAATGAGTCCCTTATTTTACAATGAATTATGCTTTGCTATGAAATTTAATTTTAGCTATATTTTTCCGGGGAAAGGGATAATTGTAAAGTCAATAAAAGGAAACACATTTTATTTCGAGACTATTATCTTATTTGCATAACTGTGGCACAAATACAGTGTACTGGCATTTTCCTTAATTATTGAAAACCTTCAGAGCATTTTTTTTTTCTTTTGTAAATTATCGATTTATATACCATACTCTTAGTAATTTCTATAACTTAGCTCTTTCTGGTAATTATACATTATTTATAGACTATTTCGGGTTAGAACTTTATCTAGTTAAGAAAATGAAATGTGTACCAGTCGAAAGTTATTTGGATAAAGTTATTATAAGAACAAACAGCATAACCTCTTTGTCCTTTTGCTCTGTGGAAAAATATTTTCTTTTTATCATCCAGATACAGGTCCCTGTAACTACAGCACCCACACGCACTATTGCTGCAACTATAACCTATCTCTTTCTCTCTCTCTCTCTCTCTCTCTCTCTCTCTCTCTCTCTCTCTCTCTCTCTCCAATACTAACATGAATGCGGAATGAGCAAAGAAACACCCACCAGTATATTGAAAAAATTTACAGGCGTAGATTGTTTTACAATTTCTCTCTCGTCACACACAAACACACACGCACACATCCATGGGTGATTTCAAAAAATTGCATTGCAAAAGTCAATATGCAAGAGTATATTTTCTCAGTTTTTGTAGTAAGCGAATCATTAATCATAGTAATTTTGTGATGAAAATTTTATTAATTTCGAGGCGGGAAATTTTCTGCTCTCATTGGCTGCAGTTGTCATTTAATAATGCTACGATTGCTGCCTCCACCATGAAGTGATGCTTTACGTTATTTAACATAAAAGCTCTTTAAATCTCGATTTCCATAAACATTAATCTCCTTTGGGTGTTTGTCCATTGTCAAAGTGTCTTAATTTATATTAAGATATAGCTTAAATATATTTAAAGTGAGGAAATACCATTTGAATGCTAATTATTCGTTATTTTCTTCCTCGAAGAACTGCCAGTTTGTGTTTTAATGGCTAAAGCAAGCTCTATTTCAATGCAATTAAACTCGTGGAATATTTTTTTCCTTCTCTGATGCAATTTTAATGGGATTATTTCTTTCCAGATAATTACTGTGAAATAAGAACTTCAATCAACGATGCAAAACCATCATTTTTGTTAAGAAACAGAATTTGATCCAAGTGGCTGCAGTGGAGAAAGGCATATTAGCTGCTTAGGAAGGTAGAATTCTCGACCCAAATGGCTACAGTGGAGGAAGGCTTGTTGGCTGCTTAGGAAGGTAGAATTCTCGAACCAAATGGCTACAGTGGAGGAAGGCTTATTGGCTGCTTAGGAAGGTAGAATTCTTGACCCACAGTGGAGGAAAGGATATTGGCTGCTTATGAAGATAGAATTACCGACCCAAATGGCTACAGCAGAGGAATGCATATTGGTTGCTTAGGAAGGTAGAATTCGACCCAAATGGCTACAGTGGAGGAAGGCTTATTGGCTGCTTAGGAAGGTAGAATTCTTGACCCACAGTGGAGGAAAGGATATTGGCTGCTTATGAAGATAGAATTACCGACCCAAATGGCTACAGCAGAGGAATGCATATTGGTTGCTTAGGAAGGTAGAATTCGACCCAAATGGCTACAGTGGAGGAAGGCTTATTGGCTGCTTAGGAAGGTAGAATTCTTGACCCACAGTGGAGGAAAGGATATTGGCTGCTTATGAAGATAGAATTACCGACCCAAATGGCTACAGCAGAGGAATGCATATTGGTTGCTTAGGAAGGTAGAATTCGACCCAAATGGCTACAGTGGAGGAAGGCTTATTGGCTGCTTAGGAAGGTAGAATTCTTGACCCACAGTGGAGGAAAGGATATTGGCTGCTTATGAAGATAGAATTACCGACCCAAATGGTTACAGCAGAGGAATGCATATTGGCTGCTTAGGAAGGTAGAATTCGGCCCAAATAGCTACAGTGGAGGAAGGCATATTGGCTGCTTATGATGAAAGATGACTAGTTGGCAACACAAGTCGGATAATAAGTTCATCTTCAACAGGTCTCTATTGACATGTTAGGAGCGCAAGCTGCGATACTGACACCTGGTAACTTCGTGCAAGTACTGTATATGTGAGGAAAAAATTCT
The DNA here is from genome assembly GCA_039081455.1 of Macrobrachium rosenbergii. Lineage (NCBI taxonomy): Eukaryota > Metazoa > Arthropoda > Malacostraca > Decapoda > Palaemonidae > Macrobrachium > Macrobrachium rosenbergii. The sequence goes on from JANJGK010000050.1 coordinate 101,621, forward strand.
TCTTCGTAAAACGGGAATTTAACAAAATTAATTTTTATTTGAAGCATAAATTTTCATTTCAAGCATAAAATAAATTTTGTAATTTGTGTATAAACTAATCTATAGTCTTTATAACGTTCCTGTGACTTATATGTGGATAATAGCGTGAGCGTAATCCAATGAAGTACACTAGAAACCAAAGGATTATATAGGATGAAATATGATGCCTGTTCCCTCTAATCAGATTAAAAGTGCAAATATGAACAATACTTTTACTTCTCTTGTTCTGTGGTAGTACCTTTACTTTGTACTACATGTGTGTTTGTGAAGTACAATTGCGACGTATTCTTACGAATACAACACAATTGTACTTTACACAAACGCTCATTAGTATGAAGAACGCAATTAAGGTACCACCACTGCAGAACAGCAGCTCGAGAGCAGTGAAAAAGGTCTCGCAGCCTGAAAGCGAAGAAGACCGGTCACAAAACCTAGGAAATCAGTTAATCCAAATTTATGGTTCGTAGCAGTTCCCCAGGGCTGCTAAAAGGCGGCTGAGAAGTGTCACACGATGATCATCTGTCTGCCTCTGGCGGATGGCAAGGAACGCTTGGAGATGCTTTAAACGACCCAAAACTGTTTTTTTCTGCTCCATGAATATGCTGTTGTACTTCCTTCGCATTGAATTCCTGGGTAATGGAAGACTACCGGCGCAGCTGTTTGTTCGGGAGCTTGGCTCTTTCAAGGAATGATAGTGGCAAATGATCTGATACAAATGACTGTCTCACAGGAATATTTCCATTTAGAGACACGCTGAAATGTAGCTGCTTAGCTACACCATATAAAGCTCTTGCTCTCTAGTAGACCAGCGTTGCGGAGTGGGAGTGGTAGAGAACTTCGTGGAAAAGTATGAAACAGGAAGCAATGGGGATTCGCTAGATAGCTCTTCATCACTGGACTGCAGAAGCACAGCACCAGCACCTGTGTTGCAAGCACCAACTGCAAATAAAAACTTTCACACAGCTGGGAATTTCAATACTGGATGCGAAGTTAAGTTTTAACTATCTGAAAGTCTTGGCATTCTGGTAATCAAATGAATGTTGCTTCAGGTGATGTAAGCACACACAGAAGTTTTGCAACGAAATCTAAATTTTTACAAAATCTAGTGTAATATTCAGACATTTCAAAGTTGTCTGTACTTGCTTACGATCAGAAGGAACTGGATACTCTCAGACTGCCTTTTCGTTACTATCTTTAGATAGGACAGAACCGCTACTAGTAATTACATGACCTAAATAGTTAACTTTGGCCTTTCCAAAAGAGGATTTTGAAAGATTATAATGGTCAAATGTTTCTGAGAAGCTTGTGGAACAAAGCTTGAAGTGTTTCAAAATGCTTATCCTAGATAGTGTATGCCTACCTTCACTTTGTTGTTGCAGCATCTTCAAAAGATCTGATCAACTCATTCATCACACGCTGGAAGGCCACAGGCGCATTACACATACCAGATGGAAGAACGTCGTACTGAAATAAGCCAGAAGGTGTAATGAATGCATTGTTTCACTAAGATATTCCTTTAACTGTATGTGATAGCCATTTAAGAGGTCTGAGTTACATATTTGCAGTTTTCTATATTGTCCAAAATATCAAGTATTCCAGGGGAAGCTAATCCATTATCTAATAAATATTCAACTTCTATTTTCATCAGCATTAGTTTTTCACCTACACTACGATATAATATGGTTGATGAATAACACTTGTAGTAGGTAAAAGCTTTGTCAAGAAAAATATTACAGTTACCGAGAATATCTGAACATAAACTTAAATATTTGAGTAACAGACTTTATAACTGTGTTCTGTGCTCACAAAGTTAAGTGTTGAAAATACTCATCTAAGGATGTAAAAATAGAGTAGGAACAGTCTGTTCACAAAAGTATTCCGGTCTAAATGAATATTCTTACCATCGTGGTCGTGGGTACTTCCATCGCAAGGTTGCACATTTTCTTCCCAGAGCTGTACACTGTCATTAACTAACACTGGGGAAATCTTGTGGAAAGATTTAATTAGGTTGACATAAACTAGCTGGGTAGACTTCTTCCTGTCTGGAGTAGAGACGACGTTAGACTTCTTCCCGTCTGGGGTAGAGACGACGTTAGACTTCTTCCTGTCTGGGGTAGAGACGACGTAATTAAGTTTATTAAGCACTTTTCCAGAGAACTTATGTTTTAACAGATTCTGGAATTGGAAACTATACTAAAACATTGTCACTAAATTTTAATTTTCACACTTTAGCTTTTTTGTTATAATTTGCTTTCATTTTCTCCTGTGAGACAATGATAATAGGCAAATTTATGAATTTTGTCAAATTTTTCTTTCATGTTTTCCAATAACAGTACCTTGTAACTGTAACAGGGATGACTACGTCAACCTCACCAGTTAAATTTTCTTTAATAACTCTTAGCACATCACTAGCCTTTCTTATCAAAAAGCATTTTAAATGGAGAAACTCCAGTGGACTCACCTGGGACACTGCATATCCCGAACATTAAGAGATCCAGATCTTCAGCCCAGTCTTTAGCAAATTCCAAGGCATACTTTCCAAGAAGACTTTTCAATGTCTGATGTGCCCTTTCCAACACACTTTGACACTGTGGATGATAAGCTGAAATAAATGATTAATATTTAGTTCTTTCAAGACAGATTGGAAAATATCACTTTTGAAATTAGTTCCTCTATCACACAGTCTTTGGGAAAACCCTAAGACAGTAGATACTTTAAACAGCCTTTCTATGACCTTTTTGGCAGATATATTAGGTAAAGGAATGGCAATTGGAAATTTTGTGGTCGGACACATTACAGTCAACAGATGCTGATTACCTTTGCGTGTTTTGGTCAAAGGTCCAACGCAATCAGTTACAACCTTACTGAATGGTTCATGTGGATAGCAAATAGTTTTCAATGGTGCAGGTGGTATCACCTCGTTAGGCTTTACAGCTATTTGGCAGATGTAACAACTCTGTAAAAAAAACTGTTTACATTATTTTTCATACCTGGCCAATAAAAATTACAAGATAATCTCTAATACGTTTTACTTACTCCTAAATGAGAATCAGCAAAGTGAGCAATTTCAAGAATCTTACTTCTGAGAGAAAATGGAACGATAACCTGCTCACAGTCTGCCCAAGATTCTTTTGCTCAACTTAGAAGGCCGAAACTAGTGCATCATAATGCATTCTCAATATAGTAACAAGGAACTTTGCCAATAACTGATTTCTACACAGCCTTTTTATATAAACCACTTAAACTACCATTTTCCAGCTGCAGTTTAACAAAATCATCATTAGAAAGGTTCAGCAGGCCTAGTAAATTTGATTGATTAACAGAAACATTAGGTGCGTACATTTGTAGGTTGCTCATCAGTAGATTTCTTTGATCGAGTTACTACAGATTGAATCAGCATGTTCAGGACTTTATGCCTCTGGTTTATTAACAGAAATTACAACTTCATCATTACATATACTTTCAGGATTACAAAGAATATTATTGCACATTACTTTACTGCCTGTTAAATCATTACCCAGGACAACATCTACATCAACAGGAAATTCATTATAAGTGACAACAACTTTAGTAATTTCATTAACGTATGGGCAATCAAGATTTATTCAGCAAGGGGGATACTTTACTCCTTGAAAAGTCAAACTACTATACTGTATGTTCATCAGTGAATTTAAAATCAGGAACAAGATTTTTATGTATTATGGACTGAGCAGTTCCTGTGTCTCTCAAGATACTTTTTGTGAACTGAGAAGAGCATGACAAATTCTTTGAAACAATCCATCTGTTCAACAGCACAATGCAAAGCAGTTTTCTTAACTAAAGAATGTGATGATATTTTACTAAACTTATTGGTTTCTTTGAACCCTGGTTTTGTACAATTCTTTACAGTGTGGCCAGGCTGCTTACAATAAGCAAAAGAGTTAATCCCAGTTGCACCATCAGTCTCTTTAGACTTCTCAGGAATTTTAGGTTTATTCTTATGGATTAAGCTATAATTATCAGCAAGATTTCCAGCTTTCGTTATATCTTTGATCTCTCTCTCTCTCTCTCTCTCTCTCTCTCTCTCTCTCTCTCTCTCTCTCTCTCTCTCTCTCTCTCTGGTATATGCATGGAAATTGGCGGTGATGGTGATCTCCAATGGAAGTCATCTAAGACTAATAGATTAATTCACTGAAAGTTGCGACTTGTTCACTTGCAAGCAATTCTTGAACATTGTAAGCTTCTGACCAGCACATTCTGTGAATGTTGGAAAAACAGTCTTAGCATTCCGATAGCATAAGCATCTAGAATGTTCTTTCTGCTTTATAACGACTCATAACTTTCACCAATTAAATTTGATACAACTTGAATTGCTTTACCACGGAACTGAGGTTTAATTAACCATAACCACCATTGATCTACAGGTCATTCTAGATTAGCAGCAATATCTTCAAAAACAATGAAAAACTTTCGTCTTTCTCATCGAAAAATGTTACAAGCTTTCTTGCTCTTGACAAGTCAAAATGAATGGGTTGAGAACTAGAGATAAACTCCTGGCGATGCTTATCTACAGCTATTTTAGTCTTTTTCTCCTTTAATCTTTTACCTAGCTCTGCCTCTCTAACCTTATATTCTAATTCCAAGTCCACAAGCTTCTGCTTTTCCCCTAGCTTCTTCTGAGAAAGATAATCTACTTGTTCTTTCCTAACTTCACTTAAGCTTAACTGTATTCTAGCTAGCTCTAGTTCTTTATCTACTCTGCTTTGACCTCCAATTAACTACCTGTTCTCCAGTAAAAATATCATCCATATAGTAATCCAGAATGGAGTCTAGAATTTGACCTTTGAGTGCTGTGTGGCTCACTTCAAAGTTAAGCTGACTAGTACGAGATAGCAAGCCCACCTTCTTCCCTTCAGAAAGTAGGGAAAGTTTACCAGTAGGGGCTGTTACACATTCAGATATATCAAAAGGCATTTTGGAGATTATTACTCTATCGGTACAAAATATCAGGAGTAGTTTATCAATATGTAAAAGTATGAACTACTTCCAGGAACAAACACTCTTAATGAATAGTCAAGAATCATTGAAAACATTGTCAATGACACTGGAAATCAAATTAAGAGGCAACATCGAAACTGAAGAGCTATTCTTCTGGCAAAAAATTACACTCAGGTATACGTTTATTCAAAATATTTATAATGTAAGCATGAGTATGAATGAAGCTTCAAAAGACGTAATCGCTCGATAGAACTAACTTCAGATGCTTCGAAAGCATCGTCTTGTGAAAACCAGTTGTCTGTACGGGATCAAACCACCGCTAGTTCAGACAAGTTACTTTTAACAATTACTTCAGGCCGCTACAACAAAGACAACTTGACCATTTTCCTAACAACAGTCAAACACGGAGCAAGGAACAACACGAAGTGTCCTTATAACTCTAAACTCGTCAGTACTATCAACACGACATGAATGACAGAATTTAATGTACCGGAGAGATTGGCAATCAGACTAACACTCAAGGGAAGCAACCCTCACTTACACTTCAACCGAATACCCTCTACCAGTGGATAACAATGGTAAATAAATTTAGTTAACTAAGAATTATCAACACTGATTACGAAAACCCTTACCCTGATATTTAGTTAACCAAGAATTATCAACACTGATTACGAAAAACCTTACCCTGATATCTGAATACCGAAAAAGCAATTTTATTCCACATGTACATGTGTGTGAAGTCAACACGATAAACACCTTCCTAGTACAAATAAACAGCAGGTAAATAAATAGCAACTCGGTATCCCTGACAGGCCACAAAAAGTAACGATCTCCTAAGAGTTATTATAATAGTCTAGGAGTGGGTGAGGAGTCATTACACAAATCAATGAAGTACAGACACACTTGGAATAATTATTAAGTAACCAGAGCAATAAGGAAAGTAAATGAAGCATAAAAAATAGAGAAATATAATTACACAAATAACACCCTGATCCCTCTAATCAAATACAACAGAACTTATTGTTTTCAACACGACTATCTATTTATTAATTTATTTTTACAAAAAGAGATATGTAACATCTCTTCTTTATGTATTACTCTTTGCCTTCTCTTATTTCTTTCTAATGAACACCATAATATCCTTTGGAAGCTTGCATTTCAAGTCAATGGCCCCTTTGGTGGGCTTGTTCCATATGAATAGAGTTCATTCCAAATAAAACATTCTTACCTTACACATATATCACAAATTCAAATATTTCGCCAACACTCATGTCAAAATTATAAATATTTTACAAACACTCTTTACATATGTAGAACGCCCCCCGCAAAAACAAAAAAAAAATAAAAAACCTACCACCACAGAACAGATCGAGAGAACTGAAAGATGTGGTGCCAAAAAGCGACGAGGAAGTAAACAGAAAACGGGAAGTGGCAAGGACTCTCAAGAGGTAGTGCACATAAACAAGGATTCTTGAACATATGCAATTATATATATATATATATATATATATATATATATATATATATATATATATATATATATATATATACATGTATATATATATATATATATATATATATATATATATATATATATATATATATATATATACATGTATATATATATATATATATATATATATATATATATATATATATATATATATATATATATATATATATATATATATATATATATATATATATATATATATATATATATATATATATATATATATATATATATATATATATATATATATATATATATATATATATATATATATATATATATATATATATATATATATATATATATATATATACATGTATATATATATATACATATATATATATATATATATATATATATATATATATATATATATATATATATATATATATATATATATATATATATACATATATATATATATATATATATATATATATATATATATATATATATATATATATATATATATATATATATATATATATATATAATTTCAATATTTGAATTTAAAATACCATGGGAATGACATACAAACTTGGGGAGATCTATCACTTACCACTTATAATTTCCTATACAAGAAATTCAATATTAAAACATATCTATGCCTTAATTTAATATTTTTATAAGTAAAAACGTCATGAGTTTACAAGTAACTGATAATGAATAATCTTTTTTCTTAAACTTCAAGTGTGATTTGTTTCTTTTATAGAAATAGATTTTTTTTTATAAATATATAATGAACAGATAGATAGATGGATAGACAGACAGATAAATAGATAGAGAAATAAATAGAAAGATAGACCGAAATACAGAGAGGCCGCTAGATACAGTGATAAGTGATAGATAGATAGATAAATAGACAGATAGGTTGATAGACAGATAGATAGAGAGGAAATAATACAGGGAAAAGCCTAAACTCTTGATGTATCCAGCTATCACTGTAATGATGCTATAATCTTTATATTGTTCCTCTCTCTCTCTCTCTCTCTCTCTCTCTCTCTCTCTCTCTCTCTCTCTCTCTCTCTCTCACACACACACACACACACACACACACAAACGAAAAAAATGACACATTCTTCTTACCGGATCTATGATATTGTACAAAATTTATTGCAATTATTAGTTTAATATTCATGATTAACTCATTATTACTTAAGCAGTGTTTAAGACGAAACTCATGTTTAACTTTTACATACCATAAAAAAAGGAAAAAAAGCTAAAAAATTGTGAAATTTTGGCCACTGAAAAAACAGCAAAGAACAGCGCATAAAACGGAGGGACCCCGTAAGTCCCGGCCTTTTAGGCGGGAAATTCGCTGCTCTGTGATTGGCTGTCGATACGTCATCAACTTACCTGTCGCCCACGTCATTTGTATGTTGCCGAGTATTATTCTAATTAACCATGATTTCTAGAAACATACTTCGGTTTTGGGTATTTGTCCATTGTTGAAAGGTGTACATATATAAATAAAAGATTTTGGAACAGATTTGAAACAATAAATGCGATTCATGAGTGAAATATCAATGGTTCTCCGCCTCCACCCCCGCCCCGGGCAAAGTATTGCCAGTTATTGTTTGAATGGTGAAAGAGGGATGGTCTCTTCCAAAGATTCTGGAAAAAATGCATTATATACCTTATTTAGAACGAAACAGAGGATGCAAAATCGAATTAGAACTTTAATGTGTTTAATATCTAAATAAATAACTTTCAGAGTATATGAAGTAAAGATTAATACCAATACATAATGAAAGACCAAAATTTTTGCAAGGTTTATTGCTCATACAGTTGGCTATAATGGGGAGGGAGCCTCTGTACATTTTGTCGTAAAAAAGAAGAATTGTTACCTCTTCGTGCTCAAATATCGAGAATACTGCGTACTGGAGGCGATGTAAATACTTAATTACACATCCACTGATTTCATACCATTAACAGACACGTAATGTGTAATAACAGCTACGCATAAAGCGAATATCTCTCTAAATATAATACGCGTTATTGTACACCAAAGTGACACCTGGCAACTTCATCATTATGTAAGCAGCGAGCGGGGGAGAAATCCTACTGCTCCTTCCGTTCATGGAAATGGATGGTGACGTCATCAGACAGCGTCAACAGAACATTTCCTTTGTGGAGGTAACAACAGATGGGTTTACTTAAATATACTTCATATCTATATAATGCTCTTCATGATTTTTTATTTTCCTGATATATTACTTGAAGGCTGTGCCTACTAGCATGAGGAAACATCCCTGAATAGGTAATAATAATAATAATAATAATAATAATAATAATAATAATAATAATAATAATAATAATAATATCGAGCCCAGAACTTTCCCAACTTGATCAAATAAGAATTATTGCCCTTAGTTTATATTAAGGAGATCCCCACACTCATATATATATAATATCATAAGTCTCTCTTCTAACTGTGCAGTGGTGATGCAACGCTATTAATCTCGTTTGATGAATAAAGGGTAAACTTATGTCAACATCTTATAAACTTACCTGAAAAATGTAATAAAAAAGA